>LR738709.1:344744300-344840371 GCA_902687465.1 Secale cereale | reverse complement strand
AGGATTCCGGCGTCCGCGGGCGTGGTCGGGCTCGATCGGGGGCGGAGCTAGGCAGAGGAGAGGAGAAGGACGAGGCCTGCTCACAGCGTTGAAGAGAGGGGCCGGTGCAGTTCGGTGGTGAGGCGGCAGTCCGGCGAGGCGAGGTAGCTCCAGGCGGCGGCGACCGCAGGCCGGCGTCGGGCGTCGATGGGGCGAAGGGGCTTCCGCCGTTGCTCCCGATCCAAATCGAGAGAGAGAGGGGGGGGGGAGTGAAAGTGTCGGTGGGATATTTTATCCCACCGAGGAGTGGGGTTATAGGCAGTTTAGATGGTAGTGGGCCGAGGCCCAGTAGGTTAGGTTAGGTTAGTTTTTATTTTATTTTGTTGTTTGCTTTTCCTTTTCTTTTATTTAATTATTCCTTTTCTGTTTTACTTTATTTAAAATACTTAGGCAATTTTAGAAATTGTAATAACTACTCCATAATTGATCTTGCAATATTTAGCACCGCCCGAACATTTTTATTTATCATTTTGAAAACTTATTTTGTTTATTTCTTTTTCGGGTTCTTATTTCGAACGGGGTTTTCGATTAGCGTGATGCTATCAACAGTAACACAATGACGTGGCATCATTAGCAGGGAATTACTGTAGCGTGATTACCCGGGCGTTACACTCTTCTTCCCCAACTCCGGCCGCGGAGATCCCTCTCGCCGTCCCGCTCAGCTCCGACCACCCCCGAGCTCGCTCCGGCGCTTGCTGCAACCCCTATGAGCCTAGCTTCATCCTCCCCCTCTCCGTTGGCTCTCTTTTGCCCTGGAACGCACTGCACGAAGCTCACCCGCACGCACCGCCGCCGTGCTCGCCGCCGGTGATGCTCCGGTGACCATTTGGTCACTGGCACCCGTCCATTACACTCACCGCAGCACGTAGATGCCAAAGGTGCTACGCACGCATCGCCTAGGCCCCTGCAGCCGCACCTCCACACACGCCCGACGCCGGTCGCCGCCGTCGAGCTTGTTGCCGTCGTCTCCGGCCACCCCAGGTCCGGCGACCACCACCATTCGACGCGCAACAGCAAGGGCTTTCCAACGCACCCAACCGCAGCTCGAGCTGTGCCCCACAGCCGTGTTCCAAAGCACGCCGCCGCGTTCTGCCTCGCCGGCGTCACGTCGCCGGCGGGATTGACCTGTTTGACCAGGGGGTTGACTACCCCTGGGTCACTGACGTGTGGGCCACCTCTGCTAATTAGTTAGTTTAATTAAGTTTCTGTTAATTTAATTAGCTAATTAGTTTAGTCACTGACCCGTGGGCCCAGGCCCCACGGAGAGCTAATTAGTTTTAGTTTAACTCTAATTAACTTAGTTAATTAGCTGTGACGCTGACCAGTGGGTCCCACTGGTCAGGTTTGACTTGGACTGGCCCTGTTGACTGCCTGACGTCAGCATGATGTCATGCTGACGCAGTAAAGGATTTTCTGGGATTTTAGGTTTAAAAATAATCCAGGAAATTCCAGAAAATACCCAAAACTTCTAAAAATCATATAAAATCAACCATAGCTCAGATGGAAAAGTTTTATATATGGAAAATGATCAGAAAAATCCAATCTTTCCAATGGCACTGGTTTCATGCATGTTTGAACAAGTTAACTTGCTGTTTACATCAAGAACATGATAATGCACTTATTTAAATAATAGTTTGAACTTCAATTTGAATCTTTGATTCAAATAAGCTCAAAACCTTCTGGTTTTAGTTGCACTAGCCAACACACATGCATCTTGCCATGTCATGAGCATGCATCATATTGTTGCATTTGTTTGTTAATGATTGTATCGTCGGTATTCTCTGTGTTAGGTCCTGCTCCCGAGGATACTGCTGCGTATCTAGTTGAAGAGCAGTACCCGACAACTACCTTGTCAGGCAAGCAATCATTGATCATTCCGATACAAACCCAATCTTCTCCCTCCTGCTCTCTTTTACTGCATTAAGGCAACAACGTGTGAACTGCTACTTGCTGCGGTAGATGAACCCTATTCCCTTGCATGACCTGTCATTGCCACAGTAAATAGTTGAAACCCACTAGCATGTGTAGGAGTTGATTGAGCCATGTCATGTGTGATCCACCATGCTAATTATTTATGTTGCCTGCTATGCTTAGAGTTGTGTCTGGTCTGGTTCATCTGGGTGATGGATCAGAGTGAAATGATCATACCGGTAAAGAGAAGGAAGTGTGGAATACGCTTGGTAAAGGTATCGATGAAAGACCATGTAGGAGTACATGGTGGGTTGTTTCATTGGAATCGTCCATAGGACCTGAGATCTGTATGTGTGGTTCAAGTTGCAGTTACTACCATGCATTGGGCCCGAAACCAATGGACCCTCTCGGCTTATTAATTACCCTCGATCTCTGTCCAGGAGTTGCAACTAGTTTCTGGTGTTTATAGCTTACTGGAGGTCGTGCACAACGCTGACCCTCGGGGTGGGCTGTGATGCGACAGGTACGGGGCACGGTGTACCGGTTGCCCGTTTGGTGACTCGGGAACCCTGTACACATCGTTTGGGGCCGTGAGCGACACCCCGGCCGGATCTCCCCACGGATGGAACCCAAATAGGCGATATACCTGGACGAGAGACTTGAGTAGTTAGTCAGGTCGTGGCCGACACCCTCGCTGGGCTTCCGCTTGAAGGTTGCCGAGTACACGCCGAGTAAACGGCGATAAGTGGTGAAAGCGTGTGTGAAGAAGTACACCCCTGCAGGGTTTTCAAACTATTCGAATAGCCGTTGTTCGCGGAACGGACTACTTGGTTACTCTTACAGTTCATAGACAAGTTGATGGATACTACTTAAAGCCTCGAGATAAGTGTGAGTGCCGTGGATGGCCCTTCCGTAGGATGACGGAAGCGGATCCTCGGTAGTGTATTGATGTGGTGAGTAGAGGACTCGTGTTCGTAATAACATCTTGCAGTCTGTTGAGAGTTGTAGTATAGGTTAGCCAAGGTCAAAGCTGGCATTCTGCTATAAACTCCACTACCCCCTTTGATAATGTTGCATGTATGATAGGTTCTGTGGTAAGACTTGCTGAGTACCTTTCTACTCATGTTTGCTTAATAACTGTTGCAGAGGAGAACCCTGCCCCTGCTGATGGGTTCTACATAGACGTTGACGTCGACGAGTAGCTTGACAACCAGACGGAGATCTGGAGCTTGTGAAGGGCCTTGTAGATAGTCAGGCTACCCCAAGCCTGTTTTATTTTCTAAGTTGTCTGTACTCAAACATGTAGCTTCCGCTTGTGCTTGTATGACTGTATGACTTGAGTGTTGGGTCATGTGACCCCTACCTGTATGGATATGTTATGTATGGCTCTTGGAGCCTTTTAAATAAAGTACTTTGAGTCATAGAGTTCTGTTGTGATGCAATGTTGTATTTGCACATATTGAGCATATTGCGTGTATGTTTGAAATGCTTGGTATGTGTGGGATCCGACACCTAGTTGTTTTCCTTTGGTAGCCTACCTTACAGGGAAATGCCTCCTAGTGATTCCAATGAGCCTTGGTAGCTTGCTACTGCTCGGAACACGTAGGCTGGCCGGCATGTGTCCTTCTTCGTTCCTGTGTCTGTCCCTTAGGGGAAATGTCACGCGTTGTTCCTTTAAGTCCATGTAGCTTGCTACGACTTGGGTTCATACGTTGATGACCGACACGTTCGTTGCTGGGTCATGGATGCCTGTCTCTGTAATCTAGTGCCACTTTTGGTTTATAACTAGCCATGTCGGCCCGGGTTCTCTGTCATATGGATGCTAGCGACACTGTCATATACGTGTGCCAAAATGCGCAAACGGTCCCGGGCCTGGTAAGGTGGCACCCGTGGGGTTACCGTGCGTGAGGCCGCAAAGTGATATGACTTGTTGCAGCTAGATCGGTGTGACTTAGGATCGGGGTCCTGGCAGATCTCTATGTCGGAACAACGTCTACCTAGAGGGAACAACACCGGCAAACAAGGGGGAACACAATCATTGCAATTCAACAATATGATGCATGATCATGACATGGCAATATGATGTGATTTAAGCTAATGCAACTAGCGGTGATTTAAATGAAGTTTGTTTGAACCCAAAGTTCAAATTCAAACTCCATTGTGATTATTCAAATGCTATTTTTGTCACTTGTATAGTAGGTATAGGTTGCTTGTACATGCATGGAAATGCCATAAACAGATTCTTCATATTTTTCTGATCATTTTTCATATATAAATTAATTTCATGTGAGTTATCGATTATTAGTCTTAGATTTTTAGAGGTTTTAACTAATTTCTAGAATTTCCAGGATTAAATTCAATCTAGAAAATCATTAACAATGTCCAGCATTGTGTCATTTCTACGTCAGCACATCAACCGGGTGAGCCAGGTAAAACCTGACCAGTGGGGCCCAATGGTCAGTGACCCAATAGTTAACTGAGGTAATTAGTGTTTATTTCAAACTTAGTGTACAATTAGCCAAGGGGCAGTGCCCACATGTCATTGACTCAGGTGAGTCAGAACTGGTCAAACCAGGTCAAACCTGCTGGCGGTTCAACGCCGGTGAGTTGAGGGACGGCGGAGTACGCCGGAAACGCCACTCAGGGCACGACTCGATGTGCGGTTTGCAGATACCGCTTGTTGGAGCTCGTGCGCATCTGCGGTGGCCATGGGAGGGCGCGGGGTGGCCTTGAACTTGGTGGCGGTCAGAGATCGAATGTCGAGAAATCGACGACACAGCACGCGGAAGGATGAGCAGCTCGCACCTACGGGTTCTACATGCACTCACGAGGCCAACGGGCATGTGCACGGACCATTTGGTCACTGGAGCCTCGTCGGCGACGAGCTCGGCAGCGGTGCATTCGGTCAGCAATGGAGCGACGACTATGGCGAGAAAAATAGCACGGGAGGGAAGGGAAGGGAGGCAGAGGCTCACTGCGGTTCAAGAGGGGCAGACGACGAGCTCGGGGAGGAATCGAAGCGAGCGGGGCGGGAATGGAGATCTCGGTGACCGGAGGTTGAAGAAGAGGGTGAAGGCGTCCCCGAAGTGCATCCGACATCTTGTGACCCGTCGAGAAGAAGAGAGCGATGTGGCGAAGTTTGTGGACATGACGTAGAGGCGAGACAGTGGCAGTGGTCGTGGTAACAGTGAGCGACAGTGATGGCTGCGCTTGGGGATGCGAGAGTGGGAGCGGAAGAGAAGAGGATGAGGGGAGGAAGAGAGTGATGCGTTTGAGGGGGTTACATTGCGACATTAGAGGAGGCCGGAGGAAAAAAGCAGACATCCAGGAGGTGGTCGGCGTGCCGCGGGCACACGCTGATACATCTCCAATGTGTATATTTTTTTATTGTTCCATACTATTATATTATCTGTTTTAGATGATTTATATGCATTAATAAGCCATTTTATATTATTTTGGGGACTAATCTATTAACCTAGAGCCCGGTGCCAGTTTCTATTTTTTTCCTTGTTTCTCAGTTTCGTAGAAAAGGAATACTAAACGGAGTCCAAATGGAATAAAACTTCACAATTATTTTTCTTGGACCAGAAGACACCTAGGAGACTTAGAGTTCAAGTCAGAAGAGTCGCGAGGCGTCCACAAGGGTGGAGGGTGCGCCTAGCGGGGTAGGGCGTGCCCCAACCTTGTGGGCACCTCGCGACTCCCGTCACCTTGTTCTTCCTCCTATGCATTTTCAAATATTCGAAAACCCTTAGAACAATCCACGAAAACACTTTCCAGTCGCCGCAGGTCTCTGACCTCATGAGATCCCATCTGGAGGCCTTTTCAGATACTCTACCGGAGGGGGATTCGACCACAGAGGGCTTCTACATTAACACCATTGCCCTTCCAATGAAGCATGAGTAATTTACAACAGACCTACAGGTCTATAGCTAGTAGTTAGATGGCTTCTTCTCTCTCTTTGATTCTCAATACCATGTTCTCCTCTATGTTCTTGGAGATCTATCTGATGTAACCTTCTTTTGTGGTGTGTTTGTCGAGATCCGATGAATTGTGGATTTATGATCATCTTATCTATGAATATTATTAGAATATTTTCTTAATTCTTGTATGCACGATTTGGTATCTTTGTATTTCTCTTCGAATTATTGGTTTGGTTTGGCCAACTAGATTGGTTTTTCTTGCAATGGGAGAGGTGGTTTTCTTTGGGTTCAATCGTGTGGTGTCCTCACCTAGTAACAAATTAGGGGTGGCGAGGCTAAAAATATGGGGTTTTCATCATATTGCTTGAGTTAATTCCTCTACATCATGTCATCTTACTTAAAGCGTCACTCTGTTCTTCATGAACTTAATACTCTAGATGCAGGCAGGAGTCGATCGATGTGTGGAGTAATAGTAGTAGATGCAGGCAGGAGTCGGTCTACTTGACACAGATGTGATGCCTATATTGCATAATCATTGCCTAGGATATCGTCATAACCTTGCGCTTTTCTATCAATTGCTCGACAGTAATTCGTTCACCCACCGTATTATTTTCCTTCAAGAGAGAAGCCTCTAGTGAAACCTATGGTCCCCGGGTTTAGTTTCCATCATATTAGTTTCCTATCTACTGTTTTGTAATCTTTTACTTCCAGATCTATAAACCAACAAACCCAAAAATATTTTATGTTTTTTATCTATCTCTATCAGATCTCACTTTTCCAAGTGACCGTGAAGGGAGTGACAATCCCTTTGTCGCATAGGGTGCAAGTTCTTTGATTGTTTGTGCAGGTATTGGTGATTTGTACATTCTTCTCCTAGTGGATTAATATCTTGGTTCTCAAAATGAGGGAAATACTTATCTCTACTTTGCTGCATCACCCTTTTGTCTTCAAGGGAAAAAACAACGCAAGCTCAAGAAGTAGCAGGAAGAATTTCTGGCGCCGTTGCCGGGGAGATCTACTCCAAGTCAAGACATACCACGTACCTATCATAAAACTCTCATCTCTTGCATTACATTATTTGCCATTTGCCTCTCGTTTTCCTCTCCCCCACTTCTAAAACGATTTTTGAAATGATTTTCCTTTTTATTCACCCTTCTTCTATTTGTCTTTTCATTTGCTTTTTGTTCGCTTGTTCGCTAGATTGGTTTGTTTTCATCATGTCTGAATCCGGGGGGATTAACGCTGAAAAGATGGTAGTAATGATGAGGGAAACTTTGATGCTTTTTGTAATATTAATCCTCAGGAAGAATCTACTATGTTCCACACAAAAAAATCACATAGGTAGTGGCAACATTATTGGAAAAAGGGTTATTCAAGATTTGTTTACTTGTGCCGGTTCGCTACCCACATTAGGTGGATCTATTCTTCATAAAACTAATAGTCTCGCGGATTCTATATGTTTGCTTGTTGCTGAACTTGAAGAACAATTTGTTCATATGCATCCATGCATACAAAGGATTTGTCTAGAGTTTTCGAATATTGAGCATTCTTCTGTTAAGCGTGTTGCCAATATATTTCTAGCCCATGAGTTTAGATTTATTATGAAAGAAGCTAGTGAATTTTTTGCGCACTACAAAGTAGATGGTGGTCGTCCTCCCATAGAGGGGATTCTCTTCAACCAAGAATAAATAATGCGTTTACGATCCCTCGATCATGTTGCTTATAATGAAAATTTGAGAAAAAGGGTCCCTATCAATGTTTTAGTTGATAAAATTTCCGATCTTAATGGCAAATTTTCTATACGAATCAACGGATTGGGTTTCTTTCTTGGAAATAAGCTCTTGACTTTTTGCCAAAAGAACTCTTACAATGATGAGTTGGTCATACAATATGAGAGGCTGAAGGAGGAACCTATTCCTCCCGAGATTGATATTAGGGATCCTTATCCCATTAAATTTAGCCCTTTTGATTACTTTTGCTTACCACAAAGAAAACTTGTTGCTGAACGAAGGGAGTACGAGATGAGCTTCCGAGATTTGCCCTATTATTACTATGAAAATACCTAGATCTATGTTTTATGCCTAGCTAAGGGCGTTACACAATAGCACTTGTTGGCAGGCAACCCAATTTTATTTTTGTTCTTGTTTTTTGTTCCATTTTTCAGTAAGTTTTTCATCTAGACTCTGGTCAGAGGAGTTTCTAAAGTTGTTATTAGTGTTTGTGCCAAGTAAGACCTTTGGGATGATTTGGAAGATAGTAGATTGGTTTTGCTGAAAAATTGAAAGTTTTGCGCCCAGTGTTAGGATTTTTTTCTGATTATTGGAACGCAATAAATTCTTGAATTTTTTACACATATCTGACCTACAAATTTCCCATGTTGTCCTAATGTTTTAGAATTTTTAGAGATAAATATGTTTTACATCAATTTGCATCTTTACAGGCTACCCTGTTTAAGACAGATTATGTTTTCTTGTGTTGTTTGCTTATTTTATTGCATCTATGGCTAGTATCGAGGGGTATGAACCATGGAAAAATTGGAATACAATAGATATTACACCAATATAAAATAAGAATGAGTTCACATAAGTACCTACTTGTAAGGATTGGATTTTGTTTTACTAACGGATCTCACGAGTTTTCTGTTGAGTTTTGTGTTGTGAAGTTTTCATGTTTTGGGTAAAGATTTGATGGACTATGGAATAAGGAGTGGCAAGATCCTAAGTTTGGGGATGCCCAAGGCACCCCAAGGTAACATTCAAGGACAACAAAGAGCCTAAGCTTAGGGATGCCCCGAAAGGCATCCCTTCTTTCATCATCGTCTATAGACAACTTTAATTGAGGCTATATTTTCATTCACCACATGATATGTGTTTTGCTTGGAGCGTCTTATATGATTTGAGTCTTTTCTTTTTAGTTTGCCACAATCATCCTCGCTGAATACATCTTTTTGAGAGCCATGCATTAATCGTGATTTATTAGAATACTCTATGTGCTTCACTTATATCTTTTGAGCTAGGCTATTATGCTCTAGTGCTTCACTTATATCTTTTTAGAGCACGCCAGTGGCCTTCTTTTATAGAAACTGTTGAACTCTCTTACTTCACTTATATTATTTTGGGAGTATCTAAATAACATGGTAATTTGCTTAGGTTATGAATTTAGTCCTAATATGATGGGCATCCAAGGGAGATATAATAAAAACTTTCATATATGGAGCATTGAATACTATGAGAAGTTTGATTCCTTATGATTGTTTTGAGATATGAAGATGGTTATATTAGATTCATGCTAGTAGTAAATTGTGGAGTCAAAGAAATAATTGTGCTAAGGTTTGTGATTCCCGTAGCATGCACGTATGGTCTCCTAACTACGTAACCAAATTGAAGCGCATTGTGTCTTGATTGTTTATCTTTGCGTGAAAGTCCAGAGTGCGCGATGGTTAACTCCTACCAACCTCTCCCCTAGGAGCATGCATAGTACTTTGCTTCTAGGGCTAATAAACATTTTGCAATAAGTATGTGAGTTCTTTATGACTAATGTTGAGTCCATGGATTATACGCACTCTCACCCTTCCACCTTGCTAGCCACTATAGTACCACGCAACTTTCGTCGGTGCATCGAACCACCGTATATCCTTCCTCGAAACAGCCACCATACCTACCTATTATGGCATTTTCATAGCCATTTCGTGATATATTGCCATGTATCTCCACCGTTTCGTTTATTATGACACACATCATCATTGTCATATTTCTTTGCATGGCCATGTAGTTGGCATAGTATTTGTGGCTTGTCCACCGTTCATATCTTTTATACATGACACTCTTGATCATTGCACATCCCGGTACACCGTCGGAGGCATTCATATAGGGCCATACCTTTGTTCTAGTATCGAGTTGTAAGTAAATAAAAGTGTGATGATCATCATTATTAGAACATTGTCCCATGTAATGTTATGAATAAAGAGGTCAAGGAATCTCTAAACAAAGAGGCCAAAATAGTATCCAAAAAAATAAAAAAGGGTCTCTAAAAAAAGAGGAGCCTATAAAAGAAAAAAATTGAGAAAAGAAAAAATGAGAGAAAAATAGAGAAGGGACAATGTTACTATCCTTTTCCACACTTGTGCTTCAAATTAGCACCATGTTCTTCATTATAAAGAGTCTCCTATTTTGTTATCTTCATATATTACTAGTGGGAGTTTTCATTATAGAACTTCGCTTGTATATTCCAACGATGGGCTTCCTCAAATGCCCTTGGTCTTCATGAGCAAGCAAGTTAATGTACACACACTAGTTTTCTTTTGAGCTTTCAAACACTTATAGCTCTAGTTCATCCGTTACATGGCAATTTGTCACGCCCAAGATGCGATTCTATCCCCATCACGTGGTGAACTCATGATTGGGGTACAACCGCATTTCGGGAGCTTAGCAAGATGGATATCATTACATCGTACCATTACATACATATATGGGGGATACATACAAGTCATACAATAGTCATAAGAATACAACACATCATATACAAGACATCCGGCTACGGATGAAAACACATGAAAAGACGACGACATCCATCCTGCTATCCCATGCTGCCGACCAGGAACCTATCCCAAGATCGACGAAAAGAAGAAGAAGAAAGAACTCCAACACAAGTAAACATCGCTCTCACGTCAAGTCATCGGAAACCTGCACCTGCAACTGTTCTTGTAGTATCTGTGAGCCACGAGGATTCATCAATCCCATAACCATGGGTATCAAGACTAGCAAAGCTTAATGGGTATGGAGAGGTTAAGTGGTGAAGTTGCAACAGCAGCTAAGCATTATATGGTGGCTAACTTACGAGTACAAGAATAAGATGAGCATCTACGCAAACGGTTGCCAACTAGTAATGATCACTTAGTGATCCTGAAATACCTATGAGTCAAACATAACCACATCGTGTTCTCTTCTCAAAGTGAAAAGAGACGGTCACGGTTACTCACGCGGTTGGTGTATTTTATTTCGGATCCTCTGTCAAGTTTTCTACAACCGGACATTAACAAATTCCAATATGCCACATAACCACGGGCACGGCTTTCGAAAGATCATAACCCTGCAGGGGTGTCCCAACTTAGCCCATCACAAGCGCTCACGATCAGCAGAGGTAAAACCTCTTATCTTAGTGACAACCCGATCAGACTCAGAATCCCGGTGCACAAGAAATTTTGACAGTGGTAAAACAAGTCCAGCAAGACCTCTCGGCGTGCCAACACCCTGATAGTAGCCGCGCGTATCTCGTCTCAGGCCACGTCCAGATAGGTCAGCCTACAGGTATACCAGATACCTCAGGTTTCCCTGAGGCGTCCCCGTAGTCCTCCCGTTTGGGAGCCACACCATGGGCACTGGCCCCCCCATATGTGGAAAAGAATCCTCATGGACATGACCGTCTATTCAAATTAATTAATTAATTAATTAATATTTTTATTATGTTGCAATTAAAACCAAAGTTGGGCCTTGCTAGACGAGTTTTATTCAAAGTGAACTATCAAGGGGGTCCCATAACCCCCAACCGTGTTAGGAACGCAAACTCATGGAACATAACACTGGTTTATCGGTTCTTAAAGTGACATGAGTGGAACAAAACACCGAGCAAAATGCCAAGCCTTCGACCCATTGCCAAGTATATAGGTGCATTAATTCAATTAAGAGATATTATGATATTCCCAAAATATCCAAGATCCGACATGGAGCAATCTTCATCTTCACCTGCAACTAACAACGCTATAAGAGGGGCTGAGCAAGTGGTAACATAGCCAGACAACGGTTGCTGGGATGGTGTCAAAGGTTAGAGGTTTCATGGCAACAATAAGAGGCTGACAAACAAATAGATAGGTAGCGTGATATATAGCGATAGCATCGAGATTACTAGCATAGCAATGATAGTAATGAGATCCAAGGTGACGGTCATCTTGCCAGGAATCCTTCAAGGAAGAAGAATGAGTCCATGAAGAAGACGAAGCCACGTAGATGAACCAAGCATAGTCGAACAAATCCTCACGATCGCAATGAAACAGGAACTAACGAGAAGAAGAAAACAACATGGTAAACACATAACACACAAACATGACATGATGCTCTACTAAGTATGATGCTTGACAAGGCTACATGATGCAAATCATGGCAAGAGATGAAGCATACAAGAACATCACACAAGGCAAGTTTAAATGAGGCCGGAGACAACATATAACAATTTATGTAAGTCCTCATATGCAAATTTCAAAATTGGTCCAGATCTGAACAAACCTTATGTTAGAGTGGTAAAAGATCAAGTTAACAAGCTCCATGATGATCTACTCGAAATTATAGTCAAGTTACATATAAAGTTCATTTAATTCAGAGCTACGGCCTAGAAGATATGAGCAAAACAAGTTAAGCATGGCATTGATTCAAAATGCATTCAAACATCAGGCACACACTCTCAAAACATGGATGAACCATGACATTATGCATCTACATGCAAAACCAAGAAAGTTTCATATAGATCACACTCAAAACGGAGCAACGGATCAACACATACACCCAATACAAGATATAACAACAAACTGTCCAAAACAGCAACTAGGCACTTTACAATCATCAAAACGACATGCTACGGGAACATTTCATGGCATCAAAGGGTATGGAAAGCATGTAAATGTCAAGCATTACAAAATATGATTACTGAGCTACTGCCAAGTACCACTAGAACATGCTCAAAACATCATGGCAAGATTGCAAATGACAACATTTTCACAGACTTGGTGCAATAAACTAGAGATGGCAGGAACATTGACAAGTAGGCATGTTTGCAAGCTTGTGCAACTCATCTCAAAGCATATCATGGCATGTGATTATAACCAACCGCAAGAAGACATGTTTATGCACCTACTCATGTCAAGAAGATGGTCATACGATGCATAGAACACCATCTATTCACATGGCAAAAATGAACTTGCTGTTAAGAGGCTGACAGAAACATTATTTAGCAATTTGAGAGCATGGTAATGAGAAGCTACAGGAGGCCATAATTGCAAACAAGGGCATGGATGGATAGATCATAACATTGAAAACAAAACATGCTCACTGAACATCTCCAGATTATGCATGGATTTGACTGTATCATCAAGCAAACATGGCATCACAATATAACAGTTTCAGACTTAGCAAAAAACACGAAGTCACTGAAATCAGCAACATCGAGTAGGTCACTTTGCAAGCTTGTTCCACTCACCACAAGGCATATCATGACAAACTAAATACATCATTGCAAAGATGACATGATTGTGCTCCTAAAACATGTTGACATGATGCTCAAACAAAAATCACACAAAAAGATATGAAAAAGACAAATGAGCAAGTTATATTAGTTTCCAGAAGTTAACAACACTTAGCACTTTTGTAACAGAAATTAAGGCATCAAGATGAACAGTAACATGCATGCAAATGCAACTATCATGTAGAGCACAGAGAGACTAACATTTTGACATATTATACACCACAAATGGACAAACATGCAGAAAGATAAGGCCCTCGCAAGATGCATACATGATGTTACTCCAGACTTAGCCAAATTCACAGACAGTTTAAAAGACTAAGAGAAAAAAAAGGGCGCTCACATTGGGCCGAAACGGGATGGTCGGAGGCTAGGCTGGGCCTTGACGGACGGAGACGGGCCACGGGGAGGAGGCCCACACGGACACGCCAGCGCAGCGTCGTCCTCCCCGACGCGGAGTACGAGATGAACTTTCGAGATTTGCCCTATTATTACTATGATAATACCTAGATCTATGTTTTATGCCTAGCTAAGGGCGTTAAACAATAGCGCTTCTTGGGAGGCAACCCAATTTTATTTTGTTCTTGTTTTTTGTTCCATTTTTCAATAAGTTTTTCATCTAGCCCCTGGTTACAGGAGTTTTGAAAGTTGTTATTAGTGTTTTTCCCAAGTAAGACCATTGGGATGATTTGGAAGATAGTAGATTGGTTTCGCTGAAAAACAGAAACTTTTGCGCTCAGTGTTAGGATTTTTTCTGATTACTGGAACGCGATAAATTCTTGAATTTTTTACACATCTCTGACCTACAAATTTCCCATGTTGTCCTAAAGTTTCGTAATTTTTAGAGATAACATCAATTTGCATCTTTACAAACTACCCTGTTTAAGATAGATTGTGTTTTCTTGTGTTGTTTGCTTATTTTGATGCATCTATGGCTAGTATCGGGGGGTATGAACCATGGAAAAATAAAAATACAGTAGATATTACACCAATATAAAATAAGAATGAGTTCACATAAGTACCTACTTGTAAGGATTGGATTTTGTTTTACTAACAGATCTCACGAGTTTTCTGTTGTGAAGTTTTCAAGTTTTGGGTAAAGATTTGATGGACTATGGAATAAAGAGTGGCAAGAGCCTAAGCTTGGGGATGCCCAAGGCACCACGAGGTAATATTCTAGGACAACCAAGAGCCTAATCTTGGGGATGCCCTGGAAGGCATCCCCTCTTTCGTCTTCGTCTATCGATAACTTTACTTGAGGCTATATTTTCATTCACCACATGATATGTGTTTTGCTTGGAGCATCTTGTATGATTGAGTCTTTTATTTTTAGTTTGCCACATTCATCCTCGCTGAATACATATTTTTGAGAGACACGCATGAATCGTGATTTATTAGAGTACTCTATGTTCTTCACTTATATCTTTTGAGCTAGGCAATTATGCTCTAGTGCTTCACTTATATGTTTTTAGAGCACGATGGTGGCCTTATTTTATAGAAATTGTTGAACTCTCTTGCTTTAGTTATATTATTTGTTGGGGAACGTAGTATTTTCAGAATTTTCCTACGATCACGCAAGATCTATCTACTAGATGCATAGCAACGAGAGGGGAGAGTGTGTCTACGTACCCTCGTAGACCGGGAGCGGAAGCGTCTAATGACGCGGTTGATATAGTCGAATTTCTTCGCGATCCAACCGATCAAGTACCGAACATACGGCACCTCCACGTTCAGCACACGTTCAGCTTGATGACGTCCCACGATCTCCTTATCCAGTTGAGCTACACGGGAGAGTTTCGTCAGCACGACGGCGTGGTGAGAGAGATGATGAAGTTACCGTAGCAGGGCTTCGCCTAAACGCTGCAACGATATGACCGAGGTGTGTTACTGTGGACGGGGGCACCGCACACGGTTGGGACGGATCAACTGATCAACTTGTGTGTCCTAGGGTGCCCCCCTGCCCCCGTATATAAAGGAGCAAGGGAGAGGCCGGCCCTAGAGGGGGCGCGCCAAGTGTGGGGAGTCCTACTAGGACTCCCAAGTCCTAGTAGGATTCCCCTTTCCTTTTCGGAGTAGGAGAGAAGGAAAGAGGTGGAGAGGGAGAAGGAAAAGGGGGCTGCACCCCTTATCCAATTCGGACCAGAGGGGGGGCGCCTCCTTCCTTTTGGCCTTTCTCCTCTATTCCCGTATGGCCCAATAAGGCCCATATACTCCGAAAAATACCCGAATCACTCGGAACCTTTCCGATGTCCGAACATAGTCGTCCAATATATCGATCTTTACGTCTCGACCATTTCGAGACTCCTAATCATGTCCCCGATCTCATCCGGGACTCAGAACTCCTTCGGTACATCAGAACTCATAAACTCATAATACCGATCGTCATCAAACGTTAAGCGTGCGGACCCTACGGGTTCGAGACCTATGTAGACATGACCGAGACTCATCTCCGGTCAATAACCAATAGCGGAACCTGGATGCTCATATTGGCTCCTACATATTCTACGAAGATCTTTATCGGTCAAACCGCATAACAACATACGTTGTTCCTTTTGTCATTGGTATGTTACTTGCCCGAGATTCGATCGTCGGTATCTCTATACCTAGTTCAATCTCGTTACCGGCAAGTCTCTTTACTCGTTCCGTAATACATCATCTCGTGACTAACTCATTAGTCTTTTGCTTGCAAGGCTTATTATGATGTGCATTACCGAGAGGGCCCAGAGATACCTCTCCGACACTCGGAGTGACAAATCCTAGTCTTGAGCTATGCCAACACCACGAACACTTTCGGAGACACCTGTACATCATATTTATGATCACCCAGTTACGTTGTGACGTTTGATAGCACACAAGGTGTTCCGATGGTATTCGGGAGTTGCATAATCTCATAGTCATAGGAACATGTATAAGTCATGAAGAAAGCAATAGCAGTAAAACTAAATGGTCATAGTGCTAAGCTAACGGATGGGTCTTATCCATCACATCATTCTCCTAATGATGTGATCCCGTTGATCAAATGACAACTCATGTCTATGGTTAGGAAAGTTAACCATCTTTGATCAATGATCTAGTCTAGTAGAGGCATACTAGGGACATTTTGTTTTGTCTATGTATTCACACTTGTACTAAGTTTCCGGTTAATACAATTCTAGCATGCATAATAAACATTTATCATGATATAAGGAAATATAAATAACAACTTTATTATTGCCTCTAAGGCATATTTTCTTCAGTCTCCCACTTGCACTAGAGTCAATAATCTAGATCACATCGCCATGTGATTTAATACCGATAGTTCACATCGTTATGTGAATAACACCCATAGTTCACATCGCCATGTGACCAACACCCAAAGGGTTTACTAGAGTCAATAATCTAGTTCACATCGCTATGTGATTAATACCCAAGAGTAATAAGGTGTGATCATGTTTTGCTTGTGAGAGAAGTTTACTCAACGGGTTTGTCACATTCAGATCCGTATGTATTTCGCAAATTTCTATGTCTACAATGCTCTGCATAGAGCTACTCTGGCTAATTGCTCCCACTTTCAATACGCATCCAGATTGATACTTAGAGTCATCTGGATTTAGTGTCAAAGCTTGCATCGGCGTAACCCTTTATGACGAACTCTTTATCACCTCCATAAGCGAGAAACATTTCCTTAGTCATCCAGTTACTAAGGATAATTTTGACCGCTGTATAGTGATCTACTCCTGGATCACTATTGTACCCCCTTGACAAACTCATGGCAAGGTACACAACATGTTTGGTACACAGCATGGCATACTTTATAGAACCTATGGCTGAGGCATAAGGAATGACTTTCATTCTCTCTATATTTTTTTGCCGTGGTCTGGCTTGGAGTCTTACTCAACTTCACACCTTACAAGTCAGGCAAGAACTCCTTCTTTGACTGATCCATTTTGAACTACTTCAAAATCCTATCAAGGTATGTACTCATCAAAAGTCTTATCAAGCGTCTTGATCTATCTCTATAGATCTTGATGTCCAATATGTAAGCAGCTTCACCAAGGTCTTTCTTTGAAAAACTCCTTTCAAAAACTCCTTTATGCTTTCCAGAAAATTCTACATCATTTCTGATCGACAATATGTCATTCACATATACTTATTAGAAAGTTTGTAGTGCTCCCACTCACTTCTTATAAATACAGGCTTCACCGCAAGTCTATATAAATCTATATGCTTTGATCAACTTATCAAAGCGTATATTCCAACTCCGAGATGCTTGCACCAGTCCATAGATGGATCACTAGAGCTTGCACATTTTGTTAGCACCTTTAGGATTGACAAAACCTTCTGGCTGCATCATATACAAGTCTTCTTTAATAAATCCATTAAAGAATGCAGTTTTGTTATCCATTTGCCAGATTTCATAAAATGCGGCAATTGCTAACATGATTTGGACAGACTTAAGCATCGCTACGGGTGAGAAAGTCTCATCGTAGTCAACTCCTTGAACTTTTCGAAAAACTTTCGCAACAAGTCGAGCTTTGTAAACAGTAACATTACCGTTAGCGTCAGTTTTCCTCTTGAAGATCCATTTATTTTCGATGGCTTGCCGATCATCGGGCAAGTCAACCAAAGTCCACACTTTGTTCTCATACATGGATCCCATCTCAGAATTCATGGCCTCAAGCCATTTTGCGGAATCTGGGCTCATCATCGCTTCCTCATAGTTCGTAGGTTCATCATGGTCCAGTAACATGACTTCCAGAACCGGGTTGCCGTACCACTCTGATGCAGAACAAACTCTGATTGATCTACGAAGTTCAGCAGAAACTTGATCTGAAGTTTCATGATCATCATCCTTAGCTTCCTCACTAATTGGTGTAGGAATCACTGGAACTAGTTTCTGTGATGTTCCACTTTCCAATTCGGGAGAAGGTACAATTACCTCATCAAGTTCTACTTTCCTCCCACTCACTTCTTTCGAGAGAAACTCCTTCTCTAGAAAGGATCCACTCTTAGCAACAAAGACCTTGCCTTCGGATCTGTGATAGAAGGTGTACCGAACAGTTTCTTTTGGGTATCCTATGAAGATTTACTTCTCCGATTTGGGTTCGAGCTTATCATGTTGAAACTTTTTCACATAAGCATCACAGTCCCAAACTTAAAGAAATGACAGCTTAGGTTTCTCATCAAACCACAGTTCATACGGTGTCATCTCTCACAGATTTAGATGGTGCCCTATTTAACGTGAATGTAGCTGTCTCTAATGCATAACCCCAAAAGCGATAGTGGTAGATCGGTAAGAGACATCATCGATCGCACCATATCTAATAAAGTACGGTTATGACGTTCGGACACACCATTACACTATGGTGTTCCAGGTGGCGTGAGTAGTGAAACTATTTCACATTGTTTTTACTGAAGGCCAAACTCGCTAACTCAAATATTTTACATCTACGATCATATCGTAGAAACTCTTATTTTCTTGTTACGATGATTCTCCACTTCACTCTGAAATTCTTTGAACTTTTCAAATGTTTCAGACTTGTGCTTCATTAAGTAGATATACCCATATCTGCTCAAATCATCAGTGAAGGTCAGAAAATAACGATACCCGCCGCGAGCTTCAACACTCATTGGTCCACATACATCTGTATGTATGATCTCCAACAAATCTGTTGCTCGCTCCATTGTTCCGGAGAACGTAGTTTTAGTCATTTTGCCCATGAGGCATGGTTCGCAAGCACCAAGTGATTCATAATCAAGTGATTCCAAAAGTCCATCACTATGGAGTTTCTTCATGCGCTTTACACCATTACGACCTAAACGGCAGTGCCTCAAATAAGTTGCAGTATCATTATTAACCTTGCATCTTTTGGCTTCAATATTATGAATATGTGTATCACCACGATCGAGATCCAAAAAACTATTTTCATTGGGTGTATGACCATTGAAGGTTTTATTCATGTAAACAGAATAACAATTATTCTATGACTTTAAATGAATAACCGTATTGCAACAAATATGATCAAATCATATTCATGCTCAACGCAAATGTCAAATAACAATTATTTAGGTTTTACACTAATCCCGAAAGTATAGGGAGTGTGCGATGATGATCATATCAATCTTGGAACCACTTCCAATAGACATCGTCACTTCACCTTTAACTAGTCTCTGTTCATTCTGCAATTCTCGTTTCGAGTTACTAATTTTAGTAACTGAACCGGTATCAAATACCCACGGGTTGCTATGAACACTAGTAAAGTACACATCAATAATCTGTATATCAAAATACACCTTTGTTAACTTTGCCATCCTTCTTATCCGCCAACTATCTAGGGCAGTTCCACTTCCAGTGACCATTTCCTTTGCAGTAGAAGCACTTAGTTTCAGGCTTGAGTTTTACCTTTGGGTTTCTTAACGGGAGTGACAACTTGCTTGTCATTCTTCTTGAAGTTCCCGTTCTATCCCTTTGCCCTTTACTTGAAACAAGTGGTCTTGTTAACCATCAACACTTGATGCTTTTTCATGATTTCTACCTTCGCCGACTTCAGCATCGCGAAGAGCTCGGGAATTCCTTTCGTCATCCCTTGCAAATTATAGTTCATCACGAAGTTGTACTAACTTGGTGATAGTTACTAGAGAACTTTGTCAATTAATATCTTATCTGGAAGATTAACTCCCACTTGATTCAAGTAATTGTAGTACCCCAGACAATCTGAGCACATGCTCACTGGTTGAGCTATTCTCCTCCATCTTGTAGGCAAAGTACTGTCAGAAGTCTTATACCTCTCGACACGGGCATGAGTATGAAATACTAATTTCAACTCTTGGAACATCTTATATGCTCCGTGGCGTTCAAAACGTTTTTGAAGTCCCGGTTCTAAGCCGTAAAGCATGGTGCACTTAAACTATCAAGTAGTCATCATACCAAGCTTTTGTCAAAATGTTCATAACGTCTACATCTGCTCCTGCAATAGGTCTGTCACCTAGCGGTGCATCAAGGACATAATTCTCTGTGCAGCAATGAGGATAATCCTCAGATGACGGAACAATTCCGCGTCATTGCTACTAACATATTTCAACTTAGTTTTCTCTAGGAACATATAAAAAAATAAACGGGGAGCAACATCGTGAGCTATTGATCTACAACATAGATATGCTAATACTACGAGGACTAAGTTCATGATAAATTAAAGTTCAATTTAATCATATTACTTAAGAACTCCCACTTAGATAGACATCCCTCTAGTCATCTAAATGATCACGTGATCCAAATCAACTAAACCATGTCCGATCATCACGTGAGATGGAGTAGTTTCAATGGTGAATATCTTATGTTGATCATATCTACTATTTGATTCACGCTCGACCTTTCGGTCTCCAGTGTTCCGAGGCCATATCTGCATATGCTAGGCTCGTCAAGTTTAACCCGAGTATTCTGTGTGTGCAAAACTGGCTTACACCCGTTGTATTTGAACGTAGAGCTTATCACACCCGATCATCACGTGGTGTCTCGGCACGACGAACTTTCGCAACGGTGCATACTCAGGGAGAACACTTATACCTTGAAATTTAGTAAGCGATCATCTTATAATGCTACTGTCGAACTAAGCAAAATAAGAAGCATAATAAGATAAACATCACATGCAATCAAAATATGTGACATGATATGGCCATCATCTTCTTGTGTTTTTGATATCCATCTCCAAAGCATCGTCATGATCACCTTCGTCACCGGCGTGACACCTTGATCTGCATCGTAGCATCGTTGTCGTCTCGCCAACTATTGCTTCTACGACTATCGCTACCACTTAGTTATAAAGTAAAGCAATTACATGGCGATTGCATTTCATAAAATAAAGCGACAACCATATGGTTCCTGCCAGTTGCCAATAACTTTACAAAACATGATCATCTCATACAAACCGTATATCTCATCATGTCTTGACCATATGACATGACAACATGCCCTGCAAAAACAAGTTAGACGTCCTCTACTTTGTTGTTGCAAGTTTTACGTGGCTGCTATGGGCTTAGCAAGAACCGTTATTACCTACGCATACAAAACCACAACGATGTTTCGTCAAGTATGTGCTGTTTTAACCTTCACAAGGACCAGGCGTAGCCACACTTGATTCAGCTAAAGTGAGAGAGACAGACACCTGCCAGTCACCTTTAAGCAACAAGTGCTCATAACGGTGAAACCAGTCTCGCGTAAGCGTACGCGTAATGTCGGTCCGGGCCGCTTCATCTCACAATACCCCCGAAACAAAGTATGACATGCTGGTAAGCATTATGACTAGTATCGCCCACAACTCCTTGTGTTCTACTCGTGCATATCATCTACGCATAGACCTGGCTCATGATGCCACTATTGGGGAACGTAGTATTTTCAAAATTTTCCTACTATCACGCAAGATCTATCTACTAGATGCATAGCAATGAGAGGGGAGAGTGTGTCTACGTACCCTCCTAGACCGGGAGCGGAAGCGTCTAATGACGCGGTTGATGTAGTCGAACTTCTTCGCGATCCAACCGATCAAGTACTGAACGTACGACACCTCCGCGTTCAGCACACGTTCAGCTTGATGACGTCCCACGAGCTCTTGATCCAGTTGAGCTTCACGGGTGAGTTTCGTCAGCACGACGGCTGGTGACAGAGATGATGAAGTTACCGTCGCAGGGCTTCGCCTAAACGCTGCAACGATATGACCGAGGTGTGTTACTGTGGAGGGGGGCACCCCACACGGTTGGGAGAGATCAATTGATCAACTTGTGTGTCCTAGGGTGCCCCCCTGCCCCCGTGTATAAAGGAGCAAGGGAGAGGCCGGCCCTAGAGGGGGCGCGCCAAGTGTGGGGAGTCCTACTAGGACTCCCAAGTCCTAGTAGGATTCCCCTTTCCTTTCCGGAGTAGGAGAGAAGGAAAGAGGTGGAGAGGGAGAAGGAAAAGGGGGCTGCACCCCTTGTCCAATTCGGACCAGAGGGGGGCGCGCGCCTCCTTCCTTTTGGCCTTTCTCCTCTATTCCCGTATGGCCCAATAAGGCCCATATACTCCGAAAAATATTCGAATCACTCGGATCCTTTCCGATGTCCGAATATAGTCGTCCAATATATCGATCTTTATGTCTCGACCATTTCGAGGCTCCTCGTCATGTCCCTGGTCTCATCCGGGACTTCGAACTCCTTCGGTACATCAAAACTCATAAACTCATAATACCGATCGTCATCAAACGTTAAGCATGCGGACCCTATGGGTTCGAGTACTATGTAGACATGACCGAGACTCATCTCCGGTCAATAACCAATAGCGGAACCTGGATTCTCATATTGGCTCCTACATATTCTACGAAGATCTTTATCGGTCAAACCGCATAACAACATATGTTGTTCCTTTTGTCATTGGTATGTTACTTGCCCGAGATTCGATCGTCGGTATATTTATACCTAGTTCAATCTCGTTACCGGCAAGTCTCTTTACTCATTCCGTAATACATCATCTCGTGACTAACTCATTAGTCTTTTGCTTGCAAGGCTTATTATTATGTGCATTACCGAGAGGGCCCAGAGATACCTCTCCGACACTCGGAGTGACAAATCCTAGTCTTGATCTATGCTAACACCACGAACACTTTCGGAGACACATGTAGAGCATCTTTATGATCACCCAGTTACGTTGTGACGTTTGATAGCACACAAGGTGTTCCTACGGTATTCGGGAGTTGCATAATCTCATAGTCATAGGAACATGAGCAATAGCAGTAAAACTAAACGATCATAGTGTTAAGCTAACAGACGGGTCTTGTCCATCACATCATTCTCTTAATGATGTGATCCCGTTGATCAAATGACAACTCATGTCTATGGTTAGGAAACATAACCATCTTTGATCAATGAGCTAGTCTAGTAGAGGCATACTAGGGACACTCTGTTTTGTCTATCTATTCACACATGTACTAAGTTTCCGGTTAATACAATTCTAGCATGAATAATAAAAATTTATCATGATATAAGGAAATATAAATAACAACTTTATTATTGCCTCTAGGGCATATTTCCTTCATTATTTTGAGAGTATCTAAACAACATGGTAATTTTCTTAGGTTATGATTTTAGTCCTAATATGATGGACATCCAAGGGAGATATAATAAAACTTTCATATATGGAGCATTGAATACTATGAGAAGTTTGATTCCTTATGACTGTTTTGAGATATGAAGATGGTTATATTAGATTCATGCTAGTAGTAAATTGTGGAGTCAAAGAACTAATTGTGCTAAGGTTTGTGGTTCCCATAGCATGCACGTATGGTCTCCTAACAATGTAACCAAATTGAAGCGCATTGTGTCTTGATTGTTTCTCTTTGCGTGAAAGTCGGGAGCACGCGATGGTTAACTCCTATGAACCTCTCCCCTAGGAGCATGCATATTACTTTGCTTCGAGGGCTAATATTTTTTTTGCAATAAGTATGTGAGTTCTTTATGACTAATGTTCAGTCCATGGATTATACGCACTCTCACCCTTCCACCTTGCTAGCCACTCTAGTACCGCGCAACTTTTGCCGGTGCATCAAACCACCGTATATACTTCCTCAAAACAACCACCATACCTACCTATTATGGCATTTTCATAGCCATTTCGGGATATATTGCCATGTAATTCCTCCGTTCCGTTCACTATGACACATACCATCATTGTCATATTGCTTTCCATGACCATGTAGTTGGCATAGTATTTCTGGCTTGGCCACCATTCATATCTTTTATACATGACACTCTTGATCATTGCACATCCCGGTACACCGTCGGAGGCATTCATATAGGGCCAAACCTTTGTTCTAGTATCGAGTTGTAAGTAAATAGAAGTGTGATGATCATCATTATTACAACATTTTCCCATGTGAGGTCATGAATAAAGAGGCCACGGATTCTAAACAAAGAGGCCAAAAGAGTCAAAAAAAAGAGAAAAGTGTCTCCATAAAAAAGAGGAGCCTAAAAAACAAAAAAATTGAGAAAATAAAAAAATGAGAGAAAAAGAGAGAAGGGACAATGTTACTATCCTTTTCCACACTTGTGCTTCAAAGTAGCACCATGTTCTTCATTATAGAGAGTCTCCTATTTTGTTACTTTCATATATTACAAGTGGGATTTTTTTATAGAACTTCGCTTGTATATACCAACAATGGGCTTCCTCAAATGCCCTTGGTGTTCGTGAGCAAGCAAATTAATGCACACCCACTAGTTTTCTTTTGAGCTTTCATACACTTATAGCTTTAGTGCATCCGTTACATGGCAATCCCTACTCACTCACATTGATATTGATTGATGGACATCTCCATAGTCCATTGATTTGCATAGTCAATGTGAGACTTTCTCCTCCTTCTGTCAATCACCACCTTCTATTCCACCAATAGTGCTATGTCCTTGGCTCACGCTCATTTATTGTGTGAAGAGTTGAAAATTTTTAAGGATGTAAAAGTATGAAAACAATTGCTTGTCTGACACTGGGATAGGCATGATTTATACTTTGTGTTAAGAAGAGGGATCATATAAGACTATATGATTTTGTAGGGATAACTTTCTTTAGCCATGTTATTTTTGAAGCTTAATGATGTGCTTTCTAGTATGCTTGAAGTATTATTGTTTGTATGTCAATATAAACTTTTGTTTTGAATCATACGGATCTGAATATTCATGCCATATAAAAGAGGTTGCACTAGTAAATATGTTAGGTAGCATTCTACATCAGAAATTCAGTTTTTAACATTCACCTACTTGAGGACGAGTAGGAATTAAGCTTGGGGATCCTTGATTTGTCTCCAACGTATCTATAATTTTTTATTGTTCCATGTTATTATATTATCTGTTTTAGATGTTATATATGCATTAATATGCTATTTTACATTATTTTTGGGACTAACCTATTAACCTAGAGCCCAGTGCCATTTTATGTTTTTCCTTGTTTTGGAGTATCGCTGAAAAGGAATACTAAACGGAGTCCAAATGGAATAAAACTTCACGATGATATTTCTTGGACCAGAAGACACCCAAGAGACTTGTAGTTCAAGTCAGAAGAGCCGCGAGGCGGCGACAAGGGTGTAGGGCTCGCCAGGGGGTAGGGTGCGCCCCCTACCTTGTGGGCCCCTCGCGACTCCCCTGATCTACTTCTTCCTCGTAATATTCTCAAATTTTGCAAAACCCTCAGAACAATCCACGAAAATACTTTTCCGCCGCCGCAGGTCTCTAACCTCGTGAGATCCCATCTGGAGGCCTTTTCCGTTACTCTGCTAGTGGGGGATTCGACCAGAGAGAGCTTCTACATCAACACCATTGCCCTTCCGATGAACCGTGAGTAGTTTACCACAAACCTACGGGTCCATAGCTAGTAGCTAGATGGCTTCTTCTCTCTCTTTGATACTCAATACCATGTTTGTCGGTGTACTAAAGTAGGGTACCTTAGTATCCCGAACTTGTGCACGGGCAGTAGTAGCTCCCCGCGGCAAGGCCTGCCGGGCGAGCGCCAAGGCCCTTCGTAGTTCCTTTGAAGCCATTCAAGAACAAAGTATTCAAGCCAAGAAGACAAGGCCCCGGCAAGTAGGAGCTTGCCGGGAATACACTCAAAGCACAATACCCTGGCACGAGGAGCTTGCCGGGAAGGCCAACCTAGGCACCTCAAGAAGCTTGCCGCGACGCGCCACGTGTCCCGGCAAGGCCCGGCGAGCGACAAGCTCCCGGAAGCGACAAGGTAGCAACCGCGGCAAGACGCTTGCCGCGGCAAGCTTCCACTCAGTACCTGCGCTCCAGCGCATCCACCCACGTGTCGCCCTGGGACCTTCCCAGGCGCATGTGGCTGAAGGCTGTGCAGCCAGGGGTACACGGTGGCAAGCAGCGATGACGAGGCTACCGTCGTGGCGAACGGTGGCACCCCCAATAGCCACTTTTTGCACTGTTTGGGCGACGGCGACGGGCATTTAATGCCCTTGTCCCCTGCCATCAGGGTTAGGTATGGAGCACTGTTCCATCTACCACCCCTTTTACCTTTTTACCCCTGCATGCGTTGCCACCTGTCGGTGACCCCTTGAACGAATAAAAGGAGGCCCATGCGTAACGTAGAGGGGGGTTAGGCATTCGAACACTCTCACGCTCGGTCTCAAGAGCACTGTAGCTTCCAACGCTCCCGAGCCAAGAACTCAATACAAACCAAAGCAGGAGTAGGGTTTTACGCATCCGTGCGGCCCGAACCTGGGTAAACTGCTCGTGTGCTCGCCTCGATCCGCTCTTTGTGCTACCTCCGCCCCTGCCATACCGAAAAGGGGCTCCGGTCCCATAGGTGTTCGTGGGCGATCAGTTTCCGCGACAATGTTCTTCTTCTCTATGTTCTTGGATATCTATCTGATGTAACCTTCTCTTGTGGTGTGTTTGTCGAGATCCGATGAATTGTGGGTTTATGATCAGCTTATCTATGAATATAGGAATCTTCTCTGAATTCTTATATGCATGATTTGGTATCTTTGTATTTCTCTTCGAATTACCAGTTTGGTTTGGCCAACTAGATTGGTTTTTCTTGCAATGGGAGAGGTGCTTTTCTTTGGGTTAAATCTTGCGGTGTCCTCACCCAGTGACAAAGTATGGGTAGCGAGGCACGTATAGCATTGTTGACATCAAGGATAAAAAGATGGGGTTTTCATCATATTGCTTGAGTTAATTCCTCTACATCATGTCATCTTACTTAAATTGTTAATCTATTCTTCATGAACTTAATATTCTAGATGCAGGCAGGAGTCGGTCGATGTGTGGAGTAATAGTAGTAGATGCAGGCAGGAGTCGGTCTACTTGACACAGACGTGATGCCTATATTGCATAATCATTGCCTTGGATATCGTCATAACTTTGCGCTTTGCTATCAATTGCTCGATAGTAATATTTTCACCCACCGTATTATTTGGCTTCAAGAGAGAAGCCCCTAGGGAAACCTATGGCACCCTGGTCTATTTTCCATCATATTAGTTTTAGATCTATTATTTTGCAATCTTTAATTTTCAGATATATCAAAAATATTTTATCTTTTTTTATCTATCTCTATCAGATCTCACTTTTGCATGTGACCGTGAAGGGATTGACAACCCCTTTATCGCGTTCGGTGCAAGTTGTTTGATTGTTTGTGCAGGTATTGGTGATTTGTGCGTTCTTATCCTACTGGATTGATGCCTTGGTTCTCAAACTGAGGGAAATACTTATCTCGACTTTGTTGCCTCACCCTTTTGTCTTCACTGGAAAAACCAACGTAATCTCAAGAAGTGGCACATGCCCTCGTGCCTACTCGAACGAGGAAGAAGACACCCCTATCCATCAGCTGGGCTAGGAACAATGTTGGGCCTCACGTAAGTTCGGGTAAGTGGGCTAGTGGCCTTCTCTCTCTTTTATTAATTATTTATGTTTTCTAGATTTCTTTTGTGTTTTTGATTTAGTAAAAATACAAATCCATTTTTAAACTCCTAAAAACAACCATGGGCACTATTTGAATTATTTTCGATAGCCCTCATTTTGTTTCAGAATTATTTGAGGACTAAAATAATTATAGCATTTAAATGCCCATATTCAGATACAATATGATTTAATTCAAAAATCTAGGATGACCTAGAAAAATGTGCACCATTTTTGTCAAAAGTTTTCAACCAATTAAAAAATGATGAACTTTTCTGAAGGGTATTTTGGGCTCATTGAAAAGATTTGAATTTGAACCTCGTTGAATTCATTCTGTGCTAGGGTTTGATGATCCCCATTTCCAATTTAAAGTGAATTTAGACATTATGCATGGACTAATATGCAACTATCTACAATCAATTTCTAGGGTTATGACAACTCGGGGTGGGCTAACGATCTGCTCAGCTTGTTAAGCTCGTACTCGTTAAGCTCGTGCTCGTTAAGGCTCAGCTTGTTAAGATCGTTAAGATTAACAAGCAGAAAACCCTGGTCAGCTCGGTTCGTTTGAAGCTCGTTAAGCTCATGAGCGATCGCGAGCACTCAGTAACATAATATAATGTGTTACGGTCTGCATTATGAGTGCATAGGTGTGGTTTTTAAGATGAAATATGGTGGTTACAAAAAGAAATACACTTGTTTGTTGCCTCCTATGTTGATTAGATTGAATAGGAGAGCTAAGGTGCTGCAAAAAGTTTGCCATGTAAGTTGAAAATATGTGTTGTGTTATTACTAACGAGCTTGACGAGCTACTCGTGAAACTCATTAGCTCGCTCGTTGAGATCATTAAGCTTACCGAGCTAAAATCAATGATTGGCTATGTTCATTAAGAAGCAAGCTACGAGCTTAACGAGCCGAGCTATCGAGCGCTCATTAAGCTCACGAGCTATGACCTTTTGGTCCAGCCCTAGTGACAACTCACCTCCACTAAACAAGAATCTTGTCGCGAGATTCAACTCGTAGGGTAAGAGGAAAAGGGGTCACAAAACTACCACAATCTTCATGATCTAACTGCCCTTCTGGGAGATGTTGATCCATTTCATCATATTGATCTTGACATCTTGGCTTTGTTCTCTTCAACCAAACACGAAGACAGAAGGAACATGGATAACTCTACGAGAATCAATATTCACGCAGATTGAGCAACTCATGGAATGAGACGATGAAACAACTCTCGAGCTGAGAGACTTAACACACATCGAGAGGAATGAGAGGAACATATGATGAAGGCTCAATTTTGGTAAGCAACAATTCCACGCTTATTAAAGATTGTACAAATGTTAGAGTAGCGAGGAGACAGATTGCCATTTGTACCATAACAGGGCACCCTAGAGGACGTGACTCATATAATTATTCCCTTAAGTGACAAAAAGAATTACTTTTGATACAGGGATCATTGTAACTCTCTATACCAGCCTAAGGCAATTCACAAATGATCGTTTGAAGGAGTTCAAAGAATGGCATACTCAGACTAGAATGGAGGATGTGGACTACCATGTTGAAGACAACGCAATGGATGATTTTTGCTTATCATCGGAAATAGTTGGGACCCCTGGTAAGACCACTTTTGAAGATTATCCCGAACAACAATTACTGAGAGCGGCAGCCCATGGGAAAATGGCTCAATTGTTGACTCAAGATACTACAATAATAGATCTCCTAGCTAGGTGTGTCAACTTTACTAGAACCTATATCATGGATCTTGGAAAAAGTTCCAACCATCATATCTGCCTGAGATTCAGATCTGGTTGGTGTCAGGATATCGAGACTCAACACGTTTGGAAAAAAGAATGTTTGCAACACAAATCGACAACATGACTTTCGAGATTCTCGGGAAATGAACTACGATAATAAGCTCCAAAACATGAGATATTTTGCCAGATACATGTGATCAAAATGTCTAGGATAGTTGAAAGGATCGAGAAGAGGGGTCTAGAGGTGGGGTGATTAGACCCTCAACAAGCAAAGTTGGCAGATTTTAATTTCTACAAGTTGAGATTGAATTTACCACATATTAAATCATTCACAATACATTTCAAGCATGCATGATAAGAATATAGGGAGTGGAAAAGGTAAAGCATGCAATTTGTGAGAAACTAAATGAAGGGGATTGGAAGTTGCAAACGTAATTGGAGACATGGAGATTTTTGTTGGGGTTCCGATAGGTGGTTCTATCGCACGTCCACGTTGATGGAGACTTCAACCCATGAAGGGTAACGGCTGCGCGAGTCCATGGAGTGCTCAACCCATGGAGGGTCCACAAATAAGCAACTTTGTCTATCCCACCATGGCCATTGTCCACAAAATACTTGCCTCACTCGGGTAGATCTTCATGAAGTAGGCGATCTCCTTGCCCTTACAAACTTTTTGGTTCAACTCCACATCTCTTGACGGAGGCTCCCAAGCGACACATAACCAATCTAGGAGACACCACTCTCCAAAAGGTAATAGCCGATGTGTTGATGATGAACTCCTTGCTCTTCTGCTTCAAATGGCAGTCTCCCCAACACTCAACTCTCTCTCATAGATTTGGATATGGTGGAAAGAAGATTTGAGTGGAAAGGAAGTTGGGGAAGGCTATAAATCAAGATTCTTGTGGTAGGATTGGAATGTCTTGATCTCAACACATCAGTAGGTGGTTCTATCTCAGGAAATGAAAGGTGGAACTGTAGGCACGTCCTGATGGCTTTCTTACAAATGAAGAGGTAATGGAGGGGTATATATAGCCTCCACACAAAAATCCAACCATTACACACATTTGACCCAACTCGGTGAGACCGAACAGATGAACGTAGTGGCACCGGTTGGTTCAAACATGTGAACAACAGGAATCTTGGGGGACCTACTGGAACAACTCAGTGAGACCGATGTGCTAGGGCTTAGGGAAAACCTCATCTCGGTGGGACCAATTGTATCAACTCGGTGAGACCCTAGTGAACTATGGGTACACGGAGAGTCTGTCAAGCCAAATCGGTGAGACCGATTGCGTAAACTCGGTGAGACCAACATAAATGGAACTGATCACAAAGTGCTAGCAAGGCCATCTCGGTGAGACCGAGATCTGTATTAGTCGGACTGAAATGCTAGGCTTTCTTGCAACGGCTATGTCAAGTGAACTCGGTGGGTCTGGGTAGGAAGTATTGGTGTCGCCGAGTTGCAGTTTAAGGTTTTGACATATTTGGATGGAGAAAGTGGCTACGGTTTTTTTGGAGCAATACCACTAAGCACTTGAGCAAGTAATCCATTAAGCAGCACCTCATCCCCTTTTAATAGTATCAGGTTTCCTATGGACTCAATGTGATCTTGGATCACTAAAACATAAAAGAAGAGTCTTGAGATTTTGCCAATCTTTGTCCTTAGCATTTTGAGGCGTCCACATCTCTAATCCTTGCCATGCCACGGTTGAACTTTCCTAAAACATATTAGATAAAACTATTAGTCCATAGATATGTTGACATTAATTAGCAAAATCACCGAGGGAGCACTTGTCCTTTCAATCTCCCCCTTTTTGGTAATCATGAAGAAAAGTAAGCAGAGCTTTGGAAGGACATGTAACATGCATAAGCTCCCCCTACATGTATGCAATCATGTAAAGATGTGATAGAAGAGTATGTGAGTGCATAGTATGACAGAGCAGATAATGCTTTACATGTATCTTGACTATATGCATCACAGAAAATGACATGATTGAGATATACCTTCATGTTATTGACTACCTCTTGCAAACAATGTGTGCAATAGCAAGAGATCATCATGCGCATGAGTGTGATGCATATACTTTCCTTATTGTATTTAAGGTGAATCTTGAAGAACTGAACATGATAAAACAAGATTAGATAACACAAGAAACTTTTAAGCAAGAAAGATTTCAAAAGATGTATGATTTCCAAGACTGGGATGACATGTAGTAGGTGAGTATCACAGAGTGAGTACTACTTTCAGATATAAACATGTTCCCAAGGGCTTAAAGATTTGCAATAATTTCTAAGGAATTTTCTCCCCTTGAACATGTTTTATTTCTCCCCGTGAATCTTTCATTTGATATTTGGAGAGGATAGGGTGAGATAAAATTAGATAAACAAATAAGTTGATCAGAGCAACAAATATCAAGGGATATTGCAGGAGTGATCAAACACTGACATGTCTTTTCCCTCTTAAAGACATGTGACTTTCTCTCCTCTTATAATAATGCATCTTATGCTCAACATAGCTTTCTATCCCCCTTGGGATTAATCTTTGATGCTCTCCCCCTTAGGCTTAAGTTTTGATGCTCTCTCTCTCTCTCTCAGTCTTAAGCTTTGATTCTCTCTCTCTCTCCCCCTTTGACATCAATTTCCAAGGAGGGCTCTTCTGGGATATGAGACAGGTGAGAATGGTCCTGGAGAGACACAAACAAGGCAAAGTACAGCTTGAGATGTAGTCAGAGGAATAGAATCATTGAGTGGAGCTGAAGAGAACAAGCAATGTAAAATGGAAAAAAGTTTTATTGACATTGAAATTGGTGACACCGATCTGTTTCCACTAGTGACTCTGAAATGCCAGAGTCACTAAGGGTGCTCATTGGTAAGACCGGGTTAGTCCATGTCACCTGGACCATGAGCTGTGTACAATGAAACCTTGTATTTTGATCAGGCCAACGAGCTTGGATTGGTGAGACTGAGTTCAACGTAGAGGAAAATTTTGTCATCTTGGCTTACTAGGTAAATGAAATCTCACAGGGATTTTAAAAGAAATTTTCTTAAGGATTTGCAATGAATTTGGTAGAAAAGTAAAATCAGAAAAGAAAGAGAAACAAATAGGATCTAGATGAAGTTTTTTATTTTGTAGAGGGAAATGCAATAGAAGGCAAGCAGAGAAACTGCAAGACAAGAGAAAGAAACACTAGAGAACTTCATCTAGAGATGGTCAGTGACATAGTAACCTATATTAGAGCATCTTGATTAGGAGTCAAGTAAAAGTACTTGGTCATTGGTCATACTCATAGTTTATGCTCAAAATGGGGTTGCCATTTTTCATTAGAGCTTCTTGATGTATTCTCATCTTGTTGAGTTGCTTTAACTCATGTCTTTGAGTAAAGCTTCTCTGAGATGGAATGATATACCTTGGATTGTTGTTGATCTTGATCATGTAGTTGAACCTATTATGGATGCTCAATATTGATGAAGTCCATCAAGATTTGGAGCAACCTTTGGATTCGAAGTTCATCTTCCGACATGGGTTAGTTTTGCAAGAAAGAGCACTTGTTTATCTGACAATCAATTGAAAATTGATACCAATTGATATTTGATATGTGGAAATAGTCATAGGATATGTTGAATGGCTTCATGCTTCCTTGATATCAACAACCAAAGGATAGATAGTTGGGGTGTAGAAATTGCTCAATATGTGATTGATATGCAATCTCATGGATTGGGGCTCATCCAAGTACCCACAAGAGTTAGATAACTTCCAAGACATATGATCATCATCATAAGAGAAATATCCAGGATTAATCACAAAGGGTCATGCCTTGCATGTATCCAAATGGAATCTCTATTCCAAGTTTGAGGCATCAATGGTGTTGAATTCACCTCTCAAGTGAGAAAATATATTTTGATCAAGTGGATTTGTAAAGATATCCCCTAATTGCTTATCGGTATGAACATGCTTAAGATAATATCACCTTTACCAACATGGTCTCGAATGAAATGATGTTGAACTTTGATATGCTTAGATTGAGAATGTTGCACGAGATTGTGAGCAAACTTAATAGCACTTTCATTGTCACAAAGAAATCAAATTGTTTCACATATATCCCATAATCCTTATGAGTTTGGGTCATCCATAGTAATTGAGCAGAACATGATCTGGCGGCAATATATTCCGCTTCTTCGGTGGATAAGGATACCGAGTTTTGTTTCTTGGAGGATCAAGACACAAGAGATCTACCAAAAAATTGACAAGTACCCGAAGTGGACTTTCTATCAACCTTGCCACCGGCATAATCTGAGTCGTAATAGCCAATAAAATCAAAAAAAACCTCTTAGGATACCAAATGCCAAAGTTTGGTGTGTGAATTAAGTATGTCACTATCCTCTTCACATCCTTAAGATGACATTCTCTTGGGGCCGCTTGATATCATGCACGCATGCACACACTTATCATGATATCGGGATGGGAGTCGCAAAGATATAATAGTGAACCAATCATAGATCGATAAACCTTTTGATCTACCGATTTGCCATCCTTCGTCAAGTCAAGATGTCCACTAATAGGCATGGGGGCCTTCATACCTTTGCTTTCTTGCATATTGAACTTTTTGAAGAGATCCTTGGAATACTTTGTTTCCGAGACAAAGGTACCTTCCTTAGTTTGCTTGACTTGAAATCCAAAGAAAAATTTAAGTTCACTCATCATAGACAACTCAAACGTCTCCGACATTTGCCTGCCAAACTTTTCACCGAAATGAGGGTTAGTAGAACCAAATATGATATCATCCTCATAAATTTGGCACACAAATAATTCTCAATTAACCGTTTTAGTAAAATGAGTAGAATCTATTTTCCCAATTTCAAAGTCTTTATCAATAATAAACTTAGTTAAGCATTTATACCATGCTACAGGAGCTTGGTTAAGACCATAAAGACCTCTATGAAGTTTGTAAACATGGTTAAGTTTCTTGGGATTAGCAAAGCCGAGAGGTTTTTTTAACATACACTTCCTCCTCAATTTCACCGTTGAGAAAAGCACTTTTAATGTCCATTCGGTATAAAGTGATATCATGGTGATTGGCATAAGAAAGTAAGATGCGAATGGACACAAGTCTAGCAACGGGGGCATATGTCTCACCATTGTCCATACCTTCGACTTGAGTCTAGCCTTGAGCAACGAGATGAGCCTTGTTGCGTACAACATGTCCATTTTTTAGCTTGCTTATTCCGGAACACCCACTTGGTTCCAATGACATTTCCATCATCATTGGGCTTCTCAACCAATGTCCATACTTGATTCCTCTCGAAGTTGTGTAGCTCTTTGTGCATATCATTTATCCAATACGGATCCTCAAGGGCTTCTTCCACCTTCATAGGTTCAATGCTAGAAATGAATGAGTAACGTTCACAAAAGTTATCCAAATGAATTTTAGAACGAGTGATTCTCCCATTTTAAATGTCATTAAAGATTTGTTCAATGGGATGATCTCTTGAGATTCTTGCTCTAACTCGTCAGAGATTTTTCTTAGGTTGGGGTGGAACATCCTCATCATTAACTTCTTCTTCATTGTTGTTGGTGCCGTTGTTCTCTTGTGGAGGTGGAGAATGAGGTTGAGGTGGATCATCTTGGTGTACTACCTCATTTCCTTCGTCTTGATGTGTTCCACTTGTAGGTGCCTCCAAATCATCTTGTGGTTCACCTTGACGTGAAGTTGAGGCTTCCACTTGAATGGACGAAGTACTCTCCATTACCTTTGTTGGAAGGATCTTTCCAATAGATAGATCTTGAATTGCTTCCGATGGGTCTTTGTATCCTACAAAAATTGGCAATTTCTGTACTTACGAGCCATTATATTCATCAAACTTCACATCTACCATCTGTTCAATCGTTCGGGTGAAATTGTTGTAGACATGGGAAGTGCGAGAGTTTGAGCCGTAACCGAGTGGAAAACCTTCATGACATTTAGGAGCAAATTTAGAACGACGATGCTTATCAAGAATGTAGCACTTTTAGCCAAATACTCGAAACTATCCAACTTGGGGTTTGTTACCGGTGTGTAGCCCGTATGCCGATTTGCCGAGAAGCTTGTGAAGATATAGTCGATTCATAGCATGACAAGTTGTCTCAACCGCTTCTTCCCAAAAGTGTCTTGTCGTCTTGTATTCATCAAGCATTGTTCTTGGCATCTCAATCAACCTCTAGTTCTTCCTCTCAACAACTCCATTTTGTTGAGATGTGTACGTAGCCGAGAACTCATGTGAAATCCCTTCTTTGTCAAGAAAGGTATCCACATTTACGTTCTTGAATTCTGTTCCATTATCACTCCGAACCTTCTTGATATTCACTTCAAATTGATTTTACGCCTTCCTGGCGAAGTTCTTCAAGATCTTTTGAACCTGCGATTTATCATCAAGAAAGAACGCCCATGTAAATCTTGAAAAATCATCAATAATGACCAAACTGATAGAGTAACCGCCAAGGCTTTTATAAGCATTGGGACTGAAGAGATCCATATGAAGCAATTCGAGTGGTCTTCTTGTGGCCATGATGTTCTTCACGGGATGACTTCCTCCAACTTGTTTTCCTGCTTGGCAATCACTACAAAGTCTATCCTTTTCAAATATGACATCTTTAACACCAAGGATAGGATCACCTTTAATGATTTTATCAAGATTTCTCATGCCAACATGACCTAATCTTCTATGCCACAACCATCCCTTAGAATATTTAGGAATTAAACAAGTATGAGGTTCAGCTTTCTTAGTGAAATCAACAATGTATAGGTCACCTTTATGAATATCGGTAAAGACCATTTTTATGATTATCTCTACGAAACATTTGGCAATCAACTTCGGTAAATAGAACATTGAGACCAAAGTCAGCTAGTCTAGATACGGAAAGAACATTGTATCCAATAGACTCTATGAGCATGACATTTTGAATAGAGCTTTCATTGGATATGGCCACCTTACCAAGGCCAAGTACCTTACCCTTGGAGTTATCTCCAAATGTGACGTACTTGCGACGACCATCTTTTTTGGCAAGCTCGTTGAACATGACTTTATCTCTGGTCATATGATCAATACAACCACTATCGAGAACCCATTCCTTTCCTCCGGATGCATAATTGAAAAGATTTGACATGAGACTAAGGTTTCTCATAGTCTTCTCAAATTTAGTATCACTTTCTTTCTCTTCATCATAATAGCCATGTTCATTGTCATCATGCGCGTGTTCATCACCTAGAGCAAGTGATTCATTAGAATTTCGACCATGACAATGTTCAAGTTTACGAATTCTAATTGTTTCCGTAATAATGCTACTAATGGTTCCAACATCACCCTTAGCACGCATAAGGTCACGTAGATCAAATAGACATTCATCAAACTTGGGATCACTAGGCTCCATTTTTTAAAATGCAATGGACTTTTGAAGAATTTCATTTAGACTTTTCAAAGAATAACTTGGGAACCGTTCCTCAAGATATTTCTATATAGTGTAAGCACATTCAAAGGTAGGCAAGCATATAAGAAAGTTTCTAGGCAATCCTCTAATGACAATATCACAAGTTCAAAGATTGTGAACCATGTCAAGATACTCATTTGGGGTCGGATAAAAATGATGAATGGGAGGCACGTAAGGGCTAACAAAATACTTCTTCAAATTATATCCATTGAATATCTCAAGCATTTCATTTTTACATGAACCATAAAACTCCCCATTGAGAATTGGCACTCTATGTCTAATACTCCCGAACCTAGACTCATCCATCTTCCTCCAATGGTGATTAAACAAAAGCAATAGAGACCAATGCTCTTATACCAATTGAAAGGATCAAGAAGAGCGGTCTAGAGGGGGTGATTAGACCCTCAACAAGCAAAGTTGGCAGGTTTTAATTTCTACAACTTCAGATTGAGTTTACCACATGTTAAATCATTCACAATACATTTCAAACATGAATGATAAGAGTATAAGCAGCAGAAAAGGTAAAGCATGCAATTTGCGAGAATGTAAAGGGGGGGATTGGAAGTTGCAAACGCAATTGGAGACAAGCAGATTTTTGGTGTGGTTCCGATAGGTGGTGCTATCGTACATCCACGTTGATAGAGACTTCAACCCACGAAGGGTAACGGCTACGCGAGTCCACGAAGGGCTCCACCCACGAAGGTTCCACAAAGAATCAACCTTTCCTGTCCCACCATGGCCATCGTCCACGAAAGACTTGCCTCACTCGGGTAGATCTTCATGAAGTAGGAGATTGATACGTCCATTCTGCATGATGCTTTATGTTGATATTTATCGTATTATGGGCAGTATTTCACATTATGGTACAAAACTTATGCCTTTTCTCTCTTATTTAACAAGATTTAGATGAAGAGGGAGAATGTTGACAGCTGGAATTGTGGAACGGAAAGGAGCAAATTTGAGAGGCCTAGTTTGCACAACTCCAAAAGTCCTAAAAAATCATTATTTTGGAATATATAAAAAATATTGGGCGAAGAAAATCCAAAGGGGGACCCACCAGGTGGCCACAAGCCTGGGAGCGTGCCCTACCCCGTTGGGCGTGCCCTCAGAGCTTGTGGCCCCCCAGGAAAGTCCCTGATGCCCATCTTTGGATATATTGAAGGTTTTGACATAGGAAAAATAGGAGGAGATCTTTCGGGATAAAGCGCCACCGTATCGAGGCGAAACTTGGGCAGAACCAATCTAGGGCTCCGGCCGAGCTGTTCTGCTAGGGAAACTTCCCTCCGGGAGGGGGAAGTCGAAGTCATCCCCATCACCAATGATCCTCTCGTCGAGGGAGGGTCAATCTCCATCAACATCTTCACCAGCACCATCTCCTCTCAAATGCTAGTTCATCTCTTGTATTCAACCTCTGCCTCAAAACCTCAGATTGGTACATGTGGGTTGTTAGTAGTGTTGATTATTCCTTGTATTTGATGCTAGTTGGTTTATTCAGCGGAAGAATATATGTTCAGATCCTTGATGCTTTTAAATACTCCTCTGATTATGAACATGAATATGCTTTGTGAGTAGTTATGTTTGTTCCTGTGGACATGAGAGAAGTCTTGTTATAAGTAATCATGTGAATTTGGTATTCGGTCGATATTTTGATGAGATGTATGTTGTCTTTCCTCTATTGGTTTTATGTGAACATCGACTACATGACACTTCACAATTATTTGGACCTAGGGCAAGGCATTGGGAAGTAATAAGTAGATGATGGGTTGTTAGAGTGACAGAAGCTTAAACCCTAGTTTATGTGTTGCTTCGTAAGGGGTTGTTTTGGATCCATATGTCACATGCTATGGTTAGATTTATCTTAATTGTTCTTTCGTAGATGCGGATGCTTGCGAGAGGGGTTAATCATAAGTGGGAGGCTTGACCAAGTAAGTTCAGCGCCCAAGCACCAGTCCACCCACATATAAATTACCAAAGTAATAAACGCGAATCATATGAGCACAATGAATACTAACTTGACAATAATCCCCATGTGTCCTCGGGGGCACTTTGCTTTATATAAGAGTTCGTCCAGGCTTGTTCTTTGCTAGAAAATGGATTGGGCCACCTTGCTGCACCTTAGTTACACTTGTTACTTGTTACCCGTTATGAATTATCTTATCACAAAACTATCAGTTACCGATAATTTCAGTGCTTGCACAGAATACCTTACTGAAAACCACTTATTATTTCCTTCTGCTCCTCGTTGGGTTCGACACTCTTACTTATCAAAAGGACTATGATAGATCCCCGATACATGTGGGTCATCAGAACTCTTTTCTGGCGCCATTGTCAGGGTGTGAAGCACCTTTGGTGAGTGGAATTTGGTAAGGAAAAAACTATATTATGTCCTGAACTTTACTATCCCTTGTCGCTATGAATAACAATCCTTTGAGGAGTATGTTCAGGGTACCTTCGCCTCGACCTGAAGAACAAAGAGTTGCTGCACAACCTACAGAACATACTGAAAATATTTATTATGAAATTCCTTTGGGTATGATTGAGAAACTGCTAGCTAGTCCGTATGCAGGAGATGGAATACTACATCCTAATATGCATCTAATCTATGTGGATGAAGTTTGTGGATTATTTAAGCTTGTCGGTTTGCCCGAGGATGAGGTCAAGAAGAAGGTCTTCCCTTTATCTTTGAGGGGAAAGTCATTGACATGGTATAGGCTATGTGATGATATTGGAGCTTGGAATTACATCCGGTTGAAATTGGAATTTCATCAAAAGTTTTATCCTATGCATCTAGTTCATTGTGATCAGAATTATATATATAATTTTTGGCTTCATGAAAGAGAAATTATCGCTCAAGCTTGGGGGAGGCTTAAGTCAATGTTATATTCATGCCCCAATCTTGAGCCTCCAAGAGAACTTATTATTCATAATTTTTATGCTCGGCTTTCTCGTAATGATCAATCCATGCTCGATACTTCTTGTATCGGTTCTTTTATGAAGAAGACTATTGAATTCCGATGGGAACTTTTGGAAAGAATTAAATGCCACTTTGAATATTGGGAACTCGACGACGGTAAGGAGTCAGGTATAAACCTTGAGTTTGAATATCTTAAATCTTTTATCAATACCGATACTTTCCACGAATTTAGCACTAAATATATGAACTTGACTCTGAGATAGTAGCTTCTTTCCATGAATCATTTGCTACTAAAACACATTAAGGTTGAAGAAGAAACCATTACTTATAATGATAATCCAGTTGTACCTACTGCTTATATTGAGTAACCACCTTTTCCTGTTAGGTTAAAGGAACATTCTAAAGCTTCAACCGTGGTTCGTAAGAGTTATGTTAGGAGACCTACACCCCCTGAAAAAATTAAAGTAGAACCTAATGTTGTTATGGTTAAGGATCTCTTGGTCGATAATATTGATTGGCTTGTTATTTACTTGATTGGTGAAGCTGCTAGAATTGGCAAACCCAATGAGAAAGATAAACATAGACCTCTTGTTGTCATGCATGTTATCTCAGTAAAAATAAGAGATCATTGTTATCATGGTTTATATGATTTGGGTGGTAGTATTAGTGCTATTCCATTTACTCTTCATCAAGAAATTGTGAATCATATTGCACCTGCTGAGATAGCAGATATTGATGTTACTATTAAACATGCTAATAGAGATACTATCACGCCACTTGGGATTGTTAGAAATGTCAAAGTCGTGTGTTGGAAAATAAAATACCCTATTGATTTTCTAATTCTTGGTTCCCCACAAGATGATTTTTGTCCCATTATATTTGGTAGACCTTTCTTGAATACGGTGAATGCTAAAATTGATTGTACTAAGGAAACCGTCAGTGTGAACTTTGCTGAGGTGTCTCATGAGTTTAATTTCTCTAAATTTCATAGACAACCTCATGATAAGGAACCATCTTGTAAGTATGAAATTATTTGTCTTGCTTCTATTGATGTACCTCCGACTAATCCTTTAGAAAAATATTTCCTAGACCATGAAAATGATATGTTCATGAATGAAAGGAATGAAATAGATAGAATCTTATTTGACCTACAACCTTTGCCCAAGCACAATTTGCCTCTTGAAACCCTAGGAGGTCCTCCTCCACCTAAAGGTGGTCATGTGTTTGAATTGAAAAAATTACCAGATACACTGAAATATGCTTATCTGGATGAAAAGAAGATATATCCTATTATTGTTAGTCCTAACCTTTCATATCATGAAGAAAAGAGATTATCAAAAACTCCGAGGAAGCATCGTGCCGCTATTAGATATACTCTTGATGATCTTAAGGGCATTAGTCCCACTCTATGTCGACACAAAATTAAGGTGGAACCCGACTGTCGGTGTACTAAAGTAGGGGTACCTTAGTATCCCGACTTGTGCACGGGCAGTAGCAGCGTCCTGTGGCAGGGCTTGCCCCGCGCTCGCCAAGGCCTACCCTAGTTCCTTTTGAGCCATTCAAGAACAAATTATTCAAGTTAAGAAACAAGACCCCGGCAAGAGGAGCTTGCCGGGAAGGCCGCTCCAGGCTCAAGACCACCCCTCTAGCGCAAGACCCTGGCAAGAGGAGCTTGCCGGGAAGACCGAAGAACAGCATTTCAGAAGACTTGCCGTGGTGCATCGCGCGCCCCGGCAAGGTCCGGGGAGCGAAAAGCTTCCGGGCCCGGCAAGGTAGCAACCGCGGCAAGACGCTTGCCGCGGCAAGCTTCCACTGTGTGCCCGCGCTCCAGCTCATCCGGCCACGCGTCGCCCTGGGGCCCTTCCAGGGGCACGTGGCGGAAGGCTGTGCAGCCTGGGGGACACGGTGGCAGGCCACAATGACGAGACCTCCGTCGTGGCGAACGGAGACGCCCGGACGGACGCTTTTTACACTATTTGGGGCAACGGCGACGGGCATTCAATGCCTTTGTCCCCCACCGTCAAGGTTAGGTACAAAATACTGTGCATACACTGTTGCAACTACCACCACTTTTACGCTTTTACCCTCATCTACGTTGCCACCTGTCGGTGACCCCTTTGACCTATAAAAGGAGGCCCATGCACAACGTAGAGGGGGTTCCGAAGTTTTATCACTCCCACGCTCGGTGTAGCCGGTACTGTAGATCTTCTTGCTCCCGAGCCAAGAACTCAATAACAAAACCAAGGCAGGAGTAGGGTTTTACGCATCCGTGCGGCCCGAACCTGGGTAAACTGCTCGCGTGCGCGCCTCGATCCGCTCTTTGTGCTCCCTCCGCTCCCTTGCCGTACCGAAAAGGGGCTCCGGTCCCATAGGTGTTCGGGGGCGATCAGTTTCCCCGACATCTTTGGCGCACCAGGTAGGGGGCGTCGAGGTTGTGCGAACCTGATCCGGCATTCACGCGGGCGTAATCTTCAGCAGCTTCGTCAACTTCATCAACCTCATCGACTACATCAACATGCCGCCGAAGAAGAAGGCTTCGGAGGTCGGAGGCCCGTCCGCGTCGATCCCACCACCACCAGAACCAACGGTTGGTGGGGTAGACGCTGGCGGAAGGATGGACGCCGGCGAGGAAACTCACGGCGCCGCCAAGTCCAAGGACAAGACGGACGACCGAGCTCACTCCAAGACCTCGGTGTCCGTGCACACGCCGCGCCCCTCTCGGGAGGTGCCGAAACGGCAGCGGCGTGGTACGCAGGGTACCATCTGCTTGCTAGGACTAGGCCAAGGTGGCGGGTCGCGGGACGCTCAAGGCCAACGTGCTGGCACGAGCAAGGTGCGGTCGCCGGGGCGAGACCCTGCTCCTTCTAACGCTGTTAGAAGTCCGAGCATATCTCGCTCCTCGCACCGCTCGCCACCGCTCCCCTCCACTCCAGCAGAAGCTCTCGCTAGAGCTCAGCTGCTCCTCGACTTCCCTCCAGCGGCAGACAAGGCCGAAGACTGGAGGGCCACCATCCAAAGCCTCATCGCCTTCGCCAACAACGGCACGCCGCAGCAGCCGGCAACATCACGGCCGCGGCAAGTCAGCCAAGCGAAGGCTGATGGAGACAAGACCGCCGGGGGTGCAACTACCGTGCACTCCCCGCCGCGGAAGCAGAAATCGCCGACTCGCCGAATCAACATCGACGACGACTCCACGGCGTCGTCGGATCCGCGAGCTCGCCGCGACCAACGCCAAGTCCTCGAGGACAGGCGGCAAGAAGACGCTCGGACTCGCATCGAGCGTCGAAGAGAAGCGCGACGACAGTCCGACCAGCGCGCTGGGACCGCTGTCGACATGCACGCGCCCGGTTAACCAGGCGACTTGCCGTACGCGGCAGGCTGCCCTGCGTTCACCCGTGAGCTGTGGCAACTCCAGTGGCCCAGCATGAAAAACTTCAAGCCCGACGTACCCGAGAAGTACAACGGCAAGACCCATCCCTCGGAGTTCCTTAGCATCTACACTATTGCGGTGCAGGCTGCCGGGGGACGGGACGAGAAGATATTAGCAAACTACTTCCCGCTTGTGCTCAAGCCCAATGTCAGATCTTGGCTCATGCACTTGCCGGAGAACTCCATCTCTTCTTGGGCAGACCTGTGCCACCAGTTTGTCGGCACCTTCACGGGCGGCCACAAGCCCCACGTCCAGGAGAGTGACCTTCACATTCTAGCCCAGAAGGAGGGAGAGTCCCTGCGGAAATACATCCAGAGATTCAGCCGCGTCCAGCACAACATCCCGGACGTCCACCCTGCCGCTGTTATTAGCGCGTTCCATCAGAACGTGCGTAACCATCGGATGAGGGAGGAGATGGCGATGTGCAAGATACGAGACGTCAGCGAGCTTTATGCTCTGGCTGACAAGTGCGCACGCGCTGAAGAGGGGAGGAGACTCCCCGGAGAGGATGTTGGAGCAGGGGGAACGGACAGTGAGGATGCCGCCCCGGCAAGGAAAAACCGGCGGCGGAACAATAAGAAGAAGAAGAACAAGGAAGTACTAGCTGTCGAGCAGTCCGGCAAGGAGGTTGGCGCCAAGAAAGCTCAGGCTGGTAGCTCCGGCAAGGAAGCTGCCCCTGTAGCAGCCGCCGACAAGCAGGACGGCTCCGACAAGCAGTACTGCAAGATCCATCGTACCAAGGGCCACGATCTCCAGAACTGCAAAAGGGTCGAATACCTCGTCGAGCAGCAGAAGGCTGAGTACGAGCGACGCGACAAGGAGAAGGCCCAAGGAGGTGGAGGAGAGTCTGGCAAGAAGCGGCCATTCAATGGCCGGGGAGGACGCCGCGGCAAGGCCAAGCAGCGGCAAGGAGATAGACCTCCCCGCGGCCGCGACAAGGACGAAGACGAAGACGACGACGAGGACATGGACGACGGAGACAACAGCGAGCAGGAGTTCCAGAAGGCCACAGAAGTTTTGTGCGTCGATGGAGGTGCCTCTCTGCATACTTGCCACCGCCAACTCAAGCAATGGGTGCGGGAAGTCAATGCAGCAGAGCCACCCGTCGAGTCGCGCAAACTCCTGAAGTGGTCCAGCACGCCCATCATCTTCGACATTGAGGACCACCCTGACCGCACAACCGCGGTCGGGTGCTTGCCGATGTTGGTTTCGCCAACCATCCGCAACCTCAAGGTCACCAAGATGCTGGTTGACGGCGGGGCCAGCCTGAACTTGATCTCCTCCGCTGTGATCCGGAAGCTGCAGATCCCCGACAGCGAGCTTGAAGAAACCGGCACGTTCCAAGGGATCAACCCGGGAAGGAGCAAGCCGAAGGGGAAGATTACACTGCCAGTAACCTTTGGCGGAGAGCTAAACTTCAGGACTGAGAGGATCACCTTCGACGTTGCCGATATCCCGTTGCCATACAATGGGATACTTGGCCGTCCGGCGCTCGCCAAATTCATGGCAGCCTCTCACTATGCTTACAACATGTTCAAGATGCCAGGGCCAATAAGCGTCATCTCTGTCCCCGGCGACAAGAAGGACGCGCTTATCTGCGCCGACAAGATCTACCGGGATGCAGCAGCCGCGGCAGACAGCAAGACACTTGCCGCTAAAGCTCCCGGGGGGAAGAACAAGACCAAGTCCAGCAAGAGCTCTGAGGCCCACTCCGGCAAACGCACCTCTTCAGAGTGCTGCGCTGCCGTCGAGGACGCACCATCGAGCTCCACCGGCAAGTGCAAGAAGGGAATGGCTGCTCCACCTGCAACCAAAAAGGTGTCCGCCAAGGAGGACGACACTGGTGGTACCTTCACCATCAGTGCTACACTTGATCCTAAATAGGAAAGCGCGCTCGTTGCATTCCTGTGGGCGAATGTGGACGTGTTTGCATGGCAACCGTCTGACATCCCCGGTGTTCCCAGGAAAGTAATTGAGCACAAGCTTGCCGTTTGTCCTCATGCGCGGCCCGTCAAGCAGAAGGTCAGGAAGCAAGCGGTGGAGCGCCAAGAGTTTATAGCTGAAGAGATCAAGAAGTTGGATGCAGCAGGCCTTGTTAGAGGTGTACTTCATCCCACGTGGCTGGCCAATCCAGTTGTCGTGCGCAAAGCTAATGGGAAGTGGAGACTTTGTATAGACTTCACTGATGTGAATAAAGCTTGTCCCAAGGATCCATTTCCCTTGCCGCGCATTGACCAGATCGTTGACTCCACGGCTGGATGTGAGTTGCTTTCGTTTCTTGATGCATACTCCGGGTACCACCAGATATTCATGGCTGAGGAAGATAAAGAGAAGACCGCGTTCATTACTCCATGTGGCACTTATTGCTTCATACGCATGCCCTTTGGATTGAAGAATGCGGGTTCAACGTTTGCAAGGGTAGTCCACATTGCTTTTGAGCCACAGATACACAGGAGTGTAGAAGCTTACATGGATGATATGGTGGTCAAGAGCAAGGACAAAGATACCCTGATTCAAGACCTAGAAGAAACCTTTGCAAACCTGCGCAAGATACAACTCAAGCTCAACCCCGAGAAGTGCGTCTTCGGAGTCCCCTCCGGCAAGCTTCTCGGGTTCTTTGTGTCCTAGAGGGGGATTGAAGCTAATCCCGACAAGATCAAAGCCATCGAGCAGATCGAAGCCCCGAAGCGCGTCAAGGATGTACGAAGACATGCTGGTTGTGTGGCTGCCCTCAGCAGGTTCATTTCTAAGTCTGCAGAACGCGCCCTGCCGTTTTTCAAAATCTTGAAGAAGGCAGGTCCAATGAAATGGACTCCGGAAGCGGAGGCAGCGCTGCAAGACTTGAAAGGGTACCTGTGCTCCACTCCAATACTTGTCGCACCTAGGCCACAAGAGAAGTTGCTGCTGTACTTAGCAGCGACCAATCAAGTGGTTAGTGCTGTGTTGGTAGCGGAAAGGGAGGCAGATGAGGAGCCCACAGCCCCGGCAAGCACATCCAGCGACAAGCACGGGGCTTCTCCGACAAGCTCTGGCCCCGACAAGGATGAGTCTGCGCAGACGCAAGGAGAAGTGCGAAAGAAGATGGTGCAGCGCCCAGTTTATTTTGTCAGCTCCCTCTTGCAGGGGGCTAGGTCAAGGTACTCTGGAGTGCAGAAGCTGCTTTTCGGCCTCCTCATGGCCTCGAGGAAGCTGCGCCACTACTTCCAAGCACATGAGATAACAGTGGTCACTCGCTTTCCGCTGAAGAGGATATTGCAAAATCCGGAAGCAACAGGCAGGATTGTCGAGTGGGCACTGGAGCTGTCAAGCTTTGGTCTCAAGTTTGAAAGTACATCAACTATTCAGAGCAGAACATTGGCAGAGTTCATAGCAGAATGGACACCAACACCAGACGAAGAAGTTCCAGAGACAAACATCCCCGCCAAAGAAGCAAGCAAAGAATGGATAATGTACTTCGATGGTGCCTTCTCGCTGCAAGGTGCCGGTGCTCGTGTGCTGCTTGTCGCACCCACCGGAGAGCACCTCAAGTACGTTGTCCAAATGCACTTTCCCAAGGAGCAAGCAACAAACAATACTGCAGAGTATGAAGGTTTGCTTGCCGGCCTCAGAATTGCAGCAGAACTTGGGATCAAGAAGCTGATTGTGCGGGGAGATTCGCAGTTGGTTGTACGACAAGTGAACAAGAGCTACCAGAGCCCATTGATGGAAGCTTACGTTGACGAAGTGAGAAAGATTGAAGAGCACTTTGAAAGTATACAGATGGAACACGTTCCAAGAGCTCAAAATGACATCGCAGACGTCCTGTCAAAGTGTGCTGCACTTAAGCTACGTGTGGAACCAGGGATCTTCGTGCTTAAGCTAACTCAACCATCCGTTACACCATCAGTTGGGCAAAGCAAGAAGAGGAAGTTGGTCTCCGGCGACTACTTGCCGGCGGATCTTCCTGAAATCGCCGCCAAGGTCCCCAAGATCAACGACCAAGTTGCTGAGGAATAGTCTGCTCCCGCGGACCCTAGGGCTCGTACAGTTGAAGCAGGTGTTCCCGGAAAGTGTTGCCCCGGCGAGCTTGCCGGGGAACGTTCAGCTCCGGCAGAGCCGCAGGTTCTTGTCGTAGAAGCTGACGTTCCCACAGCGGCGACGATGCCTTTAGTCCTTGTTGTTGAGCCTCAGGCTCCGGCATGGGCGCAGCAGATTGTCCGTTTTCTTCAAACTGGAGAACTTCCCGAAGAGCCAGAAGAAATAGAAAGAATAACCCGGCAGTCAAGTATGTATCAGTTCGTTGGCAATGAACTGTACAGAAGAAGACTCAATGGTGTCAGATTGAAGTGCATTTCCCGGGAAGATGGACAGAAGATGTTAGCGGAGATAAATGGAGGCATATGTGGCCACCACATTGGCGCAAGAGCACTTGCCGGGAAGGCGCTCCGGCAAGGTTTCTTTTGGCCAGAAGCCCTCCAAGATGCAACTGCACAAGTAACCAAGTGTGAAGCGTGCCAGTTCCATGCCAAGCAAATACATCAGCCAGCTCAAGCTCTCCAGACGATCACCTTGTCCTGGCCCTTTTCGGTCTGGGGGCTCGACATCCTCGGCCCCTTTCCCCGCGCAGTCGGGGGCTTTGAGTACTTGTACGTCGCTATCGACAAGTTCACAAAGTGGCCGGAAGTGGAACCAGTGAGAAAGGTGACCGCACAGTCAGCAGTCAAGTTCTTCAGGTCAATTGTTTGCCGTTTCGGAATCCCTAACAGGATCATCACCGACAACGGCACACAGTTCACAAGTCGCACCTTCATGCAGTACGTCCAAGACCTTGGCGCCAAGGTCTGCTTCGCTTCTGTTGCTCACCTGAGGAGCAATGGTCAAGCGGAGAGGGCAAACGCTGAAGTGCTGCGCGGGCTCAAGACAAGAACTTTCGACAGGCTGCACAGGTGCGGAAGAAACTGGATTGAGGAGTTGCCGGCGGTTCTTTGGTCAATCAGGACGACACCAAATCGAGCCACCGGGCAGACACCCTTTGCTCTTGTCTATGGAGCAGAGGCAGTTCTCCCCACGGAACTCGTATACGGGTCTCCTCGAGTGCTCGCTTACGATGAGCTCGAGCAAGAGCAGCTGCGGCAAGATGATGCACTGCTCCTCGAGGAGAACCGTCTTCAGGCTGCTGTACGAGCTGCTCGATACCAGCAAGCTTTGCGCCGCTACCATAGCCGCAAAGTTAGAGCCAGAAGTCTCGAGGAAGGCGACCTTGTTCTTCGGCGCGTTCAGTCCGCCAAGAATTCCAACAAGTTGACGCCGAAGTGGGAAGGCCCTTATCGGCTGAGACAAGTCACAAGGCCCGGCGCTGTCCGCCTTGAGACCGAAGAAGGCTTACCGGTGAGCAACTCCTGGAACATTGAGCATCTTCGCAAGTTTCACCCATAAGGCGCGGTTGCCGTGATCCGCTCCAGCAACCACCTTTTGTACAAGTCTTCCCGCTGTTGCATGTAAACCTTTGTACAAAGCCGAGCGCAGATCCCGTGCATCAGTAAAACTTTTGTGCCTTGCACGACTTGTCATTTCATGCCTTTCCATTTTCTTGCATGTGTTATCTGACACTTTGTGTAGCACACACCCCCGGTAAGCAATAACAAGCCGCAAGGCTCCATATCTGTGTTTCCTCCCTTTTTCCTTTTTCTCTCAAGCAGAAGAAGTGTTCCTCGCGCACAAGTTTGCCTGGGGGGGGGGAGGAGACGGTGGTATGGACCAAGTGCTGTTCAAGAAAGGAAAGCCTTGCCGGGAAGCAAACAACCCACGAAAGCTAAGTTGCCAAAGTTTGAGCATTCAAATTTTTAAAAATCTTAGTTATCTTCCTTGAACGACCACGCTTTGTATGGAAAACCTGTGCGCAGAGGAACCTACCCGTGGCTAGCCGCGCCCTTACTTTGTTTCGAGCACGCTCAACGGCCTAAGTGAGCTGCGACAAGTGTCGCGCCCTTACTTCGTTTTCGAGTTCGCTCAACAATCTAAGTGTGCTGCGACTAGCTGCGGTAAGGTTTCTTGCCGGCAGGGGCATTGCCAGCAAGCTGCTGAAGTTCCGCACTCGGCACTCGCGACAAGGGTCCCTTTGCCGGCAAGTTCCCTAAAAGCGAAGGGTGAAAGCATACAAAGTAAAGGAGTTGAACAAGGAAATGACTCTGCATTAACTACCCAAAATAAAGTTATGTTACAAGATGACTTGTCGCTGTTCTAACAAACTACTGTCCATGACTTAATTGGCAGCGACAAGGGAAGCAGAAAGAAAACAACCTAGTCTACACGGTCGCCGTCAACCCTCCTGATCTTCCCCACCTTGGCCACGATGTAGGCAACTTGAGCCTTCAACGCCTTCTAGTCAGCGTCGGGCGGCAAGGTCCGGAGGACGTTCTCAAGGTTGATCCCGGGGTTGCGGTAGACGATCTTCGTCAACACTCGCTCCACAGTACCCGTGCAAAGCCTGCGCGCCTCGTTAGCCAGCTGTGTGGGGAGCCTTTCCCGTAGCTGCGCGAGGGCCGGCGCCACTCCTCTGAAAAACAAGCTCAGCTTGGTGTTGTGGGGGAGGTTCTCGTCGGGGGAGTACACGAGGTGCTCCGTCCCCAGCGCCACCATCTCCTTGTCGATGTTGGCAGCGGAGGCGACGAGCTCCTCGGTCCACTGCTCCACCGTCTGCCTGAGGTTGTTCTGCGTGAGGGCGGCGCTCTCTAATAGTGCCCTCTCAGCCCGGAGATCTTCCTTCAGTTTCATCTCCCTGTTCCGGGCCCCGTCAAGTGATTCCGTGAGGGTGGACAGCTTCAACTCCAAGTCTGCGATGGAGTCCTTGGCGGCGGTGAGTTCCTGGCCCTTGTCGGAGAGACGGACTAGCAGCTCCGAGTGGGTGTGGGCGTCTTTCTCCCTCGCCAACGTGAGCACGACAATCCTCTCCTCGCTCGTCTTCAAGCTCGTCTCCAACTGCGCCACCCTCGCCTCCAAGTCCCTCTTGGCGGTCTCTGCGGCAGCAGTGGCGTCCCTCGCCTCCTGCAGAGCCCCGCCAATGGACTGCTCGCGCGTGGTAAGGTCGTCCTCGTGGCTATCGAGGTCGACCTTCCGCTGCCTGAGCTCTCCCTCCCGCCGAGACAGATCCTCGGCGGCTAGTCGTTGCTGCTCCTCAACCTCGGCCTTCTCGAGGATGAACGCCTGGTGCGCCTCGGCGAGCTCCTCCCTCTCCTCCGCCAAAGACCGGAGGGCCACCTGGTTGGCGGCGCGGAGCTCCTCAGCGCGCTTCTCCAAGTCGACGCCAGCCTTGGCAGCCAGAGCCTCTCGGGACTCCAGCTTGGCCTGCCTGGCACGATACAAGGCCAAAAGCCGGCGCAGGAGCTGCTCCTCCTCGGGCTCGCTGCTGCTGCCGGGCGCGTCGACAAGCCTCAGCCCGGCGGAGGCAAGTACTTCTCCATCGAAGCTCTCCCCGTCCACGGGCGCCCTTGACGAAGATGCCCACGGGACATGGATGAAGACCCCGTTGGCGGCCTCCAGATAGACACCCGACCCGGTCGCAGCAGCGGGAGGGTCGGCGGCCGGCGCAGCGTCCGGCGCTCCTGCGGCCTCAGGGCCGTCAGTGCGGTCGCCGGTCCCTTCCCCAGCTGCCGCGTCAGCGGCCACGGCGGTCTCATCGGCGGCTGGCTCGTCGGTGCCGGCCATCCCTTCAGTGGTGGTGGCGTCGCCGCGCGCGTCCTCCTCGGCGATGGCCTCTGTCTCCATCGGCTCCGGGGCGGGCGGATCTGACAGAAGAAAAAGAAAAGAAGAATCGTCAAGCAAATATCCAAAAAGAAGAATTCAAGAGAAGGAAAGTACAAGGGTTACCTGCGCGGGCCTCTTCCTCTACAGGGATCCTTGCCGGGGAGTTCTCCCTTGGCGGCGTAGTAGTGGCCCCCGCCGACGGAGGGCCGCTGGCGCCTTCCCTTGGCGGGGTGCCCACCCTTGTCGGGGTGCTCGCCCTTGGCGGGGTACTCGCCCTTGGCAGAGTACCCGCCCTTGGCGGAGTGCTCTCCCTCGCCGGGGAGCTCCTCCTTGGCGGGGAGGGTGGGACGAGCGGCTCGTCGGGAGCAGTCTCTTGACGCTCCTGAGGCTGCGGCTCCACTTCTGCACAAGTCAACAAGCAAACAAGACATTAGCAAGGATAAGAAGCTCAAGCGCGCCCAATAAGCAGAGAAGTGAACAAAAGACTTACGCTGGGGGCTGCGCTGGGGGCTGCTCTGCGGAGCAGCAGGCTGGTCCGGCAAGCCTGTCGCGAGCGCATCTCCTGCCGCGGCGACGGGCTCGTCCTCAAGATCGACCACCGGAATCTTGGCCCTCTTCGCCGCTCTCTGGGCCAGGGTCCTGGAAGATAAACAAGATCAGAGTCAGACAAAGAGAATTCAAGACAAGAGCAACAAAAAAATCAAAAGAAATAAGAGTTTCAAGTGCTTACTCTTCCTCCTCCTCGTCGGAACTAAGGACGAAGAAGTCGAAGTCCGCCTCGCGCGTCCCGGCACGAGGAGCTGGAGGGGTAGGCTCCCTCGGGCGCTTGGCGGGCTCTGGAGCCGTGGGCTTAGAAGACCCCGCTCCGGTCATCGCCGAAGACCGAGGGACGGAGGGAACGCCAGAACCAGTTCGGGAAGATCCCCCTCCGCCTGCCGCTGAGGCGCGGGACGCCCCCTTGATGGCCTTGCTCGTCGTAGCACGGGTCGAGCGATGCTGCGGCTGCTGTTGGGGCGCCGGCTGCCTCGCCATGTCAGTGGCCTCGCGGAGGCATTTCTTTGGCTGAGGCGGAGGACTTGGCGGTGGCGGAGAATTCTCCGAGGATGAGGAGGCATTGTCGAGGCCCAAAGACCCGCCTGAGTCTTCTGAAGGGTCGCCCGAGTCGTCACCCGATTCGGCGTCCTCCTCAGCGGGCTCACTTGACTCTGCGCCCTGACCGGCAGCCTCGCTCGTCCCGGCAGGCTGCCCGGCAGGCCTCAGCAGTTTGAGGATCTCTTCCTCCTCGGCCCGGCTCACCGCGTCCGCTGCGTCCGCCTCGTCCAAGGAGTACCCGAACTCGCCCGCGGCCTTAGCTACGACTGCCTCCTCCATCCTGGTGGCGATATACGCCAAATCCCGTTCGGTCTTGTCGCGGGTGAGACCCTTCTTCTCACCAAGATTGATCGGCAACTCAACCAAGTTATCGAAGAAGGCTTGTGCAGTTTCGTCAGAAGGCGCCAGCCAAGTGGGATCAACCCCGTGGGAGTCGCACAGCGGCATTGCCGCGCGGATAGCACTAAGAGAAGAGTTGTTACATAGTGGAACTACTCCCCGCGACAGGGCAAACCACTCCGGGTGCTTGAGGTAATGCTTGAATAGCTCCCGGATCATCCCCTTGAGCTCCAGGACAGTGAAGTTGTAGTTGAGCCCGGGGCGTAGCCTCATACAGTCTGCCGCGTTGCCGAACTCCCAAGCAGACCGCTTCCTCTCCTGCAAGGGAGCGATGCGCCGGCGAAGGAAATCTGCCCCGACATCACCTACAGTAAGATTGGCTTGCCGGAGGCGGAGGATCCTAGTGAGGGCAACCTTCAGCTTCTCGTCCTCCGGGGCCAGGTCACTCCAATCCTTGCCGCGCACTATTGCAGCTCGGCGCGGGGAGGTAAATTGCTGAGGTTCATCTTCCATAACCCAGCACCAATCGGCCCTCCACTCCTCCCACTTGCCGCGGAGCTCTCCAATCAAGTACGCCTCTTTCTTGTTGAGCCTAAAGATCCAAGAGATGCCACCAGACAGAGGAGATCCAGACTCTACTCGAGGTGTGAAGAAATGGCGGAAGAGAGCTACGTTGGGGCGACTCCGACAAAGTTTTCGCACAGATGTGCGAAAACGGCCAAGGTTAAGACTGCGTTCGGGGTGAAATCTAGAAGATGGAATCCATACGTGTTCATAACGTCGCAGAAGAACTCAAAGTACGGAGGGCAGAGACCGCAATGGAAGAACAGAGCAAAATAAGGGTAACCTCCCGGGAACATGTCGCAGGCTTCGACGGGGAGAACTCTGGTGCGCGGGTGAGCCTTCGTCTCCCTCGACCAAAACAAGTAGTACTTGTCCTTCAACTCCCTCGCGCCGAGCCTCGGCGGGAAGACCACCATCCTCTTCCGCATTGCTGCTAGCTTCGCCACCCGCTCGGACTTCGCGTTTTTCGCCTTGTCCTCTTCGGGGCCATGGCGGGGACGGCGAGTGGGGTCGGCGGCGCTGGGGGGGCTGGCGGCGGCGGAAGGGGGGTGGAGCTCGGCTCTCTTTCAACCTTTGAGGAGGAGAAGAGCGGCGGGGGTTTCTGGAGGTTGAAGATGCAATGAGGCAATGGGGGAAACTGCCCCTGTTTCCTCTGCTTTTAAGGGGGAGCGGGGGACGTTCCGCATTTTCCCATTAAAGAAACAGGCCACGACCTCTCCCACGACGCCGCAATCGACGCGTGCCGTTAGGGAGGGATGCGGCGGATACGGAGTGGGGTACGGCGCGCCGTGGGCCGCGTGTGCCCATGCACTGTTTTGGGCCTGGCCCAACAGCGCTCGGCACCGTGTGTGGCCCAGGCCCGGGGGCTCCTGTCGGTGTACTAAAGTAGGGGTACCTTAGTATCCCGACTTGTGCACGGGCAGTAGCAGCGTCCCGTGGCAGGGCTTGCCACGCGCTCGCCAAGGCCTACCCTAATTCCTTTTGAGCCATTCAAGAACAAAGTATTCAAGTTAAGAAACAAGACCCCGGCAAGAGGAGCTTGCCGGGAAGGCCGCTCCAGGCTCAAGACCACCCCTCTAGCGCAAGACCCTGGCAAGAGGAGCTTGCCAGGAAGACCGAAGAACATCATTTCAGAAGACTTGCCGTGGTGCATCGCGCGCCCCGGCAAGGTCCGGGGAGCGACAAGCTTCCGGGCCCGGCAAGGTAGCAACCGCGGCAAGCTTCCACTGTGTGCCCGCGCTCCAGCTCATCCGGCCATGCGTCGCCCTGGGGCCCTTCTAGGGGCACGTGGCGGAAGGCTGTGCAGCCTGGGGGACACGGTGGCAGGCCACGATGACGAGACGTCCGTCGTGGCGAACGGAGACGCCCGGACGGACGCTTTTTACACTATTTGGGGCGACGGCGACGGGCATTCAATGCCTTTGTCCCCCACCGTCACGGTTAGGTACAAAATACTGTGCATACACTATTGCAACTACCACCACTTTTACGCTTTTACCCTCATCTACGTTGCCACCTGTCGGTGACCCCTTTGACCTATAAAAGGAGGCCCATGCACAACGTAGAGGGGGTTCCGAAGTTTGATCACTCCCACGCTCGGTGTAGCCGGTACTGTAGATCTTCTTGCTCCCGAGCCAAGAACTCAATAACAAAACCAAGGCAGGAGTAGGGTTTTACGCATCCGTGCAGCCCGAACCTGGGTAAACTGCTCGTGTGCGCGCCTCGATCCGCTCTTTGTGCTCCCTCCGCTCCCTTGCCGTACCGAAAAGGGGCTCCGGTCCCATAGGTGTTCGGGGGCGATTAGTTTCCCCGACACCGACTCTAAACCAGTTGTTGTCCTTCAGCGATTGTTAAACCCTAAAATGCAGGAAGTGGTGAGAAATGAAATATTAAAACTTCTAGAAGCAGGTATAATCTATCCCATAGATGATAGTAAATGGGTAAGTCCTGTTCATTGTGTCCCTAAGAAGGGAGGTATTACAGTTGTTCATAATGATAAAAATGAATTGATTCCACAAAGAATTATTACAGGTTATAGAATTGTAATTGAATTTAGAAAATTAAACAAATCTACTAGGAAAGATCATTACCCTCTATTGTTCATTGATGAAATGCTAGAAAGACTATCAAAACATACACACTTTTGCTTTCTAGATGGATATTCTAATTTTTCCCAAATACCTGTATCACTAGAGGATCAAGAAAAAACCACTTTTACATGCCCTTTTGGTACCTTTGTCTATATATGTATGGCTTTTGGTTTATGAAATGCACATGCTACCTTTCAAAGATGTATGACAGCTATATTCTCTCATTTTTGTGAAAAGATTGTTGAAGTTTTCATGGATGACTTTTCCGTCTACAGAACTTCTTTTGAGGATTGCTTGAGCAACTTTGATCAAGTTTTATAGAGATGTGAACAAACTAATCTTGTCTTGAATTGGGCGAAGTGCCAATTTATGGTTAATGAAGGTATTGTCTTGGGGCATAAAATCTTCGAAAGAGTTATTGAAGTGGATAAAGCTAAAGTTGATGCTATTGAAAAAATGTCGTGTCCTAAAGATATCAAAGGTATACGAAGTTTCCTTGGTCATGCTGGTTTCTATTGGAGATTTATTAAAGACTTCTCTAAAGTTTCTAGGCCTCTTACTAATCTTTCGTAAAAAGATGTTCCATTTGTTTTTTATTATGATTGTGTAGCAGCCTTTTAAATACATAAGAAAGCCCTAGTCTCTGCATCTATTTTTCAACCACCTGACTGGAACCTACCCTTTGAAATCATGTGTGATGCTAGTGACTATGTTGTTGGTGTTATTGTAGGAGAAAGAGTTGATAATAAATTAAATATTATCCAATATGCTTGTAAAATTCTAGACAGTGCTCAAAGAAATTATGCTACTACTGAAAAGGAATTCTTAGCAGTTGTGTTTGCGTGTGATAAATTCAGATCCTATATTGTCAATTCCAAATTAACCGTTCACACTGATCATGCTGCTATTAAATATCTTATGGAAAATAAAGATGTTAAACCTAGACTTATTAGGTGGGTTATTTTCCTACAAGAATTTGGTTTACATATCACAGATAGGAAAGGAGTTGAGAACCCTATAGCAGACAACTTGTCTAGGATAGAAAATATTCTTGAAGACCCACTACCTATTGATGATAGCTTTCATCATGAACAATTAGCAGTCATAAATACTTCTCGTAGTACTCCATGGTATGCAGACTATGCTAATTATATTGTTGTTAAATTTAGACCACCTAGTTTCACATACCAAAGAAAAGAAAAGCTTTTCTATGCTTTAAGACATTACTTTTGGGATGACCCACACCATTATAAAGGACTAGATGGTATTATTAGACGTTTTACACATGAGCATGAATAGGAACAAATCATACGAAAGTGTCACTCTGAGGCTTACGGAGGGCACCATGCGGGAGACAGAACTGCACAGAAGGTACTACAATCTGGTTTTTATTGGCCTACTATCTTTAAAGATGCTCGTAAGTTTGTCTTGTCTTGTGATGAATGTCAAAGAATTGGTAATATTAGTAGACATCAGGAAATGCCTATGAATTATTCACTTGATATTGAACCATTTGATGTTTGGGGTTTTGATTTCATGGGACCATTTCCATCCTCTAATGGGTATACATATATTTTAGTTGTTGTTGTTGATTACGCTACTAAGTGGGTGGAAGCTATTCCAACTAGTAGTGATGATCATAACACTTCTATCAAGATTCTTAAAGAAGTTATTTTCCCAAGGTTTGGTGTCCCTAGATGTTTAATGAGTGATATTGGTTCACATTTTATTCATGGTGCTTTCCGTAAATTGCTTGCTAAATATGATGTTAACCATGGAATTGCATCTCCTTATCACCCTCAATCTAGTGGTCAAGTAGAATTAAGTAATAGAGAAATAAAATTGATCTTGCAAAAGACTGTCAATAGATCTACGAAGAATTGATCTCCGAAAGATGATGATGCATTATGGGCTTATAGAACTCCTTACAAAAATCCTATGGGTATGTCTCCTTATAAAATGGTTTATGGAAAAGAATGTCACTTACCTCTTGAACTAAAATAAAAAGCTTATTGGGTAATTAATGAGCTCAACTATGATTTTAAACTTGCCGGTGAAAAGAGGTTGTTTGACATTAGCTCACTTCATGAATGTAGAACCTATGTATATGAAAATGCCAAGTTATTTAAAGAAAATGTTAAAAGGTGGCATGTCAAAAGAATAAAAAAAGCGGGAATTTAATGTAGGTGACGAAGTCTTGCTATAGAATTCTACTTTAAGGTTTTTTGCAGGAAAACTTCTCTCTAAATTGGAAGGACCTTACATTATTGAGGAAGTTTATCGTTCCGGTGCCATCAATATCAACAACGTCGTGGGCAATAACCCGAGAGTGGTAAACGGGCAAAGAACCAAACATTATATCTCAAGTACTCCCATAAATGTTGAATCCGATTTTATTGATTACCATAATACCGGAGGAGTACATAAGGGAAACTTTCCAGCACGTTCCAAAACCCTGAAAAGAAGAGGTATGTGGTACGGTAAGTACACCAACTCCAAACACTTTCCAAAGTCAATTTTTATCCATTTTGGAATATTTAGAAAAATAGAAAATAAGAGGTAGTTAGAGAAGTACACGAGGAGGCGACAAGCTGTGGGGGTGCGCCCAACCCCCCTAGGCACGCCTCCCAGGCTTGTGGCCACCTCGTGTGCCAGCCGGACTCCATTTTCTCCCAGAATACTTGTTTTCCACGGTAAAAATTCATTATATAGTCTCCCAATGGTTTTGACCACCGTATCATGGCAATATCCTCTCTTTTTGTTTTGAGCTGTTTCTGCCGCAGATTTAGAGTAATATGTCTTCACAAGAGTCGATCGGGGAGAGTCGTGTTTCTTACCCGTTGCCAGATCCGAGAGAATTCAGCAAAGCTAGTCCCTTTGGGTGGTCAACAAGGGATATGATGGAAGCTGATCTGAAAAGACTGGATGCTATGGAAGAGGAGCACGAAGTCAACTCTATACCTCAACCTAATATTGGTCATGAGGATCTCACAAGCTCGGTCATCCCGAATTCGGTCATACGTCTCGGTGCTCAATTTATCTTTACAATAACATAAAAAAGAGTGTTGCTTGCTCTCCTATAGCCAGGAAACATCCATGGGTGGAAGGTGCTTTTATCATTATAGGAAAACTCCACAAGGAAGTTATGGACCCCAGGCAAGAAAAGTTCAAGCTTGAAGAGGAGAATCGCATACTTAATGGCATCATCGCCAAGAATATTGCACACCTACCACAAAGGAAGGAGACTTGAGTACATGGGTATGGGCACTCCCCTTGGCTTGTGCCAAGCTTGGGGGAGGTGCCCCCGTATCATATCTCCATCACATCTTTACCTTTATCGTTTATCTTAGTTCTATCCATTTGGTTATATCTTGGTCTAGTAGAATAAAAAATTTAGTATGATTTAGTCTTTGAGTTTTGCTTTCGATTTATCCATGTAATCGAATCCGGGAGTTATATAATTGTAATGCCCCGGATGTAATACTTTCCCTTTTGGGCATATAATATATCTCTAGCTTCATCTATTCCATTCCGGGTTCTTTGTCTTTCGGGTTTTCGTCGTTTTGTTGTGTGCGTGTGTGGCATTCATTCATATCATGTAGACATGTGCATCGCATTGCATTTGTGTTGTCGTTTGCATCCGGTCCCACGCGTTCCTTCCCGTTGTCCGTTTCGCGTTCCGGAGCTCCCTCACGTGTCCGTGGCGTCCCGTAGGCCTACTTTGGTGTTTGGTCGTGTAACGTTACCGGTTTGGCGCGAGACTTGTCGTGTGTTGTTGTATTGGTATGTGTAACCCGCCTGTCAAATCTCGTCGCGTTTGGAGTTCGTTTGGTGCTCCAATAGTTATTCTCGTGGGCTCAAAGTGCCTCCACTTTGAGGCCCAAGACACCCCTCCAACAGCCCACCAAACCAATCCAAACCACTCCCTTCATCTAGGCCATCCAATTCTAATAGCGTGGCCGAAAACCACACCCCATTTGGACAACCCTAGCTCCTTGTGCCTATATATTTGTCCACCTTCCTATTTTTTGCCCCAAAATAAGGAAACCCTAGCCACCTTCTTCCTCCTCCAGCCTCCTCCCTCCACTCCGATAGGAGCTCGCCGGAGCTCGCCGGAGGTCGCCGGAATTCCTCACCGGAGCCGCAGATCCGGCCAACTGCACCACCTCACCACCACCGCGCCGGTCGGGCGACGCCACTCCTCCTCCCGCCGGCCTCTTCCCGCACCTCACCACCGCCACCAAGCTCCGGCGCCGCCCCCCCATCTCCCAGTCGCCACCGCCACCAGCTCGGGGCATCGCCGCCGCCAGGATCGATCGGGACGAAACCCCCGATCCAGATCCGTCGCTACCTGGGCCCGGCAGCGCCCCGAGTGGGCCTCCCGCCGGTCTTCCGCCGCCAGCCGAGGCGCGCCGGCCCGTCTTCCCCGATCCGCCCTGCCGCAGGCCGCAGGGTCCAGCCGCCCTCGCCCGATCTCCGCTCTGCTGGGCCGGCCGCTCCAGCGCCCCGCGGGCCCTCTCCCTGCTGCCCCGAGCCGCCGCTCTGCTGGGCCGGTGGGCCGCGCCCGAGGCCGAGCCGCCAGCCGCCGCGCTTCAGGCGCTCGAGGGGAGCCTGAGGCTCCCGATCTCCCGATCGCCTCGGCCGAAACCCTAACGGGCCCAGCCGCCGGCCCGTTAGGCGCCGATCCGCTCCAGCCGGCGGATCCGATTCATCTTGCCGCTGCGGGCCCGGTTGCCGCCGCCCGCGAAGCCCGATCCACTTCCAGCCGCTCCGGTTGACTCTGTTGACCCTGAGGTTGATCCAAAAACCACTAAGTCTTAGATATTTTTGCTTGTCTGATGCTATATTCAAATGATGATAACTTTGTGTGTGATGCTCCGATTTGAGTGAATGAGATGTCCAGACGTTCGTGGAGACTTGTACTACATTTCATTCGATTGTGCCATACATGTTTGAGATCATCTAGATATTTAAAATTCTGTTGCAAGAGTGCATATTGCTGTAAACTGCTGTTAGGTGATGTTTTCATGCCATCTTTGCATAGTGATAACTTGGTGCTCGTTTATCCGAATGATGCAAATGACATGTCCACGTGTTCGTCTTGTCATGCTCTACATGTTGAATGCTTAAGTTTGCATGATAGATTTAATCTTGCCATGTTTATCTCCGTTGCAAAGTGCTATGTGGCTGTTTAGTTGTTAAGCTTGTTATGAAATGCCAACTTGAGGAGCTCATTGCTACCGTTGTGTTTATCTCCATGATGCATGCTTAGGTGTTTTGGAATCACCATCATATGTACTTTGATGTGGTGCTTACCACTTGCCATCTTTAGTTTTGAGGTGACTTAAACTTTCTCTCAAAGATGCCATGATGAAACTGCTGTTTTAACACTTGGTGAAATTTCACTAAGTCTGGAATCTGTAATTTTCAAATGCCATGTTTGCTTGATGTTCTAGGCCAATCCATGATAGTTTTGAGGTGACTCTTGATGATTCCTTGCTGTACATATTGTTGGCTATCCATTCGTGCTCTCACATGCTTATTTGAGTGGCTGTAGCATATTTAACTTTTGCTCCAAAGTTGCAATAAATTACTGCTGTCATGATTTTGTTGTCAAGTTCAATATGTCCAAGCTTATTGCTATTGATCCATGGCTCCTTTGGGGGTGCACCAATGGACTTATTTTCTGTAGGATATGTCTAGTTTATGTTCATGCTCTTTACCTTGATGTTTGAGTGCTGTAGCTTATTTATCTAGTGCTCCGAAGTTGCTATGTTGCTGTAATTTTCAGCTTTCGCATGTTTATTATTTTGTGTGTAACTTTAAGCCCGTAGCTCCGATTGCAGCAAGTCTTATATGAAACTTGATTGATTTTTCGTGTAGATTCATAATATCCTATTGTTATCTTGTTTTGAAGTATTTTGCTTGAGTGCAATTTTCCATGCTCTTTGTGCTCCCATAGTGCACAAGTCATGCATCCATCATTTTTGTGTGCGCATTGCATCTTGTTGATTCGTTCCTTGTGTGGTTGTGTTGATTAGAGCCGGAAGCTGAGACCGAGTACGAGTACGAGCACGAGGTTACTACCGAGGTTGAGCACGAGGACCCCTCTTACGATCCGAACGACAACTTTTCAGGCAAGATGACCGAACCCGGATACCATTACTATTTTTGCCTATTGCTAGAAGTCTCGATCTTTAGTTTTGCCTCGATGCCCATGTTTTTCCTGTCAGCCTCCTACTTGTAACCATGACCATGTCTAACCACCCTACCTATGCAAACCATTGATTGGCTATACGTAGGCTTCGCTCAGCCCCTCTTATAGCGTTGCTAGTTGCAGGTGAAGTTGAAGATGCTTGCTTCATGTTGAAGTTTGGTTGGGTTATATCACACTATATAAATGCTTAAATGAAATCATCTATACATTGGCAATGGGTGGAAGGCTAAGCCTTTTGCTTGGTGATTTGTTCCACTCATGCAGCTAGGAACCGTATAAACCGGTGTTATGTTCCTTGATTATGCGTTCCTCACACGGTTGGGGTTTATGGGGCCCCCTCGATAAACCGCTAAGTGCTATGTCTTTTCCAGCAAGTCCCAACATTGGTACTATTTGCCTAATAACTAATAAAACTTGCATAGGGTCTTGCAAACCTGAGTTCTTAATTAACAACCCCGGGCCAGTGCTCCTCATGAGTGTTGGTCCGAAACGGGGAGCCTGCGGGGTCACCATGAGGGAACTCGAGGATTGATATAAACCCATAGCTTCGCCCATCCGGTCGTGTCCTGAGACTAGATACGCGCGGCTACCATAAGGGTGTCGACATGCCGGGAGGATTTGCTGGATTAACCTTACCTTAGTTCGGAGTATCTTGAGCACGGGATTCTGAGAATACTCGGGTCTTCCCACCTTTGGAGTTGCGACTCCGCGGATCGTGGGCTTGTCATTGGCCAAGTTGGAACACCCCTGCAGGGTTATGAACTTTCGAAAGCCGTGCCCGCGGTTATGTGGCAGATGGGAGCTTGTTAATATCCGGTTGTAGAAAACTTGACACCATGTTTCAATACACTACCAGCGTGAGTACCGTGACTGTCATTTTCCGAGAGGGGTTTCGGGAGATGAACACGGTGGGGTTATGTTTGACTTGAATAGTTTAGGATCACTTAGTGATCATCTCTCGACCGAGGCACTTCTCTTCTCGCTCTCTTTTACGTAAGTTAGTGCTAGTTGCTGCTGCAGACTCTTATTCTTTTCTTCAGCCTTATCCTCTCCCAAGGCTTAAATAGTCGTGTTACCCGGGAACGGGATTGCTGAGTCCTCTGTGGCTCACAGTTACTTCACCACACCAGATGCAGGTCCGATGGTGAGCTATCCAGGTGATGGCACCGAGCTAGACTGGGAGTACGACGAGGAGCGTAGCCGTTACTATGTTCGTTATCCTGATGATCAGTAGTGGTTCTTCTACTAGGATTCGATCCGACCTGTGGATTTAAATTATGTTTGGTATCTTGACATTTGGATTTTACCCTTAGATGGGCTGTGATGTTCTTTTGTGTGATGATTGAAACATGTAATGTAATTGTGTGACGTGGCGAGTGTAAGCCAACTATTTTATGTTTTCCATCCCCATCTTTGACATGAGTTGTGCAAAGATACCAAACTTGCGATCATTCCAGCATGGGGATATGTCTCTAAGTCGTGCCTCGACACGTGTGAGATATAGTCCCATCCTGGGCATTACAATAATAAAGAGTAGTTTTGAGTTGAGGGCTTTGCCTTCTTGCCTTGATCATAAAGAAAAGAAAAAAAGAGAATAAAAAAAGAGAGATTATATAATAATCTTATGGGGAGTGATGACTTCACATATAAAGGGTATGCTACATGAAACTTGTTGAGAGTTGACAAAAATAGTTTTGGTCATTTTTGTAATTAATAAGAAGTAATAATGGAAGAGAGGTCTCACATATAAATATACTATTTGGGACATCTTTTGTGATTGTGAGCACTCATTAAAATATTATATGCTAAATGGTTGATGTTGGACAAGGAAGACAACATGATGTGTTATGTTCCTTTATATCCGAAAAGTAGTTATATTGTCATAGATCCTCCAACATGTTGGGCTTGCTTTCCCTCTCATGCTAGCCAAAAATTTCTACACCAAGTAGAGATACTACTTGTGCATCCAAAAACTTTCAACCTAGTTTTGCCATGAGATTCAACCATATCTACGTATGGATTGAGTAAGATCCTTCAAGTAAGTTATCATCGGTGCAAGCAATCAAAATTGTTCTCTAAATATTTGCAACCTTTTAGTGTGGGAAAATAAACTTTGTGCGATCTTGTGATTGGGAAGAAATAAAAGTGATGGACTACATAATAAAAGTCTCTATCACAAGTGGTAACACAAAGTGACTTTGTTTTGCCTTAATATTCTGCGCGTCCAACCAAAAAGTGCATGACAACCTCTGCTTCCCTCTGCCAAGGGCCTATCTTTTATCTTAATGTCTGCCTTAATACTAGAGTCTAGGTGATCTTCATCTTTCCCTTTTTACTTTTATCTTTTGGCAAGAACAATATGTTGGAGAAAGATCTAGATACATATATTCATATGGATGTAGAAGATCATAAACTATTATTGTCTACATTACCCATGAGGTAAACAGTTGGGAGGCAAAACTATAAGCCCATATCTTTCTTTGTGTTCAATTGAAACTTTGATCTCATAAGTATCGCGTGAGTGTTAGCAATTATGAATGATTAAGAGATGGTTGAGTATGTGAACTTGCTATACAAAGCTCTCACCTTGACTCTTATCGATGTTATGATAAATTGCAATTGCTTCAATGACCAAGATCATAGTTTGTTAGTTTTCAATAAGGTTTGTGATTCATACTTTGCATTGTGAATGAATTGTCACTTTGATATAATAAATTATATGACAATATATTCATGTTCTAAAGATGATCATGAGGCCCTCATGTCTGGAATTTATTTTCTTGACACCTCTATCTCTGAACGTGTGGTGATGATTATAGATCGGCTTTTGCTTGAGGACAAGCAAGGTCTAAGCTTGGGGGAGTTGCTATACAAAGCTCTTTCATTGACTCTTTTCAATGTTATGATAAATTGCAATTGCTTCAATGACCAAAATCATAGTTTGCTAGTTTTCAATAAGGTTTGTGATTCATATTTTGCATTGTGAATGAATTGTCACTTTGATATAATAAATTATATGACAATATACTTATGTTCTAAAGATGATCATGATGCCCTCATGTCTGGAATTTATTTTTTTGACACCTATATCTCTAAACATGTGGTGATGATTATCGATCGGCTTTCGCTTGAGGACAAGCGAGGTCTATGCTTGGGGGAGTTGATACGTACACTTTGCATCAGGCTTTTATTTCACATTGTGGTACAATACTTATGCCTTTTCTCTCTTATTTTACAAGATTCACATGAAGAGGGAGAATGCCGGCAACTGGAATTCTGGACCGGAAAAGAGAAAATGTGAGAGGAATATTTTGCACAACTCCAAAAGTCCTAAAAATCTATAGAGAATTATTTTGGAATATATATAAAATATTGGGCGAAGAAAATCAAAATGGGGACCCACCAGGTGGCCACAAGCATGGGGGCGCGCCATACCCCATATGGTGCCCTTAGGGCTTGTGGGCTCAAGGGCAGGTCCCCAATGCCCATCTTTGGATATATTGAAGGTTTTGACCGGGAAAAAGTAGGAGGAGAGCTTTCGGGACAAAGAGCCGCCGTCTCGAGGAGGAACTTGGGAAAGTCCAATATAGGGCTCCGACAAAGTTATAATGCCGGGGAAACTTCCCTCCGGGAGGGGGAAATCGAAGCTGTCGTCATCACTAACGATCCTCTCATCGAGGGAGGGTCAACCTCCATCAACATCTTCACCAGCACTATCTCCTCTCAAACCCTAGTTCATCTCTTGTATTCAATCTTTGCCTCAAATCCTCAGATTGATACTTGTGGGTTGCTAGTAGTGTTGATTACCCCTTCTAGTTGGTGCAAGTTGGTTTATTCGGTGGAAGATCACATGTTCGTGTCCTTGATGCTATTAAATACTCCTCTGATTATGAACATGAATATGCTTTGTGAGTAGTTACGTTTGTTCCCGTTGACATGGGAGAAGTCTTGTTATCAGTAATCATGTGATTTTTCTATTCGTTCGATGTTTTGATGAGATGTATGTTGTCTTTCCTCGAGTGGTGTTAGGTGAACGCCGACTACATGACACTTCACCATTATTTGGGCCTAGGGGAAGGCATTAGGAAGTAATAAGTAGATGATGGGTTGCTAGAGTGACAGAAGCTTAAACACTAGTTTATGTGTTGCTTCGTAAGGGGTTGTTCTGGATCAATATGTTTCATGCTATGGATAGATTTATCTTAATTCTTCTTTCGTAGTTGCGGATGCTTGTGAGAGGGGTTAATCATAAGTGGATAGCTTGAAAAAGTAAGGTCAGCGCCCAAGCACCAGTCAACCCACATATCAAATTATTGAAGTAACGAACGTGAATGCTATGGGCTTGATGAAAACTAACTTGCAATGATTCCGATGTGTCCTCAGGAGCACTTTGATTTATATAAGAGTTCATCCAGACTTGTCCTTTGCTACAAAAAGGACTGAGCCACCACTACTGCAGGATGCTGCTAACGCGACACTACAATCAGAGACCCTTCAACGAAACTGTGTGCGATGCAATAATCGCAAACGATGGTGTAAAAAACCCGTCAAAAGGTGCAAAACATTTGCGATGGAGGATGCATCAAACCTGGTTCAGATTTTAGTTGTGTGTGTGATGCAGGGCATACAATTTAGTTCAATTAACAGTTTGCAAAGAGGAGGAACAAAAGAAACGGGCATCCAGATGAGGTGTGTGCGATAAACAACATAAGGTTCACTCGGATGAACTGTTTGTGGTTAGGCAACACAAAAGAAACGGTCAGAGAGATCAAGGTGTGTGCGGTATACGGTAGGCAGTTCACTCGGATGAACTATTTGCATTGAGACAAGAGAACAGAAACGGTTCAATATAACAAGATGTGTGTGATAGGCGGCAATTAGGTCTGTAATAAGAAATGTATGCAAAGACCGATAATAACGCATATGATTGCTTCTAATAAGACGTATGTGATATGCTCTGTCTATACAAGATCTATTGGCCACTGGGGGACGGGTGGCATCCGAATATGCCATAAGGATGCAAAGAGGCATCCTATATCAGCAAGGACTAGCTGTTCCACCAGTAGCTCATGTAAGAGAACTCTCAAGTTAAGTGTGCTCAGGCTGGAGCAGCCATCAGATGGGTGACTGGATGGGAAGTTGTGTTGATGTTAAATTAACGGATAGGATTGGTCGTATTTGTCAAATTAAATGACTAATACGACCCATCCCATGAGTTAATTTAACATCGAGGTCCTTGTTTTTTTAACACATGTTATAGAAGGTCTACCACATTACTTTTTGACAATGTGCGATACGTGGCATACAGTTGATCCATCCGACCTGTTTGTGATGGAATAAGCCGTGTGTGTTGTGGGCAAACGTGTGGTAGTCACTATTGCAGGATGGTGCTAACGCGACACTACGATCAGAGACCCGTCGACGAAACTGTGTGTGATGCCATAATCGCAAACGGGGGTGTAAAAAACCGTCAAAAAGGTGCATAGCATTTGCGATGATGGATGCATCAAACACAGTTTAGATTTTTGTTGCATGTGCGATGAAGAGCATACAGTTCAGTTCAATTAACTGTTTGCGATTAGATGGAACAAAAGAAATGGGCAGCCAGATGAAGGTGTGTGCGATATACAGCATACGGTTCTCTAGGATGAACTGTGTTTGATTAGGCAACATAATGGAAACGATTCAACTGAACAAGATGTGGGTGATACGTGACAAACAGGTCCGTAATAAGAAATGTGTGCGAAGACCAATAATAACATAGATGATTGCTGCTAATAAGCCGTGTGAATTGCTCTGTCTACAATAGAATAACATGTGTATATATATAACTGAAATAAACATCCAATTACATAAGTGACTATAAAGATCATTCACACACACCTCAATAAACAATTGCATGCATTCTAAAGTAGGAGAAACGATCGTCTAGTCATCTACTTCTTCTGACGCCCCCACCACTGTTATGTGGCTCGATCTCTCGTCTGGGTCAGGAAGAAGACAGTTCCTCATGTCAACCATCCGCTTGTACATCTCGTAGCTTGTGTACGCGTCCATGGCCGCGTACTTGACATGTTGTTCATCTAGTCTCTCATGCCACACACTGTGCGAGGCGTTCTTGTCCTTATTGCTCTCTTCCTTCATCTTCGCGTAGTAGGGGTCGATGATGGCCAAGGCGAGATCAATCAGGGAGTTCAGTTTGCTTTTGTCGCTTCGCCAGACCTTGTAGTGGTGCTGGATGTTGTCAAGATTTGGGCATTTCAAGTCTGAAACCTTGAGCGCTTTTAGATCATTAGTGGTGTCCACCGTAACAAAACTGTAGTCGGAGCTATTGATAAACTTGGAGAAACGCTCGTAAGGCCTTGTGGCAAGGTGGTAGTGGTAGACGAGGACGTCACGTCGCATGCACAACTGGGCGACGGCAACCTTCTGATCTTGCCCGGCACAAGCCATGGTGTACTCGTGGTCAAAGCCGACCACTTGGTACTTGTCCTCGACAAGGAACTGCTCCATAGTTTGGACGGAGCTCTCCACCGAGAACAGATCATTTGTGTACACCACCGAGAGGGCCTACACCTCACGTGGGTGTCCACTACGTGATGCGTGGTGAACTACCCGCCGTTGTCGTCGTTGGCCACTGGGAGCGCCATTGGAGCCACGGGGAGCGCCATTGGAACCGCCAGATGTCCTCTCTGCATGTGTCCTCGAGGGTGTGCTTATTGTGTCATGTGAGACGAGATATGAAGGTAAATGGCCGTAGGAATAAAAGGGGGCCCGGCGGCGTGGATTCTCGGCGCGTCCGCATGACAGTTTTTGCAGCGGGTAACTGCATCGTCGTGCCACGGCCGGCGCAACCGCTTGCACACGAACGTGCGTGATCTTGCGCTGGCCCCAAACACTGGCAGTGCGCGTGGAGGGACGAGTGCAGTGAACCCGGAGGGACGTGAGTGCAGAGTGCGCCGCGGCCGCCTGAACTGTAAGCAACCACACGCATAGAGTAGTTGAACACGCAGGAAATGGTCGCCTACAAGCCGGCCGACAGTTGCTTCGTTGCGTAGAGAGCAGCCGTGTGCTACCACCTCCGTCTAGTCTATATAGTGTCCTTTATATTCCGTGCCATACTTTGCCCTCAATTTTAACCAACAAAATGTTAACGCAAGTTTTAAAAATTATATAATTGGAAACTATGTTCAAATACAAATCCAACTATATAATCTTTGGCGACATGCATTCGTATTTTATTAGTTAAATCATACTTATAAACCAGGACGGTGGTATAGTAGGTAATTAAATCACAAAACATTTTTTTATTAACCATATGTGTACGTGGCCTTTCGTCCTCCTCTCGCACGTCTTGTCACCCCGCTGCTGCAGACGGCTTCCAGCGCAAGCTTGCGCAGCGTGTGGGGCGTTCTTTTGGCCAAAAAGTGGCGATAATGAATCGTCGGTGAGCCCGTTCCTATGTAACCTCGCAGGTTCCCATGCAAGCTTCCCGCCCGACTCGGTGAAATCCCCCAAAATCCCAATGCTTACAGGCGTGCTATAAAAACCCTGACGGCCGACGAGTCCTGCGTCCCATTTCCCCTCCATCCCTATAGCTTATCTCGTCTGCTTCTCCCACAATCGCCAATGGCATAGGTCTCATCGCTCAGCCACTCCACCGTCATCAGAGGACAACTCTAGCTGGGAGGCTACACCGCGGTGGCGGCGCAGTCCCCGGCGTAGTCTAGTGCATGTGGCATCCCTGTTGGGTGTGCGCGGTACACCCACCACACGCTCTGCCGCCGCTGCCCGTCGGCGGCTGTTGCCGGCCATCGTTGCCGCCACACCAGCATCGAAAGCCAGGGCCATCGCCCGCTCCGCCGCCGCAGCCCGAAGGCGGGAGGTGGCCGTCATGCCCGCAACCCCAATGTCGGGCATTGTGGCCATCACCCGCTCCGCCACCACAGCCCGAAGACGGGAGGTGGTGGTCGTGGCCGCCACCCCGTCGTCAGCCGCCGTGGCCACCAGCTCACCATCGACAGCTGGGGTCATCACCCGCTCCGCCACCGCCGCCAAAAGGCGGGAGGCGGATGTGGATGCCCGCATGTGCGTCAGCGACCTTGCCCGCTACACCAAGTTCCTACGGGAGGAGGAGGAGCGCCTCGTCGAGCACGCAAAGGGCCTTACCGCCATAGTGGCCGCAACACACGTTGCCTCAGAGGCGAGGAATCAGGAGATCTACTAGGAGAACCACCGCTTCGTGAGGGGTTGTCTGGAGCGGCAGAGGGCGTTCGAGGTGAGCATCGCTGAAGCTGGAACAGCGGCAGGCACCGTATTGCGGTTGCCCAGCTCGTCGGTAGGTTCCTCCTCCTCCGCCTCTTACTGACCGTGCTCGACAGAGGAGAGGTAGCCAGAACTAGTACAAAGCCCCTCCGCAGTAGTAGTAGTAGTATTAGTAGTAGTAGTAGTAGTAGTAGTAGTAGTAGTAGTATTTAGGGGCAATTTTGTTCAGTTCATCTGACTATAGATGTGGTGGAACTGTACAACGTACTTAAAATTAGCTAGTATATATAGCCGAACTAGCTATTTCAGTACGTGGATGGCAACAATTGGGGAAATGTTTGGTCGGTTCAGCTGTCGAGTTGAACTGTTTGTATAAATTAATAACGACTTCTTAATCTATGAATGAAATCTATGCTTAATTACTTAATTTTAGTTGCAAAAATTAGATACTCCTAGTGATTTTTGCTTCATATTTTGACAAATCACAGTGTTACAAGGATTGACAAATCTTACCAAATTGTTTGTACGTGGTTGCACACGGGTCATCCAAACAACCTTTTGCGTTGAAAGGATGCACAAATCCCGCGCTGCTCTCGCTTTGCATACGGGTGTTCTATCTAAAACGTTTGCGATCAAGAGCTGCATAAATCCTGCTCGACACATTTTCTCTTGGCTTTCTGGGGAAGCTGTCGGTTTGCACACGGGTTTTCTAACTATAACGTTTGTGATTAGTGTTTTATATTTAAAAACCAAATTAAACTGCGGCTTGGGCGCCATTAATGGAGAGGATGCCAGCAAGGTGGGCAGCCATGGAAGTCAAAGGGCTCGCTTCCCAGTGAGCCTGCACAGCATACAGCTCGCACGCTTCCCGATGAGCCTGCCCATTCGAGGACAGCTTGCACGCCTCTCAGTCAGCATGTGCACCGGACGGCGCTCGCATGCCTGTCGTTCAGTCAAGGTCAAGCAGTTGTCCGCACGACACCTCCTACAACCATTAAAACCAAGACACGTGGCGTCACGTGAATGGTTAACAGAACACACACAGTTTGAATTATACAAACATTTGAGATATAAAAGTGACAGACTTGATTTTCAACCAATTTATATGCAGTGAAGCATGTGCATGTAGTTCTTTGAATTTTGCACATAAATGCATTGAAAACTTAGTTAATGCATAAAAATGTCCAAACGAAGCCCAAAAAATCACAAAGATTGACACAACACTCATGTTGTTCTATGTTGAAATTTTAAAAAAAATTGAAAGCACTAAGATGCAATGGATATTGTTTCGATCCCCAAAGGTGGGACGTTCCCTACCAAAACCATTATGCTTGTCGTGAAAAGCTCTGGTTTGTGAGAAGCATATACCCAAACCTGCCCCAAATGGAACAAAATTTTTACCACGACATGTTGATGCCGCTCCATGATAGCATGCCAAGTTTCATGAGTTTCAGACGAGTTTTGTATTGACTAGAATTTGAAAACCAGGCATCTCAATGTCTTGCCGGCAATCAACGGTGGCCTGGTGTTTGAAATTTATTCCCATTTCTTGCATGGGACCTAAGCATGCACCCAAGGACACAGTTTTGATTTTCAACCAATTTATATGCACTGGAGCATGTGCATGTAGTTCAAATTTGAAATTTGCACATAAATTCATTGAAAACTCAGTTAATGCATAAAAATGTCCAAACGAACCCCGAAAAATCAGAAAGATTGACACAACACTCATGTTGTTCTATGTTAAAACGAGAAAAATTTGAAAGCAATAAGAGGCAATGGATATCGTTACGTCCCCAAAGGTTGGACGTTTCCTACCGAAACCATCATGCTTGTTGGAAGAAGCTCTGGTTTGTGAGAAGCATATACGCAAACCTGCCCCAAATGGGACAAAAAAATTACCACGACATGTTGATGCCGCTCCATGATAGCATGCCAAGTTTCATGAATTTCAGACGAGTTTTGGATTTACTAGAATTTAAAAACCATGCATCTCAATGTTTTGTCGGCAATCAACGGTGCGCTGGTGTTTGAAATTCATTCCCATTTCTTACATGGCACCTAAGCATGCACCCAAGGACAAAGTATTGATTGTGCAATCAATTTATATGCACTGGAGCATGTGCATGTAGTTCAAATTTGAATTATGCACATAAATGCATTGAAATCTCAGTTAATGCATAAAAATGTCCAAACGAACCCCGAAAAATCACAAAGAATCACACAACACTCCTGTTGTTCTAGGTTGAAACAAGAAAAAATTGGAAGCAATAAGAGGCAATGGATATCGTTTCGTCCCCAAAGGTGGGACGTTCCCTACCGAAACCACCATGCTTTTTGTGAGAAGCTCTTGTTTGTTAGAAGCATATACCCAAACCTACCCCATATGGGACAAAAATTTTACCACATCATGTTGATGCCGCTCCATGATAGCATGCCAAGTTTCATGAATTTCAGATGAGTTTGGATTTACTAGAATTTAAAAACCAGGCATCTCAATGTTTTGCCGGCAATCAACGGTGCCATGGTGTTTGAAATTTATTCCCATTTCTTGCATGGGACCTAAGCATGCACACAAGGACACATTTTTTATTTTTCAACCAATTTATATGCATTGGAGCATGTGCATGTAGTTCAAATTTGAATTATGCACATAAATGCATTGAAAACTCAGTTAATGCATAAAAATGTCCAAACGAACCCTGAAAAATCACAAAAATTGACAGAACACTACTGTTTTTCTATGTTGAAATGAGAAATTTTTTGGAAGCAATTAGAGGCAATGGATATCGTTCCGTCCATGATGGCATGCCAAGTTTCATGAATTTCAGACTATAGTTGGATTTACTAGAATTTAAAAACTATGTATCTCAATGTTTGCGGCCGAGTGACGGTGGCAGGGAGTTTGACATTCATTCACATTTCTTGCATGGGACCTAAGAAGGCAACCAAAGACATGGATTTGAATTTTCAACTACTTTATATGCATTAGAGCATGTGCCTGTAGTTCAAATTTGAATTATGCAGATGAATGCATAGAAAGGTGAAACGTTCCCTACCAAAACCATCACACTTGTGGTGAGAAGCTCTGGTTTATGAGAAGCTTATACCCAAACCTGCCCCAAGTGGGCCATAATTTTTACCATGACATGTTGATGCCGCTCCATGATAGCGTGCCAAGTTTCATGAATTTCGGACGGATTTTGGATTTCCTAGAATTACAAAAGCAAGTACGTCGACGTTTGCAGGAGAGCCACGGTGCCGTGGGGTTTCAATTTCATCCCCATTTCTTGCATGGGAGATAAGCATAAACCCATGGACACATATATGATTTCACAACCCATGTTAGTGCACCGGAGCATGTGCATGTAGTTTAATTTTGAATTGTGCACCTGAAATGGCTAGAAACCCAATTTAATGTATAAAATGTTTAAACGAACCCTGAATAATTCCAATTCTTTTACGACACACATATAGTTGCATGTTCACTCTAGATAAAAGTTCTAGCAATTCAAACGCCATCCATTGCCGCTGTGACCCCATTATGTAATTCAAATCAAGATGAAAAATCAAGTAGATCACACACAGTTTATTATCACCAACTGTGTGAGATGCATCACAAAATATCCTAGAGCACCATCGGTGTATAGTACGCCTATGGGTTACGCGAGAAGGTGTGTCGGCTACAGTCCACAGCCGGCGTCTCAAACACACTAGCTCGCTCCCCCAATATCATTTCATCGTTCAATCGTCGCCGGTGAAAGATGGGCACATGGACCCGCGTTGTGAGGGCAACTTCGATGGCCCACTACGGCGAGAGCGTGGCCGCAGCCGCCATGTGCGTGCTTACAAGGTGCATGAGCGCGGCCGCAAGCTGTGATCGGGTGGCAAAGGCAGCCCAAACGGCCGCTGTTGCTTCTTAGGTGGCGGCAGCAACATCTACCTCAGGGATAGCAACTGGCGAGAGCGGCACGGCAGCTGTCCGTTCCGCAGCGGCGGCCTTAGCCCTGATGGATGCCACCCACGACCATGTTGAGGCCGCCCACGCCCAGCTCCTGGCGGTCACCGCACGAATCAAACGAAGCTTCTCTGACAACGGTCAGCAACCCACGGCCGAAGAGCTGGCAATTGCTGAGAGCGTTCGAGCAGGCATCTGTCCCTCCGCCGCATACCTTGCAACGATGGAGCCCGTCCAAGCCCAGATCGCGTCCGCCCACGCCCAGCTCGTGGCGGCCTTTTCCAAAGAGATGGCGGACGCGGATGGTGAGATGCTTGCCGTGTATGGTGTGATGGATGCCATGGATCCCCTTCCCTAGGAGACCATCGAGCGCGAGATGGACATGGAGGCGGCGGCGGAGATCAACGAGCGCCAGCTATAGTAGTACTCTTTGTTTTGCTTAATTAGGAGCGCCGATCTTTAATTTGTTAGAGTAATGTTTAGGTCAGCTAGCTCTGTTTAATTGTTGAATTTGCTCGATTAAGAAGTGTTGGTGTGCTGTAGTCTCCTTCTTGTACCCAAATTATGCAATGATGTGGATGACCACTGTAACCATGGAATTTCGAATCAAACCTTTTGATGTTCAAACTCATCACACACGGGTGAAGCTATCTGAGTCGTTTGTGATGTTCACATATTATATACAGTTCTGAATAAGGGACCGTGTCTGTTGACACTTTGCGCGCCAGTTTTTTGGCTGAAGCGATTCCAAATTTTTGGCTTCCGCGGAAATATCTACCTACCCGCCCCCTCCCCCTTACCAAAAGGCATATTTCCCTTCTTTCCACCTTCCTTTCTATGTTGAAACCTTCACTCCTTGCTTGCAGCACCGCCTCCTCTTCAGCGACCCTCCTTCACGATGCTCCGCCTCGTCTATCCAGGCAGGTAATCCACACCCGACCCCCATCCTCCTCCTCCTTCCACATACCACATGCCCGACCACTGGCATGAGCGCGACACCTTCCACCAAAACCACCGACCCCTCAAAAAAATAAGCACCGCCCTAAGCCATGGTGCACGCAGTATAGCCAGGATCTAAAGGAGCTTTTGGCAGCAGAGAAGCAACTTGCGGCCGCACGCACGGATGAGGTCGCGATGGCTGCCATTCATGCCGACCCCTAGATCTTGGAGGCGCACCTTGCCATTTGCTAGCTACGCCGGTTAAGCATGCTCGGTTTACCCGTTACGTGTGCTGCTCCTGCCTTTCCCGCACAAATTCTAGTGAATTGTGCTATCTAATTTTACCATGCAATATGTTGCTCTAGTGTATATGTTCTATATGTCGTGCAGTGTGGTGCTCACTTATTAACTATTTTGTTAATTAGTTGTCCTCTTTAGTTAACTGTTTGGTTCAGTTCTTCAACTGTGATGTTCAATTCTCCAGGCTGCAATTTTGTATTGTCTTCCATGTGAGAAATAAATCGAATTTATCTTTACAAAATACATGAGAAACTAATACAATTGATATATTTCCATGTTGTCAAGCATGCTTGGTTTGGTTATATATTGTGCAATGTGGTGCTCAGTTAACGTTTGGCTCATTTGTGTTGTGGTGTTTAGTTAACTGTTTGGTTCAATTTTGCAATGCGATGTTCAATAGTTGTGGGTGCATTCTGTTATTGTATACCATGTGAGGAATACATTGAATTTGTCTATAGTAAATACATGACAAACAAATACAATTGCTACAATTCGCTGTAGTTAACTATTTGGTTAACTGTCCGATCTTCTATTAGGAGTATGTTACATTGTGCAATGTGGTGCTCACTTACTGTTTGGTTCATTTGTTGTGATGTTTAGTTAACTGCTTGATTCAATTCTGCAATGCGATGTCCAATTGTCGTGGGTAGAATTTTCTATTGTTGTGCATGTGAGGAATAAATCGAATTTGGCTGCACTTAATACATGAGAAACATATAGAAGTGCTATATTTCTTAGTTCTTAATTATGCTTGGTTTGAATAAATGTGTTTTCCGTGTGACTTGAATTTATCTGATGAATCTGCAATGTGCTTATTTTTCATCAACATATTTTACTGATAGCATGCGAACCCTTACTTAACCTGATGACTAACTACCTTATACGTGTTGCAGGGAAACAATGGGAAGCACCGAGGTTTACAATCGAGGTTAGCATGTGCATGGTCTGTTTTCTAATAGCACAATATTGTGCAATTGCAGGAACCATTCTAATATTTTGGTTTTTAACAATTTTGTCTTTCACAGGCAGGTCCTGCTGTCAGAGGTTTTGATCCACCGTTCGACCCTTTTTGCATATGGGGAAATGAATTGTCCATGAGTATCAATCAAATGAAGAAACTCAGAAAGATTGTTAGGATAAAGAAATTAGCGAGAAAAAACAACAAGATCTTTGTTTGCACAATGAAGAAGACATCAGTTAACTACAAGATTGTACTAACTATTATACCTTGCCTTTTTTTATTCCTTTGTCCCATTTCCAATATAGAGCAGATATTTATGCACATCCTTGTTTTCTGGCCTCTCAAAAGCAGTTCACTGATGATTACCTCTCAAACACTTCTATGGTCAGGAGTCGACGAAGGTTTTCATACAACACCCACGGTTCAATATTGAAGTGTTACTAAAGAGGACGAAGGACGGATGATCAATCATCCACATGCACTGGCCTATAGTTGCAAAGACCTTCAACATGAATGAAGGCTCAATATTCGTTTTCTGCTTCAGCAGTTTTCAAGATGAGATGCATCTGTCTATATACCGTCTATGATGCTAATTTTGAAAGGTTCTACATGTTGCATGTGGAACTTGGTGCTGGTGCAGTTGTGTAATGGGGTAGCTAAGTGCTGAAACTATATCATGTTGTACTCTGATGTATTTCAATTATGAAATTCTGCTTCCTTAATATGGAAATGAAATATATTGTGTGCTTAATATGAATGTCAATTAGATTAATAAATGGATTATTAATAATAGGGCAATTAGCCAGCTAATGGCGAATTAGCCTGCTAATTGGGTTTCGATATTGCAAACGGTTAGTGAAAAAATACTGTGGGTGATGGCCTTAGGCAACACACACAGTTTCTAGGAATAAACCGTGTTGTATCAATGAACAATCACACACCACTTTCTCTTGAAAAATGTTTGCATTAGGCCACCTTACGCAAACGTTTAGCACAGAAAAATTGTATGTGATGGATAGCCTTTGCCACACTGTTTCTTCTACGGACCATGTGTGATACATTCAATAACGCAAGCAATTTAACGGGAAAAATTGTGTGTGATCTACCTGTGAACGAAAACGTTTTCCTTAGAGCGACTGTGTGGGATGTACATACGAACGGAAATGTTTACCGGGGACCGACTGTGTGGGATGTACTTGCGACTAGAAACAATTTTCCCGTATAATTTTAGTTTATTTAGCTCTACTGTACGTATTTCCATATTTGAGCGCTTGCTGGTCGCACACGACCTCATTTTGCCTAGCGTGTGTGCCAGGAGGGCTTATCCCTGACGGTTTCTGGGTCATGTGGGAAGGACCCCCCCATCGCCCACACTCACTTGGCGACAGTTTCGAATGCCGTAACAGAAAGGGGTTAAAAATGTTTGTATAGCACCGACGCGTACCAGTGAGTATTCAACAGTTTGCGATCGATGAATTCATCACCGACGGGTTCCCTATTGTGGTCCGTGTTTATCTGATCATCATCTACTTCTTTGCTAGCTCGATGTTCCTTCTATGCTAAGTTTCCATTAATTGATGGCGTTTTATGAACACACCACTATTTCCCGCCATTTCCTCACCTATTTCCCGCCACCCAGCGATATTTTGTATAAACCTAGGCAACGCGCGACGCACGGAGGCAACAAGCGCGGCCTGTAGCACATCCACCTTTTCCAAGCATGCCAACACACCAAAGCGCTGACTCTGCCATCACTACAAGAAATATGTCAACTTATGACCTTTTGTTAGTGACCCTGGAAGAATTGATCATAGATCTATGACCATTTCAGACCAATTGGTCAAAAGCTGTTCGGGGGGCTCCAAACCCTAAACTATAACGACCATTTTGGTCAGAAAGGTCATAATTTCCTTACACGAAATGGTCACAAAGCAGATAGCACTGGTTCGCTGCCTTATTTCTAGCTGTTCATGACCAATATAGATGGTCATAACCTTGTAAATTGTGGTGGGTTGCTACGACTAGGCGCCACCTCATCAGTTTTGCCTATGTGTCATGTCCATGTGGCAGTTTTTGCCCTAGGTTGTGAAGCAACCTATATTTCTGTCATTCCCAAAATTCCCCAAAAAATCTCATAAATTCTTTGGGTCATATCTTCGTCAAATATGTAAAAAACCTTCCTTGCCTAGTTCAAAAATAATTCAGAAATATTCATTTTCCTATTCTGTTCAAAAAAACACTTTGTGAAGGAAGTACCACTTTGGCATGTCCAAATGGTATCCATTTTCTACAGTGCTTTCCTTTGCCCAAATAACTATCCTCCACCAAATGCCAGCTCAATCCATTCATTATTTTGAGCCCATCTTCAACATTCGTATTTATGTCCAGTGTGGTACTTTGCAAAGCAAGTACCACCTAGACTCCTCCTTTTGAGCTGAAAATTTGTGATGACGGTCTTCTTAGTAACTGATCATCCTCAACCAAAACTCACGCCCATTAGCCATGTGCATTTTCCGTACCGCTAATCAAACACTTGGCTGCTAATTCATGTTTGAGCATCGATCGGTCTCCTCGTGAGAATATTATGTTGTAATTTTCTTCCTAGGACCTACCTGGGGAGTGGCCAACCCACTAGACATGCCTAGGCCGCCCAGAACACATGGCAACGCCACAATCATGCGGTGACCACGCAGCGGGCATGCGAGTTTACGCGCTCTAGAGTTGGGGCCCTCGACCACCGCCCAAACCTAGACGTATCGCCACCAAACCATGTATTTATGATTAAATAGGTACTTATGTACCTAGAAATGATATTTGAATAAAATAAATAGCAAACTATGAGGCAGCCGCAATTCAAATTTGACCCGCTTCCACCTGAATCGGCGGAAATTTGTCTTTTTCACGAGAGGTGGATCAAAACTTTTTACACCCAACCATTTTGTCAATTTTGCATTAAATATGTCCTAGTATTTTAGAAAAATGATTTGGTCAAATTTTGCAACAATTATTTGGGAGGTCCTTCACAAAAAACCTTTTTTGGGCACTCGAAAAATGGAAAATGATTTTTTCGTCCAAAGAAAATGAAAACTTCCTTAAGCAATATTGTTTGCCATTCCAAGATGCACCCTTCTGCACAATATGAGATCATTTGAACAAACTATGCCATGAATGTGGCCATAGGATTGATCATTTGGCTTGAAAGCCATGAATCTTCACGCATGATAGCTCATTTCTGAGAACACTTTTTTAAAAGAATTGCCGTATTACAAGTTTATTATTTTTCCTAGTAACTTGGTCATATATAATGACACCATGCGAAGGTGTTCCAATTTTTTTATTTTTTTTGAATTTTTTATGCCCGTTTCAAAATGCGGTCAAAACGGCGGGAATGACCGTTCCTAGCTAGTAGTTGAATCTTGGAAGTTTTTTGGTGTTTCTCTGATTAAATAGATACTTATGTACCTAGAAATTATTTTTGTAAAAAATAAAGAGCAAACTACAAGGCAGCTACAGTTCAAATTTGACCCGCTTCCAACTAAATCGACTGAAATTTGTCTTTTTCACGAGAGGTGGATCAAAACTTTTTACACCCAACCATTTTGTCAATTGTGCATTAAATATGTCCTAGTATTTTAGAAAAATGATTTGGTCAAATTTTGCAACAATTATTTGGGAGGTCCTTCGCAAAAAAACCTTCTTTTGGGCACTCGAAAAATGGAAAATGATTTTTTCGTCCAAAGAAAATGAAAACTTCCTTAAGCAATATTGTTTGCCATTCCAAGATGCACCCTTCTGCACAATATGAGATCATTTGAACAAACTATGCCATGAATGTGGCCATAGGATTGATCATTTGGCTTGAAAGCCATGAATCTTCACGCATGATAGCTCATTTCTGAGAACACTTTTTTAAAAGAATTGCCGTATTACAAGTTTATTATTTTTCCTGGTAACCTGGTCATATATAATGACACCATGCGAAGGTGTTCCAATTTTTTGATTTTTTTTGAATTTTTTATGCCCGTTTCAAAATGCGGTCAAAACGGCGGGAATGACCGTTCCTAGCTAGTAGTTGAATCTTGGAAGTTTTTTGGTGTTTCTCTGATTAAATAGATACTTATGTACCTAGAAATTATTTTTGAAAAAATAAAGAGCAAACTACAAGGCAGCTACAGTTCAAATTTGACCCGCTTCCAACTAAATCGACTGAAATTTGTCTTTTTCACGAGAGGTGGATCAAAACTTTTTACACCCAACCATTTTGTCAATTGTGCATTAAATATGTCCTAGTATTTTAGAAAAATGATTTGGTCAAATTTTGCAACAATTATTTGGGAGCTCCTTCGCAAAAAATCCTTCTTTTGGGCACTCGAAAAATGGAAAATGATTTTTTCGTTCAAAGAAAATGAAAACTTCCTTAAGAAATATTGTTTGCCATTCCAAGATGCACCCTTGTGCACAATATGAGATCATTTGAACAAACTATGCCATGAATGTGGCCATAGGATTGATCATTTGGCTTGAAAGCCATGAATCTTCACGCATGATAGCTCATTTCTGAGAACACTTTTTTAAAAGAATTGTCGTATTACAAGTTTATTATTTTTCCTGGTAACTTGGTCATATATAATGACACCATGCGAAGGTGTTCCAATTTTTTGATTTGTTTTTGAATTTTTTATGCCTGTTTCAAAATGCGGTCAAAACGGCGGGAATGACCTTTCCTAGCTAGTGGTTGAATATTGGTATTTTTTTGGTGTTTCTCTAATTAAATAGATACTTATGTACCTAGAAATGATTTTTGTAAAAAATAAAGAGCAAACTACAAGGCAGCTCCAGTTCAAATTTGACCCGCTTCCAACTGAATCGGCCGAAATTTGTCTTTTTCACGAGAGGTGGATCAAAACTTTTTACACCCAACCATTTTGTCAATTTTGCATTAAATATGTCCTAGTATTTCATAAAAAATATTTGGTACAAATTGGCAATAAATATATGGCAGGTCCTTCACAAAAAGACCTCCTTTTGGGCACTCGAAAAATGAAAAATGATTTTTTCGTCCAAAGAAAATGAGTATAAACCGTTTGGTTGTCATCCATAAAATGTGGTATAACTTGAGTGAAAATTTTAGTGGTTCCATTTTGCGAAATATTATTGATAGTTGCTTCATAAACCCCATTTGTTTTTAGCACTTAGAGACTATATTTTAAATTACACCTGTAGTCTCCAACCAATCAGGACGTCTCCCCCGGATCACCCTACCGTAGGCGATCTAAACCGTTCGATCGTCCCGCATCCAACGACAGACTTGACCCCCTCACCATCTCACCCAACTAACCCTAACACAACCCGCACCACTCGTCCACTCACCCCCTCTCTCCTACGCACCCACAGCCGCCACCCTCTCCCTTCCCCAGGTCTCGATCTCGATCTACGACCCGAACCAACCCACCTCACCGCCATCCCCGGCCGCCGCGCCCTTCGACGACGACCCCTTCCTCAGCTTCGCAGATGACCGGGCCCCGGTGGCCGATGTCCACGTCTCCGGGGTGGCGACGCCGACTTCCCGGCCTTCCTCGACCCCTATGCCTTCCGCCATGACTCCGCCGCTGCGCACCCCTTCGGCATGCCCGACTCCAACGGAACGTCATGCACCACGAGGCAGAGGATGACGGCCTCTTCACGGACTCCGTCCCCATCTTCACCAAACCTTGCCGACGAGGGATTCCTCCTCCGCGAGTGGCGCCGGTACGTGCGCTTCCTCACCTCGCCTCTGCTACTCAGATCTGGTCGTGTACGACGGTTGGTCCTACTAGATCCAGCTGCGCGATCATGGTGGGGTGCGTTTATTCGGGTCGTAGATCTGCTGCGCTGGGTCGCGATCTGGCACGCCGCTAGCCATTACCTGGGGCACCTAGCGATCATAGCGGGGTGCGTTTGTTCGGGTCGTAGATCTGCTGTGCTGGGTTGCGATCTGGCCTGCCGCTTGCCATTACCTGGGGCACCTGGCAGCAGCTGACCTACTTCTTGTAGAACAAAAGCTGTTGAACCTTTTGGGCATGTCGTTACACCTTGGCATAGAAAGTTATGGAGCAGAGGAGCATGAGCTGCTTGTTGGTGGGCAAGGAGATTATGTCATTAGGACCTTGGAATGGAATTCCTAGAGATGGTGGTATTGGATCATGTGCAATTCTTTTATACAAACAAGTATGGTAGCTATTCACTATATATCGTAGTATGATTGTTAGCCTGTGTGTATATCTGGATTGATTTCTAGCATGAGTTGTTTGTTTAGGCTGATTGTAATTTGAAGGAGGACAACTAGAAATATATGTCGCCTATTTTTCAAAGAGAAATGTCAGCGTTATTTAAGTTTCTTTTCTTTGCGGGGGAAAAAAGAAGCTTAAATAACATTGTCAGCTTTATTTAAGCTTCTTTGTACAGGAAATCGAGCGGTGCAATCTGTCTGCCTTTAATTGTTCGGTCAGTTAAAGGGGCATGTTCATGGTGAGTCGGTTAAAAGACCAACTATGTTCACTGTGAGCCAGTTAGATCAATAGTAATCGGTTACTTAGACCAAAAGGCCTGATCATTGATCATGTGTTCACTGATCAATGGTAATCTGTCTGCTGTGTGTGCGAGATTCCATCGTTTTGCTATTGATCGCTTAGGATTTGCCAAATGATGATGTGACTTTGCAGCCTCAGTACACTAGGCTTTTAGCTTAATAAAAGCAAATGATCGCTTAGGATTTGCCAAATGATGATGTGATCTACTGTATTTGTAGCTTTTGCAGCAGAATTTAGCTGCATAGGAGCGATTGCCATACAAATTGGTCACAGAAGTTGTGTTTTCGCAGGGCTCGCGTGGGAGCAGCGCACGGGGGAGTCCTCTGGAGGAGAAGCGGGAGGACGCTCGAGGCGGGCATCTGCTTCGACGACTTTGTCTTTGGCATTCTACTGGCCACGCTCGTCGTCGTCGTCATAGCGCCCCCTGCCAATCAGCTAGGGTTAGGCGAATGAGGTCAGTCCCTCCACTCCTCCTCACCGCGCCCCCTCTCTTCCTCCCTTCTGGCATTTTGAATTTGTATCCGTGATTGCAGCTCCTCTTTTCTGTAATTGCAGCAATGTTGCCTGATGAGTTGATGATGTTCATGATGTGATGTTTTGTATGCAGATCAAGGTGCCTAACAACTACCAGCAGTTCACCAGCATCCTGACTAGCTATGTTAACTCCGCCTCCTACTTCCCGACGGATGCTGCATCCTTCTCCGGCAGGCTACCAATGGCTGCGTGCCTGTGCCCTTCTACTTCCGCGCCGGTGCCGGCCACCGCGCCCAGTTGCCACGACCAGCGGCAGCAGTCTCCTCGGCGGCCGGCAGTGTGCAGGTGTGCACCCTGGCACTGGGGACTGGAGACGTGCAGCATAGAAGGCCAGCAGCTAGGAGCTGAGCAGCTGTACAGAGCTGGAGGTAAGACTGAGGTGGACCAGATTGCTAATTTCTACCCAGTAGAGTACATGTTTGTTGGTTGCTAGAGAGCTGAGAGCTACCCAGTGCATAGATGATGAATCTCAGCTTGTACAAATAAATGAATGATAAGTAGGCTAAGCAACATAATAACTAGGCGTCAGTTGTTTGCTAATTGCTATCCAGTATAGTACATGAACACATTTACATATTTCTTGAACTTCTCAATGCATGTACTTGATATTAGATGTAATTTTTGTTATGATTATTAAGGAATACTACCAACTATTATCAAATAGCAAAGCTAGTGATCTGTGTGGTTCTAGTGAATGTGCAGCTGCAGATGTAGACTACGGTGATGTGCACCGATAGTACTGTAGTAGTAGCAACAAACTAGCCCAGCTCTGAAGAAAAGCTTGTAACAAAATTGATGCATATAATTAAACGGATGTGTAATTTGTTTGTTGGTACCTATTGATGTGCAATGCCAATGCTACATTAACTGTTGTGTATTTTGAACGCCAGGAGTAGCATGTTCTTAGTGATGACTAGAAATCTTGCTAGGAAAAGCATTATATGTCACTCTCGAGGATTGAATCCAGACTTGTGCTAAAAATCTTGTAGAATTACTTGCCGTGTGTGTGGTTATATACTCTTGTTTGTGTTGTGTGTGTATGTTGTTCTTATACCTGATAGCATTGTCTGGTGTATCAATTTGTTGTTAATGGAAACGTTAAGAAAGCATGAAATTTCTGTCCATGGAGAATGCTTCATATGTAGTCTGAAAGTTTTCTCCACCAATTTACTTTAAGCCACTATATAATTTTTTGTTTCGGTGTACGCCTTGTAATTGTATCTCTGTGGTTTCTAATATGATTGTTGTAGGCTACAAGATATATCTTTGTCGGTTCATCTTGCTGTAGAATATGCCCCTGTTCATTCATTTATGTGTATAACTATTTGCCTCTAGTGACATGTGAGAGACACTCATCTATATGTTTCCCTGTTACCCTTCCTTCCTTCCCTCCTCAGATTCTATTTTTCTGTTGTTGTTTCCCTGTTACCATATACCTGATAGCACTTATAAGCATGTGTCCTGTAGCTAGTAATTGTAAGTTCAGTGGTCGATGTTGGCATGTCGCATGAACAGTTCTTATCTTAGTGCTTTAAGATCTTTCAAGGAGTCGTATGTTGTTCTTTGTGGCTGTATGGATATGCTGCTCACTGAATTTTCAAGCATGTGGTTTCATTATGTCCATGCTATGGCAGTTATATATGGTCTCATGAACTCAGTCCTTAATATGTCACCGGATCAATTGATGTGAAGAGTCCTTACTATGTGGATGTATGTGTTGTTTTGCAGGTTGAAGGTGTTAAGGTGTTGGAGATGTCATTGTACTTGTTGAGCTGAGTGGAATAGTGTATGGTTATGTTGTGGCTGGAATATTGTAATAAACTGTGTTTCTTGTTTTGACTGGAATATTGTAATAAATTATGTTTCTCCTTTCTTACTGGAATATTATGGCTGTTATTTAAAGATTTTTATGTGTTTCTCCTTTCTGATTGGTAAATGGTTTAGTAACAAGCTGTGGAAAATTTAAAATCTGATGATTGGGACCCATCGCCTAGAAGAATCTGACAATTTTGGACTTGCTTCACTACAATAATCACAAAATTGAACCTCACCAAATAAAATAAAAGCCAAATAAGGAATTATACGGAAAATTGAATCTAATAAAAAATAAAAGCCAGAAATAGAAATTATATATTATGCAAAAAGGCCACAGCCCAGAAAATAAAAAGACCGAATTGTGGGCTTTGGCCCATGTGGCTATCCAAAATTAATAGGAAAAAAATATAAAACGCTGAATTGTTGGGCCTGGCCATGTAAAACACCCAATCGGACCGGGCTGATTCTTGTCAACGACCTTTTCATTTCGTCGCAAATTTGCCACGTCAGCTTGCCATGTCGGATCCTACGTGGCCTGAGAAGACAGCTAGTGACCAAAGCAAAAGGTCATTGAACCAGTGACCTTTTGTTTTGGTCGTTAACGTCTATGACCTTCTCAGAGAGAAGGTCGCTATAGTCAGTTTATGACGGCCAGCTTTTGACCATCTGTTTTTGGTCACAAAAAGGTCACAAATGGAAAATAATGACCATTCAGTGACCAATAGTGGTGGTCACAAGTTGACATATTTCTTGTAGTGCATCAACCTTGTCGATGAGGAAAACGAGCAGGCGCCACGGCCCGTCGAGGCCGAGGCGCACCCCGGCAACGCGATGGACAACGCCGTGATGCGCGTCATCGCCAGGGTTGAGCTGACCTTTGGTTCATGGTGCTTGAGCGCCACGGATCAAGATAGGCATGTCAGCGCCGACAGGCTACAGCTCGCCGCACAAGATGATCGATGGTGCGCTGCAGAGTAAGCTAGGCTGTGGGGACGCCGACTCATAAGTCGTGATCACCGAATGCATGTGTACAGTGATCCCAGAGATCAATGCTCACTGAACACACAGAAGCTGAACAACAAGAGTCTTACATCCATACATACCGTATTACACAAATTGTGACCATTATGGTCAAGTCTTGAATATAACATTGCAGCAGAAATCTTCAGTAACAACTTGGACCCATGCCATCTGCCTTAACCCAACAGGCATTCTGACAGGGAAGCGTCCTAGCTCGCATGTTCGTCACCAAGAAATCTTCATCATATCCTATTCTTTCATGCCTGGCCAATAAAATAACCAGTGGCAAGCCAATGAGTACTTTGAATGTACTCGCAAGCAACCCAGGTGTGATGACTAAATAATTATGCATGGCTCTACTGCTAAATTGCAGTCTTGCGGAAAGCTAGTTTTTCATAGGCAAGTATGATCAACATATAACAATGGCATGCATGCGTCTGCAACAAGTATCAGGAGGTTACAGACATCAACATCGTGAAAGAGTCATGAACAACTATTTCTCACGCTCATCGTGACTTTCTCACAATAACATCAACAGATTTACCCAAACCGTGTTGTTTTCCAGAAACTTATGGACATAGTCTAAGGAGCACCGCCCAACTGTCCTTGATCGTGCACACGGCTATTCGAATAGTTTGACACTCTATAGAGGTTGCGCACTTTACACACAAGATCCGCGGAACTTCCGTGTCATCCACGACCCGCGGTACCTCAAGTACCCGGGGTAAGCACCCGATCACTATCTTTCCCTAGACGACACTAACACAAAGTCCACTCGATTAGTAACAGCCCCGTGCCAAACATTTCACATCTAAAAACATTGTGGAGCCTTGCTCCCATATTCATCACATACCACTGACACGGGGTACCAACGTTGTGTTCGGTGCCCTGTGAAAACAGCCATGGCCGCCTATCCAAGCACGACCCCGTCCCGAGAGTGACCTCATGTCACAACCGTCACTAGTAATGCGGGCACCATGCTAGTATCGACCTAGGAAATAAATAATGCCCTTTCCCATATAAGGGTAGAGTGGTTGCGCATGTTTGGTTGGGACGATAATCACACATAAATCTAATCCATCTCTGTAAACAACACTTTCATCAAGCCTCGGTACACTACTTCTCTACCAAGTAGTGCCCTAGTTTCTCATCATCTCCCAGGGGCATTAGTGGCACCCACTGGGTTATTTGCAAGTATGTCAAACCACACTTGTTTCTTTCCATGCATAACCCTGACCCATTTTGCGTAGCCAACTACTATAGCATATACATATATATATATATATATATATATATATATATATATATATATATATATATATATATATATATATGTATATATCTACTCCCACCCACATAACCCTCATAGGAAGGTAGGGTCATGCTTGATGCAAGTTTCAATAGTAAGTAACGAAGGTACCAACCAAAGTGGTCACCACCTCTCCATGACTCCGATGCATTGATAATAAGGTGCTATGAGACATGCATAAAAAGGTTTCTCGAACATGGTCAAAGGGCTACTTGCCTTGTCCTTTCGAGTCTTCAAACCTTCTGGTCCATCTCCGAGTACTCCGTTTATTTCGTCAACTAACGATGGAAACAATCATAATAAGCAACACAACAAGGCAAAAATAAAAGTGCTCTAAAATAGGAGTTGAACTTTTCTAGGATACCTCTGGTCATATGAAAAATAACCAAGGTGGTTTCATTGGAATATGATCAATGGATATCTCTGAACATTTCAATATGATGTAATCAGGGGATTTGTGCATTTGCAAGAATTGTACAGAAGAATTATTTTGAAAAATGGTCAGGGGAATCTATCTAACAAGGAATGATTTTAGAAGCAGCTAGGAGTTGGTTTCACTTGATTTGGAGTTCAAATGAATTTCCTAGGATTTTGCAAAGTTGACAAATATGAAGAAATGGCTCATTATTTTGTGGGGTACAGAAAGTATTAGGAAAATTGTTCCAAAACTAAGTTTTGATATTACAAGTATCTAGGAATTTGAACCATTGCATTTGGATCAAATTTGAGCTCTCCGTGATTTTCTAAAGTTCATCACAGAAATGGAAAAATGACATTTGATAAATACTTGTGAAGAAAAAGTCTCTGGAAAAATGTGCATGTTGCACCAATAGGTAGATCATGATTTTAGAAAGTACCAGAAATTTGAATCATCAAATTTGGAGTTCATTTGAATTATTTATGGATTTTTGAAGTTTACTAGAAAAACAAAAAGAAAAGGGAAAAGGGTTTATACCCTTATACTGTGCACTGGGCGGGATATAGCAGTATCGCAACTGGGCCGGCCCAACGGCTCGGCCGCGCGCACAGGGGGGTAGTGACGTCGGAGGCATCCTGGCAGAGTACGCTTTCAAGCCGGGAAAGCGTCTCCATGTCGCCCCGCCTCCACTTAAATGACGTGGTGGCTGGCGGGGTCGCTGACCCGCGGGGCCCAGCCACTGGTCATCTCCCTAGTCTGCCGTCGTCTTCCTCTCGACGGGGGGGGGGGGCAAGCGAGGCTCTGCCTTGCTTGCTGCCGGCGCCACACCGCCCGCCTGCGCCGACCTATGATGGGAGCGATGCCGTGCGGCTCCGCCGTGCCCGAAGGAGGAGGCAGGTGAGAGGCAGCACCTCCCTCATGTGTGCGCGGACGAATTCGGAGCAGGGCCTGGCTGCCGCCCGTGCCGGTGATTCCGGCCGCCTCCGGTGGTGTGCTGCACACCGGAGTGTTCAGGACGGAGTGCCACATCCATCCAGACGTCCAAGGCAGGTCGGGGAGGTCCGAAGAGGTGGAGAGCCGGATGGCCGTGGAAGAGGCCGCCGGCCATGGAGGTAGACAGAGGGCACTAGGGGACGAAGGGGCGTGTTTGGGAGGTTTTTGGGATGGAGGGGGTTTGATCAGAGGCGAGAGAGAGAGAGAGAGAGTTGGGGATAGCTTAAATAGGCGTGGCCGCGGTGCACCGTGGGCGCGGTCCAGGCCATGCTCGGGCGAGCTCTGCAGAGAGGTTCGAAGAGATGATAAGGAGGGGCCCGACAGCGAGGCGTGTCGTGGACGTCGAGGCGACCTCGACGGACACACTCGCTCTTCCCAATGCCACCTGGGTGCCTCGGGAGGGCCGAGCTACAGTGCCTTCGCGCATTGTAGCGCGCTCCAGAGCATGACTTTGGCTGACATGGGCGTGTTGTTGCGCCATGGTCGTGTCCCCCAGTGTCCAACAGTCCTAGGGGATAGTAAACAAGGTGGGCATGGCCTTGGATGCCCTGGTTACCCAATGGAAGAGGAGGGAGGTTGAGGGAGAGTGGAAATTGGGTTGTCCAGCAGAGTAAAATTGGGTTTTCACCCCTCAATCATTAAGCTCTGGTCATGGAAGAGTTACTGGAGGTAGAAGGTGGCTAGGATGAGCTGTGATAAAAAGTTGAGCTCAAGGAGAATAGTAAAAGGGGGCAAAACAGTGGTTTTGGTAAAATGGCAGAAGGTGTTTGATGCAAATTTGGTCAAGCAAAATAACTCCACTTGACATGAGACTTAACAGTATGAAATGGCATATAGAAATAGGGTATTCCACCAAGTTTGAGCTCATTTGAAGAAACTTGCCAATGTAAATTTGGTGAACCTTAGAAATCAACAAAAATGGATTTTCCAAGATTAAGTTAAGAAAATAATCTCTCCTTGATGCACCACTTGGTGTAGTGTCATCATTTGGGTTTGTGAGCATGTCCACAAAATTTGAGGGCCCAAGTAAAAAGTTCGCAATGTAGAGTTGTTCAAATTTGGATCTGGTCAGAAAGGGTTTTGGGGCACTTAGATCAAGTTATGCTTCTCCAATACTTGTGCCACTTGGCATATATTCATATTTTCATCATTTCAGCATGTGCACCAAGTTTGAGAACATTTGGACAAGTTTGGCAATGTAAAGTTGTTCAAACTTCAAAATGGACAGAAATGGTTTTGAGGGGATTATATGATGTTTTCTTGATCTTCAAGGCATGAGGCTTTGTAAGATTATCAAGTATGTCATATTTGACATGATAGAATTTCCCTGGAATTTTTGGAGAATATTTCCTTTGCAAATATTTCAAAACCTTGAAATATCCAAAAAGGGTTTTGGAAGTATTTGCCCAATATTTTGAACATGACCATGTGTTGAAACTCTTATATATGGACAATATATGTCCTATGAGTTTCCCTGAATTTTGGCAAATATTTTTGAAATAGTTAAATATTTTTTACCTATTAAAGACCATTTCTGGCTTAAAGAAAAATCATTTAAATAAAATATAAAAATAACTTTTAAAATTATAATTTTGTGGTTTATAGGAGTCCTATACCTAATAGGATTCAAATATACTTTTTGAAAGATTTTTCACACCCTAAATAAGGTACTTGTAGTACAAACCTCAATTTCAGGGGGTTTTGGAAAACTAATTTTAGAAAATACTATTTGGCCAAAATATTTTTATAAGAAAATACTATACTAGTCTATACACATGGCATGATCATTGGGAAAAGGTTTTAGATCAAGGAGATGAAGTATAAGAATTGGAGGACTTATTTGATTTTTAGAGCACTTGCAAACTACACACAAAAATCAAATCAAGCAAAGTCAAAAACACTCAAAAGTTTTTGCCAAACCACATTTTAGCATGACTATTAGCTTAGGTGTTGTGGCATGAAAATCAGGGTGTGACGGACCTACCCCCCTTACAATAATCTCGTCCCCGAGATTCCCAGACTAGGCGTGGAAAGGAATACGAAAACTTGGATATGGGGTAGTCTTCACTTCTTCTTTTGGTTCCGCTTTCGAGTAATGCTCCATGGAATCTTGAAGTACTTGGTGGTGTGGCTTCTTGCTGGTTGCCCTCTTTTTTGCAGGTTGCTGACGGGTCTCTTGCATAGGTTAGGTTGGGCTAGACGTCAAGGCTCGATGATCGGTGTCCTCGCAGGGTCCGGGCTAGTTAGGAAGTTAAAAGTATTTCCAGAGTTGTGACTCGTGGAAAAATTTGGTGCACGGTGGCAACTTAGATGGTAAATCCGGCTGGTAGCCGTCTATTATTCGTCTTGAAGTGATCCTGAAGAAGGTTGATGAATCTTGGTGTGAGCGTCCCTTCGACATGGAAATGCTTGGTTCCTTCGAGAGGAGTGGTTTGAGATACGCCTGGTCTTCGATGCGGAAGTTTAATTCTAGATGACGGTGGTTGGTGTAGTTCTTCCTTCTTGATATGTCAGTCTTCAGATGACTTCTAACCAGCTGCACGGCTCATTTTCCGTCTTCGGGTAGCCAAGTATGTTGCCAAATAAAGTTGACCACTAACTTGTTCAACTACTCCATGAAGTCTATGGGGTACGCAGGGTAGGCTGGGGTATTGGTGGTGGTTTCCTTTGAGTATTGGCAAGGTCTTCTTGACTTAGAGTCAAGGCTGGGGTCAGGATCTGTCCATGTTGTGGCTTGGTGGGGCTTAAGGGTTTCAAGGATTCTAGTGTGTGAGTGAACGTTTATCATCTTATCCTTAAGCACGGTTTCTGAGATGCCAATAGCTCTATCTAGTACTCCAAACGAATAACCTTATACCACTAAAAGCATCATCTCGCATAGGTCAACTCCAATTACCACTCATGCCATACATATCCACATGACTCCCAAAAGGCGGTCTATCAAAATTATACATGTCTACGATCCCAAAAATCATATGTATGGCAACCCCTAAAAATCCACAGGTAGGGCATACAAGCTGCCAAGCAGAAATTAAACACCACAATCCAAGCGCTCAACCTATTCTTGCAAGGTTTAAGATAATGCATCTCTATTCTAAGGAAACACGTCATATGCCACTCCAAGATTTTGTTTCCTTCCTATAGATAAACTCCAACAGCCCGCTAACGTCCATCAATCACCACATAATCCAACAATTCTACAAATCCGATGTCTACGGTGTTCCACAAGATCTCAAGTCCCTATAATACCCAAATACTTGGAAGGGCTATGCATTACTATAGTAAGTCCACCAAATTCCTAGCATGCGGGTCAAGTAAACTCCAAGGTCAAGCTTACATAGATCCCTAAATCAACTCTGACAATTAATCCAATCTCCTAGTTTGCCATACAATGAGAAACACGGTATCAAGATCAACGGTCTAGATCCAATTTACTCCGAACCATGTAGACATACTTAGCATCTATACCCAACCAGAATCACCTACTTAAATCCAAATCTCATGTCCAACGAGAATTCCTACATGCTTCCCCAAAGTCATTATCGTAATGCCAACTATCTCCCATCAATATCATCTGATCAAGTCAAATCCTTCTACTTCCAAGAATTTCATCTTGCGATCACAATTGCCCTGCAAATCCAAGTTACTCCAGGGTGATGAAAGTTACGCTACTCTATTAATCATGTTCCCACCAACATGAAAACCACACAATTCATCAAGGCCTCAAATAATTCTCGCAATCACCGATATAAGTCACCAGAGCATCTGTCCTATATCCTCAAATTGGTCTATCTATGGCATCGTTAGTTCTTGTGATATATCAGGATAACAATGTGCTTGTTCACTGTGTCCACTAGTTCCATAATGAACCTAGTGTTGCGCAAGGTTGTAGAGGCTTAACTGGTTCTCTTGTATTACTATGGGTTAAGAACATGGTTAAGGATTCGAGCTGGGGTATCTCGTGAAGTCCCAAAGGGTCTAGGAATGGTTTTCTAATCTTGAGGGGCAAACATAACTTCACGGGGTTGCACTTGGTCGTGGAGGTTGTAGCAGACGTCTTCATTGTTAGTTGGTTGCCGAGTTGGAATCCTTGGTACTTCTTGTCTTGTTGGTCTTCAGTCGAGGAGATAGAAGAGAGGGAAAAAGTAGCATAGAGGAGGGGAATGCCTAAAGGGGGGTTCTATAGTGCAAGTGCAAACAAACAGGTGCAAAAAGGGCGAAACAAAGGAAACACGGCAAGGAAGGTGATATAGTCGTGTACTTGTTGCCTAGGGAAACAGTGCGACTTATATCAAAACACAAACAATAAAAACAAGCAACACACAATCATGGTTCTATTCGAACCATCATACGGACTTGACTGCGCATAGGGGGGTACACGACTCATCCTACCCTAGGGGTTCTCGGACTAGTAGTCGTGCCTTGTGCCTCGTGCAGTCTTCTGAGTTTCCCTCACGTGTTGCTATGTCCCTTGTAGTTGTTTGATGAATGATCCGGGTTGAGCCTGAAGAATCTTCAACAACTTGTCGCCTGATGAGGTGATGTGGTGGAGGTGTCTCCGCGTAGCTGACATTGACTTGGTCTTCTCTTGTCTCTTTAATCATGACGATCCCTTGTGCCTTCTGGGGCGTCGAGGGTACCAGGTAGGCAATCCTTTATGCAATGATATTAACAAGGCATAGTAGAGGTCCAACATGTCAGTTACGTTGATGACAACATCGACTCCAAGAGCAGGGGACAAAGAGAACCGATTCCCTGCTCACTATAGTGAGGCAGACCAAATGACGAGGTTCTCATCCACCGGTGGTTGCCGATACAACAACGGTAGTGACAGGATTACTCTATTAGCGAGGTATATCATGATCTTGCATAACTCATGCCATGTTCGTCGAAAGCCAAGGTCGCATCATCTTGGGGCAGTGCCAAGGATGTCACCATCTTCTGGGTCTTCATGTCCTCATTCCTCGAGGATGTATCTTCTATTGGCATCATCTTGTTATGGTGTCGCCAATCTCGTGTCCAAGAGAGGTGGGTGAGTGTTTGGCAAGGTATCATCCTTCTAGATTATCCACAAGGATTACAGAAAATCCAGTGGTCAGGGGCATAAGGTTCTAACGACCAAAAGTTTTGAAGGGGAAGAGATCAATAAGGAAAGTATAGCCTAGTTTTCGAAAAACTGAAAAGGGAAGAGAAGTATAGATAGTTTTGAAAACTAGTAATAGTTTTTAAAATAATTTTACCCTAACTAACGACCATGCTAACTAAGGTTTCCTACAATCATGATGGCTCTGATACCAGCTCTGGGGGGACCCCGACTCATAAGTCGTGATCACCGAATGCACGTGTACAGTGATCCCATAGATCAATGCTCACTGGACACACAAAAGCTGAACAACAAGAGTCTTACATTCATACATATCATATTACACAAATTGTGACCATTATGGTCAAGTCTTTAATATAACATTGCAGCGGAAATTTTCAGCAACAACTTGGACCCATGCCATCTGCCTTAACCCTACAGGCATTCTGACTGGGAAGCGTCCTAGCTCGCATGTTCGTCACCAAGAAATCTTCATCATATCCTGTGCTTTCATGCCTGGCCAATAAAATAACCAGTGGCAAGCCAATGAGTACTTTGAATGTACTCGCAAGCAACCCATGTGTGATGACAGAATAACTATGCATGGCTCTACTGCTAAATTGGCAGTCTTGCGGAAAGCTAGTTTTTCATATGCAAGTATGATCAACATATAACAAGGGCATGCATGCGCCTGCAACAAGTATCAGGAGTTTACAGACATCAACATCGGGAAAGAGTCATGAACAACTCTTGCTCACACTCATCGTGACTTTCTCACAATAACATCAACAGATTTACCCAAACCGTGTTGTTTTCCAGAAACTTATGGACATAGTCTAAGGAGCACCACCCAACTGTCCTTGACCATGGACACGGCTATTCGAATAGTTTGACACTCTATAGAGGTTGCACACTTTACCCACAAGATCCGGGGAACTTCCGTGTCATCCACGACCCGCGGTACCTCAAGTACCCGGGGTAAGCACCCGATCACTATGTTTCCCTAGACGACACTAACACAGAGTCCACTCGATTGGTAACAGCCCTGTGCCAAACATTTCACATCTTAAAAAATTATGGAGCCTTGCTCCCATATTCAACACATACCACTGACACGGGGTACCAACGGTGTGTTCGGTGCCCTGTTAAAACAGTCATGGCCGCCTATCCAAGCACGACCCCGTCCCGAGAGTGACCTCATGTCACTCCCGTCACTAGTAATGTGGGCACCATGCTAGTATCGACCTAGGTAATCCATAATGCCCTTTCCCATATAAGGGTAGAGTGGTTGCGCATGTTTGGTTGGGACGGTAATCACACATAAATTTAATCCATCTGTGTAAACAACACTTTCATCAAGCCTCGGTACACTACTTCTCTACCAAGTAGTGCCCTAGTTTCTCATCATCTCCCAGGGGCATTAGTGGCACCCACTTGGTTATTTGCAAGTATGTCAAACCACACTTGTTTCTTTCCATGCATAACCCTGACCCATTTTGCGTAGCCAACTACTATAGCATATATATATATATATATATATATATATATATATATATATATATATATATATATATATATATATATGTCTACTCCCACCCACATAACCCTCATAGGAAGGTAGGGTCATGCTTGATGCAAGTTTCAATAGTAAGTAACGAAGGTACCAACCAAAGTGGTCACCACCTCTACATGACTCCGATGCATTGATAATAAGGTGCTATGAGACATGCATAAAAAGGTTTCTCGAACATGGTCAAAGGGCTGCTTGCCTTGTCCTTCCGAGTCTTCAAACCTTCTGGTCCATCTCCGAGTACTCCGTTTATTTCGTCAACTAATGATGGAAACAATCATAATAAGCAACACAACAAGGCAAAAATAAAAGTGCTCTAAAATAGGAGTTGGACTTTTCTAGGATACCTCTGGTCATATCAAAAATGACCAAGGTGGTTTCATTGGAATATGATCAATGGATATCTCTGAACATTTCAATATGATGTAATCAGGGGATTTGTGGATTTGCAGGAATTGTACAGAAGAATTATTTTGAAAAATGGTCAGGGGCACCTATCTAACACGGAATGATTTTAGAAGCAGCTAGGAGTTGGTTTCACTTGATTTGGAGTTCAAATGAATTTCCTAGGATTTTGCAAAGTTGACAAATATGAAGAAATGGCTCCTTATTTTGTGGGGTACAGAAAGTATGAGGAAAAATGTTCCAAAAGTAAGTTTTGATATTACAAGTATCTAGGAATTTGAACCATTGCATTTGGATCAAATTTGAGCTCTCTGTGATTTTCCAAAGTTCATCACAGAAATGGAAAAATGACATTTGATAAATACTTGTCAAGAAAAAGTCTCTGGAAAAATGTGCATGTTGCACCAACAGGTAGATCATGATTTTAGAAACTACCAAAAATTTGAATCATCAAATTTGGAGTTCATTTTATTTATTTATGGATTTTTGAAGTTTACTGGAAAAAGAAAAAGAAAAGGGAAAAGGGTTTATACCCTTATACTGCGCAGTGGGCGGGATATAGCAGTATCGCAACTGGGCCGGCACAACGGCTCGGCCGCGCGCACAAGGGGGGTAGTGATGTCGGAGGCATCCTGGCAGAGTACGCTTTCACGCCTGGAAAGCGTCTCCATGTCGCCTCGCCTCCACTTAAATGATGTGGCGGCTGGCGGGGTCGCTGACCCGCGGGGCCCAGCCGCAGGTCATCTCCCTGGTCACCCAGGTCCACCGTCGTCTTCCTCTCGACGGGGGGG
>LR738709.1:344729702-344744168 GCA_902687465.1 Secale cereale | reverse complement strand
GGGAGGCTCTGCCTTGCTTGCCGCCGGCGCCACACCGCCCGCCTGCGCCGGCCGGCGATGGGAGCGATGCTGTGCAGAAGGAGGAGGCAGGGGAGAGGAAGCACCTCCCTCGTGTGTGCGCGGACGAGGTCGGAGCAGGGCCTGGCTTCGGCCTATGCCGGAAGTGTGCTGCACACCGGAGTGTTCAGGACGGAGTGCGGCATCGATCCAGATGTCGAAGGCAGGTCGGGGAGGTCCGAAGAGGTGGAGAGCCGGATGGCCATGGAAGAGGCCGCAGGCCATGGAGGTAGATAGAGGGCACTAGGGGACGAGGGGGCGTGTCTAGGAGGTTTGTGGGATGCAGGGGGTTTGATCAGAGGCGAGAGAGAGAGTTGGGGATAGCTTAAATAGGCGTGGCCGCGATGCACCATGGGCGCGGTCCAGGCCATGCTCGGGCGAGCTCTACGGAGAGGTGAGAAGAGAGGATAAGGAGGGGCCCGACAGCGAGGCATGTCATGGACGTCGAGGCGACCTCGACGGACACGTTCGCTCTGCCCAATGCCGCCTGGGTGCCTCGGGAGGGCCGAGCTACAGTGCCTTGGCGCACTGTAGCGCGCTCCAGAGCGCGACTTTGGCCGGCATGGGTGTGTCGTTATGCCCTGGCCGTGTCCCCCAGTGTCCAACATCCCTAGGGGATAGTAAACAAGGTGGGCATGGCCTTGGATGCCCTGGTTACCCAATGGAAGAGAAGGGAGGTTGAGGGAGAGTGGAAATTGGGCTGCCCAGCAGAGTAAAATGGGGTTTTCACCACTCAATCATTGAGCTCTCGTCATGGGAGAGTTACTGGAGGTAGAATGTGGCTAGGAAGAGCTGTGGTAAAAAGTTGAGCTCAAGGAGAATAGTAAAAGGGGGCAAAACAGTGGTTTTGGTAAAATGGCAGAAGGTGTTTGATGCAAATTTGGGCAAGCAAAATAAATCCACTTGACATGAGACTTAACAGGATCAAATGGGATATAAAAATAGGGTATTCCACCAAGTTTGAGCTCATTTGAAGAAACTTGCCAATGTAACTTTGGTGAACCCTAGAAATCAACAGAAATGGATTCTCCAAGATTAAGTTAAGAAAATCATCTCTCCTTGATGCACCACTCGGTGTAGTGTCATCATTTGGGTTTGTGAGCATGTCCACAAAATTTGAGGCCCCAAGTAAAATGTAACATCCCAAATTTTCAATTTGGAATGTTATACATAGATCATATTGCATTCGCATGTTTTTGCATTTTGTTCGTGGAGTTCCTCGAAATTCTAAGCAACTCAAGGACCTAAGGAGATAGCTGGGAATTTTACCGTTTTCGTATTTGAGTTCGCTCGAATACCGATACAAGGACAGTGTGATTCTAATTATTTTTCTCTCCTAAAAATATTTCTAAATATCAAATATGAGCGGAGATAATATGACTTCTCCAAAATAACAGAAATATTGGAGGAAAAATATTAAAAATCACTTTTGGTATTTTTCTGGATTTATTTGCGGATTTATTTGCATAGGAAAAATACGTGTTTTTCAAAATTGCATTTAGGTCCGGAAAAAATGTTCACTTTGTCCTAAATATAATTAGAGGACGGTGAAAATTTATTTCGGGAATTTTGGAGTCCGTTTGGTATTTCTTTCGTTAGTTTTTCTGCGCCGGGACTCTTTTAGAAAAAAAAAATAGGAAACCGACTTAGACTCGTGAAGGACCAGGAGACTGGGCTTTATAAGCCGCAGCCACCGGACCAACAAGCCTCGCCTCGCCCGCGTCGCCCGAACCCTAGCCGCCCGTCGCACCAGCCGCCGCCGCGCCGCTGCCGCCCCGCCGCCGCGCCGCCGCCGCCGCCGGAGACCGCTGCCCCGACCCGCCGGAGTCCGCCGGAGTTCCGCCGGAGTTCGAGGTAGGTTTCGTTTTTTTTTGGTTATTAGATGGTTTTGTTTAGGAAAACCTAGATCTGTTTTTTTAGAATAGATCGGTTTTTTTTCCGCCGGTTTAGTTAAATAGCTAACGTTCGTCCGTACGTTTGTTAAACCAACGGTTTTCGTTAGTTAACCGCAGACAGCGAACATTCGTTCATTAGCCTGTTCATCGTTTTTCTTTTTCGGGGTATTTATCCGCGGTTATTCCGATCGCGATTTCTGCCCTGATCTTGTTTCGCGTTTTTCTTTTCGCTCGAGAGTCGGAATTAGGTGATTCAAAATCCCAGATCTTCGTCTCGAAGCCTTCTTTACGTTAGATCAACTTGAACAAATTTTTGGCTACTGTAAAATTTGACTTTAGGCCAACTAGTAATTCAGAGCTCGTTTCTTTTGCAGTTTGAGTTTCGTTGCTTCTTTCGAGTTGTTTCTTTTTGCAAACCGGAGTTCTTAAGTTGAACTTTTTTGTTAGATCTCTTATTTGAGTTTTACCCGTGCTTTAGTTAAGTACTTCTTGTATGCTTGTTTGTTTGATTGCGATAGAGTACCCGGAGTGCGCCGCTTGCTACTTTGAGTCTCTAAGTTTTGCGGATCATCAGCAAGGCAAGTAACACTTTGATCGTGCTTTCCAATTACCCAGTTTTCATTGCATTAGTCAAACCCTCACACATTGCATGAGTAGGATCAATTAACTTGTGGGATTGGGAAGTAGATTGAGGTAGTACCTATTACCTGCATTACATTCAAACCTTTGGGAGTTACTTCTACGTTTGCTGCTAGGACATGCTATGCTCATAGACGTGGATTGGGTGAGTGAAATCCATGACAGATGTGAGATTGTTTAATTAATGGTTCAACTTATGGTGGCAACATTAATACACATCTGGGTGGATTGAGGCATCTGGGAATTCCAGTGATTGCCTGTTTTTCTTTTGGACCGCCACCCAGGCTCAAAGGGATCATGAGATTATTCATACTAGAAACTTCCGTGTGCAGCCACAATGCTATTATGGGCTCTAGCATAGTATGAGTAAGTTGTGCGAACTCTTACAGTGGTGGACTAGCAGATGTAGGGGATGTAGGTTGGTACGGTCCGCCCGATCGTAAGGTGCTAGCGCTTCTGAAAGACTATGTCTCGGTCATCCGTTTCTCAAACACCATGCTGTGCGAGAAACCAAACGGAGGCGATCGAGTCTTGTGGGCAAAGTGCACAAACCTCTGCAGAGTGTACAAACTGATCATTATTAGCCGTGTCCCCAGTTATGGACGTCTTGAGTATCTAGTACTTGGATTTTCATGTGCATCTCATCATGTTACTTTAATTAATTTTGTTGGGTTTAATGATGAACTTTAATTGGGGTTTAGAGGATGTCTATCTTCTCAACGATGTTTCAACTACCATGATAGTTAATTAAAATGCATTCCTTTGAAGTAGGGAAAAATTGGCTTTACGCAAAAACTTAACCATAGAGCTTTCCACCAGCCATATTGCATATAGTATAGCTTTACTTTCATTGCATCTCTTGTGTTACCTTGCCAGCATATTCCATGTGCTGACCCGTTTTCGGGCTGCAACGTTTCATTTTGCAGACTTTTCAGACGACGAGTAAGATGCCTTTTAGGTCGTGGTTCTATACTCAGTGATGCCGCTGGAGTTGATGGACTCACTTATCTTCCAAGCCTTCCGCTGTTATCGTATTAGATGGCCTTCAGCCATATTATTTGTAATAAATTCATCGTTGGACTATCGATGTAATAAGTGTGTGATTGCTACTCTGTTATAAATCCTTCAAGTACTGTGCGTGTCAGCATTACTGATTCAGGGATGACACTGATGCACAGAGATCAGACTGTTTGAGGTCTGGTCGCTACAAGATGGTATCAGAGCACACGCTGACTGTAGGACACGACCACTAAGACAAGCCCTAGAGCACTATCCACTCTTCTCTTTTCTGACTCCTCATCTTTTCTAATCTTTAGGATGGTGGAAGCAAAGCACAAGTTCATGCAACCATATGATGATACACCATTTGGACGACACCTGAAGGAAGTCACAAGATATCTCAACATTGGATTACCAAGTTTCACTGGAACCTACAATGCCACTCTACCTGAGGAAGAGCGTTGGTTGATTCAAGCTCAAGTTCCAGGAAGGACGTTCACACCTGTCACCTCACTCATAGCATTCCTCTTTATTGCGCCTACATGGAGCCTAGGAAGGAGTATGGCCGCCCACATTGCTATGGGAAGGATCGGAGAAGTCTACAAGCAGGAGCTAAAGGACACCATCTACCAGATTTGTGGATTCCAAGATGAGAATTGGGATATGATTAGCACCCGGAAAGATAGGTCCATTGCAGCATTCATCCAGGAGTTGAATCATCACATTCGTCGCCAGGAGCACCAGATGTGTGCATGTACGATAGATTTGAAGAAGGCCCTAAATAGGAATTTGGAGCTAGAGGAAGAACTCAAGTCTACACGCGACGGATATGAGGAGGAGATGAAGATACTTGTGGAGAAGAATGATGATCTGACACGGAAGTTAGGGATACTCATGGGAGAAGAAGACGAGGAAGAAGAACCCAAGGAGATTCCACCGGAAGATTATATCATCATAGATGACACAGATTCGGAAGCTGAGAATAGCAAGGATGAAGACTATGAAGATGAAGCTGGGGCAGATATTATGGAATCCTCTGCCGATCAATATTTTTAGATGACCACCCTGTGACTAGTAGTTTACCTACATATATTAGTTTTAGAGCACTTTTGTAACGATCGTTAGATTTGTAAGACCTTGTTTGAAATTGATTGGTGTGATATGATTGTGTGTTTGTCTCATGTGCATATGGGTAGTGATTTTCCCTTAGACCTCTTTTCTATTCTAATATCTTCCCTCTACACCCATCAGATGCCTCCAAGACGTGAATTCGAGTTTCCTCCTGAGCTCACTCAGTTGATCCAGCAGCAGAACACCCTGATGCAACTTCTTGTCCAGAACACTCAGAACAACCAGAACAACAACAACAACCCTCCACCACCACCACCCGTGGACAACCTGACACGTTTCTTAAGGTTGCAACCATCCGTGCTTGCTAGCAGCATCGAACCAATTGTGGCTGATAACTTATTACGCAAAATTGGAAGGGATTTGACCACCGCCAATTGCTCGGATGCTGAGAAGGTGCGATTTGCCGCACACCAGTTGTCTGGACCAGCCGCAGCATGGTGGGAGAATTACACAGCCACTTACCCCGTAGCCAATGTGAATTGGGATCAGTTTCAGCAAGCTTTTTGTACCGCCCATGTCTCGACTGGAGCAATGAGTATGAAGAAGCAGGAGTTTCGCAATTTGCGCCAAGGAAATCGTACTGTGGCCCAGTACGTGGATGAGTTTAGTACCCTATCTCGTTATGCCCCAGATAATGTGGCTACAGATGCCAAGAAGCAGGAGAGATTCATGGAAGGGCTGAATGATGAGATGAGTGTATAGTTGAAAGGAAGTATTAACATATTGAAAGGAAGTATCAACATATTGAAAGTCGTAAGAGGAAGTATGGGCAAGGAAAGTATAACTCTGGAGCTCAGCAGAAGCCTCTCTTTACCCGTAAAGCGGTAGGACAGTTTCAGCATACCCATGGAGGAGGTAGCTCGCACAACCACAATGGCACCAAGAATGGAAATGGGAATGGAAATGGAAATGGAGCCAATGGAAACCAGAACCGCCCTACACCGTCCACACCCACCAAGAGGGATTTTAGCCATGTCACTTGTTACAAGTGCGGGAAGACTGGACATTATGCTAATGAATGCCCAGAAGTTAAGAATGGGAACGTTAATGGAAGCACCGGGAAGAAGCCCAACCCGTTTAACAAAGGACAAGTGAACCACGTGACTGTGGAGGAAGTAGAAGAGCAACCAGATGCAGTTATAGGTAAGTTCTTAGTTAAGTCCTTTACTTCACTCGTTCTTTTCGATACTCGTGCATCGCATTCATACATTTCAAGGGGATTCGTGGATAAGTATAAGCTGCCGACCCAAGCCCTTAGATCGCCCATGTTAGTAACCTCACCAGGAGCGGAGTATATGGCTAAGTCATGGTGTGATCAGTTGCCCCTAAGGATTGGTAATTACATTTTCCCTTCGGACCTAATAGTATCGGAATCTCAAGGACTGGATGTGATATTAGGCATGGATTGGTTATCTAAGTAAGAAGGGAATATTGAATGTGCCAGTAAGACCATTTTGCTTACTACGACGGAAGGAAGAAGGATCAAGTATGTATCCCGGCATGAGTCAAAGAGGAGTAGGTTAAATTCCTTGTCAGGAGTTGTTCCGGAGGAAGTGCCAGTAGTGAAGGATTATCCGGATGTGTTTCCAAAGGAGTTACCTGGCATGCCACCGGATAGAGAAATAGAGTTTTTGATTGAACTTTTGCCAGGCACCGGGCCAATTTCTAAGAGACCCTATAGGATGCCCGCAAAGGATTTGGAGGAAATTAAGAAGCAGATTAAGGAGTTACTGGATAAAGGATTCATATGCCCAAGTTCTTCGCCTTGGGGTTCGCCAGTGCTTCTAGTGGAGAAGAAGAATGGATCGTTAAGAATGGTTGTTGATTACCGAGGATTGAACGAAGTAACGATCAAGAACAAGTACCCACTGCCAATGATCAATGATCTGTTCGATAGATTGCAAGGAGCTAAGGTATTTTCTAAGAACGATCTACGATTAGGGTACCATCAATTGAAGATCCGAGAGAAAGATATACATAAGACGGCCTTTACCACTAGGTATGGGTTGTACGAGTATACCGTTATGTCGTTTGGTCTGACAAACGCACCGGCATACTTTATGAACCTGATGAACAAAGTGTTTATGGAGTATTTGGATAAGTTCGTCGTAGTGTTCATAGATGATATATTGGTCTTCTCGAAGGATGAAGAGGAGCATGAAGAGCATTTGCGTTCGGTATTGGAGAAGCTTAGAGAACATCAGTTATATGCTAAGTTTAGCAAATGTGAGTTTTGGTTGAAGGAAGTCGGATTCCTCGGACATGTTATATCCGGAGAAGGAATAGCAGTAGATCCCGCCAAGATGGACACTGTGACCAATTGGGAAGCACCAACAACAGTTGGAGAGATCCGTAGTTTTCTTGGACCGCAGGATGCTACCGGAGATTTATCGAGAATTTCTCGAAGATTGCAAAGCCAATGACGGAGTTGTTGAAGAAGGACACTAAGTTCAGATGGACCGAAGAATGTGAGACTAGTTTCCAGGAGTTGAAGAAAAGGTTGGTATCATCCCCTGTGTTGATTCTGCCAGATCAACATAAGGATTATGAGGTGTACTGCGACGTTTCACGTCGAGGACTTGGAGCTGTTCTTATGCAGGAAGGAAGAGTTGTTTCTTATGCTTCACGACAACTAAAACCTCATGAGATGAACTATGCTACCCACGATTTGGAGTTAGCAGCCGTAGTGCATGCATTGAAGACGTGGAGACATTTTCTCATTGGAAACCATTGTGAAGTATATACGGATCACAAGAGTTTGAAGTATATATTCACTCGGAAGGAGCTGAATCTTAGCCAAAGGAGATGGCTGGAACTCATTAAGGATTATGACATGAGATTGCATTATCATCCCGGAAAGGCTAACGTAGTAGCCGATGCGCTAAGCCGTAAGAGCCATGTCAATACCCTAATGATGGAGGAGTTTCCAAAGGAGTTAGCCGAGGACTTACAAGAACTACGGTTGGAGATGGTTCCGAGAGGCTATGTAGCAACGTTAGAAATCCAGTCTACCCTGATGGATAAAATTAGAGAAGCTCAGAAAGCTGACAAGGAGGTTGTCGCTATAAAGGAGAGGATGAGCGAAGGAAAAGCTAAAGGTTTTCGTGAGGATGAACACGACAACCTATGGTTTGAGGATCGAATCTATGTGCCCAATGACCCGAAGATTAGGAAGTTGATTTTACAGGAGGCCCATGATTCACCATACTCGATTCACCCAGGAAATAATAAGATGTATTTTGATTTGAAGGATATTTTCTGGTGGACCGATATGAAGAAGGATATTGCGGAGTATGTAGCAGTTTGTGATGTATGTCAGAGAGTGAAGGCAGAACATCAGAAGCCAGTGGGATTGTTACAACCTATGCCAATACCCGAATGGAAGTGGGAGAAGCTTGGCATGGATTTTATTACTGGATTGCCCAGGACCAAAGCAGGATATGATTCAATCTGGGTAGTAGTAGACCGATTGACGAAGGTAGCCCACTTTATCCCTGTGAAAACCACTTATACCAGTGGAAAGTTGGCAAAGATATACATGACCAGAATTGTATGTCTGCATGGAGTTCCGAGGAGCATCGTATCTGATAGAGGAACCCAGTTTACGTCAAAGTTCTGGAATCAGTTACATGAAACTTTGGGAACCAGGCTAGAGTTTAGCACAGCATTTCACCCACAGATAGATGGACAGACGGAGAGAGTCAATCAGATTTTAGAGGATATGCTAAGAGCCTGTGCATTAGATTATGGATCTAGTTGGGATGACAACTTGCCCTATGCGGAGTTCTCATACAACAACAGCTACCAAGCTAGTTTGAAGATGGCACCGTTCGAGGCATTAAATGGAAGGAGATGCCGAACACCGTTGTCGTGGGATGAAGTTGGAGACCGACAGTTGTTTGGCCCAGACTTAATCAAAGAGTCTGAGGAGAAGGTTAAGTTGATTCGAGATAGACTGAAGGTAGCTTAGTCCATGCAGAAGAGTTATGCAGACTCGAAGCGCAAGGAGATAGCCTATGAGGTTGGAGACAGAGCGTACTTGAGAGTATCGCCTCTGCGAGGATTTAAACGTTTCGAAGTTAAAGGGAAGTTAGCCCCAAGATTTGTGGGACCTTACCGTGTTTTGGAACACATGGGAGAGGTTTCCTATAAGTTGGAGTTGCCCGAAGGATTGTCAGGAGTGCACGACGTGTTTCACGTTTTGCAGCTTAAGAAGTGCCACGTGGAGATGGCCGATATACCACTTAGAGACACAGTACCCCTGGAAGCAATTCAGTTGGACAGTGATCTGACCTACGAGGAGAAGCCTGTTAAGATTCTTGAATTTTCGAGCAGAGTTACTCGCAGTAAGGTTATCAAGTTTTGCAAAGTTCAGTGGAGTCACCACACCGAGGAAGAAGACACGAGGGAGCGAGAAGATGATCTACGCAAGGACCACCCACACCTATTCTCTAGCCAAGTCGAATCTCGAGGGCGAGATTCATTCCATGGGGGGTAGGTTTGTAACATCCCAAATTTTCAATTTGGAATGTTATACATAGATCATATTGCATTCGAATGTTTTTGCATTTTGTTCGTGGAGTTCCTCGCAATTCTAAGTAACTCAAGGACCTACAGAGAGAGTTTGGAATTTTACCGTTTTCGTATTTGAGTTCGCTCGAATACCGGTACGAGGACAGTGTGATTCTAATTATTTTTCTCTCCTAAAAATATTTCTAAATATCAAATATGAGCGGAGATAATATGACTTCTCCAAAATAACAGAAATATTGGAGGAAAAATATTAAAAATCACTTTTGGTATTTTTCTGGATTTATTTGCGAGTTTATTTGTATAGGAAAAATATGCATTTTTTAAAATTGCATTTAGGTCCGGGAAAAATGTTCACTTTGTCCTAAATATTATTAGAGGACGGTGAAAATTTATTTCGGGAATTTTGGAGTCCGTTTGGTATTTCTTTCGTTAGTTTTTCTGCGCCGGGACTCTTTTAGAAAAAAAATAGGAAACCGACTTAGACTCGTGAAGGACCAGGAGACTGGGCTTTATAAGCCGCAGCCGCCGGCCCAACAAGCCTCGCCTCGCCCGCGTCACCCGAACCCTAGCCACCCGTTGCGCCAGCCGCCGCAGCGCCGCTGCCGCCGCGCCGCTGCCGCCCTACCGCCGCCGCCGGAGACCGCCGCCCCGACCCGCCGGAGTCCGCCGGAGTTCGAGGTAGTTTTCGTTTTTTTCGGTTATTAGATCGGTTTTGTTTAGGAAAACCTAGATCTGTTTTTTTTAGAATAGATCAGTTCGAATTTTTTTATTTTTCTGGCGGTTTAGTTAAATAGCGGACGTTCGTCCGTACTTTCATTTAAACGAACGGTTTTCATTAGTTAACCGTAGACAGCGAACGCTCGTTCGTTAGCCTGTTTGTCGTTTTTCTTTTTCGGGGTATTTATCCGCGGTTATTCCGATCGCGATTTCTATCCTGATCTTGTTTCGCGTTTTTCTTTTCGCTCGAGAGTCGGAATCAGGTGATTCGAAGTCCCAGATCTTCGTCTCGAAGCCCTCTTTACGTTAGATCAACTTGAACAAAGTTTTGGCTACTGTAAAATTTGACTTTAGGCCAACTAGTAATTCGGAGCTCGTTTCTTTTGCAGTTTGAGTTTCGTTGCTTCTTTTGAGTTGTTTCTTTTTGCAAACCGGAGTTCTTAAGTTGAACTTTCTGGTTAGATCTCTTATTTGAGTTTTACCCGTTCTTTAGTTAAGTACTTATTGTATTCTTGTTCGTTTGATTGCGATAGAGTACCCGGAGTGCGCCGCTTGCTACTTTGAGTCTCTAAGTTTTGCGGATCATCAGCAAGGCAAGTAGCACTTTGATCATGCTTTCCAATTACCCAGTTTTCATTGCATTAGTCAAACCCTCACACATTGCATGAGTATGATCAATTAACTTGTGGGATTGGGAAGTAGATTGAGGTAGTACCTATTACCTACATTACATTCAAACCTTTGGGAGTTACTTCGACGTTTGCTGCTAGGACATGCTATGCTCGTAGACGTGGATTGGGTGAGTGAAATCCATGACAGATGTGAGATTGTTTAATTAATGGTTCAACTTAAGGTGGCAACATTAATACACATCAGGGTGGATTGAGGCATCTGGGTATTCCAGTGATTGCTTGTTTTTCTTTTGGACCGCCACCCAGGCTCAAAGGGATCATGAGATTATTCATACTAGAAACTTCCGTGTGCAGCCACAATGCTATTATGGGCTCTAGCATAGTATGAGTAAGTTGTGCGAACTCTTACAGTGGTGGACTAGCAGATGTAGGGGATGTAGGTTGGTACGGTCCGCCCGATCGTAAGGTGCTAGGGCTTCTGAAAGACTATGTCACGGTCATCCGTTTCTCAAACACCATGCTGTGCGAGAAACCAAACGGAGGCGATCGAGTCTTGTGGGAAAAGTGCACAAACCTCTGTAGAGTGTACAAACTGATCATGATTAGCCGTGTCCCCAGTTATGGACGTCTTGAGTATCTAGTACTTGGATTTTCATGTGCATCTCATCATGTTACTTTAATTAATTTTGTTGGGTTTAATGATGAACTTTAATTGGGGTTGAGAGGATGTCTATCTTCTCAACGATGTTTCAACTACCATGATAGTTAACTAAAATGCATTCCTTTGAAGTAGGGAAAAATTGGCTTTACGCAAAAACTTAACCATAGAGCTTTCCACCAGCCATATTTCATATAGTATAGCTTTACTTTCATTGCATCTCTTGTGTTACCTTGCCAGCATATTCCATGTGCTGACCCATTTTCGTGCTGCAACGTTTCATGTTGCAGACTTTACAGACAATGAGTAAGATGCCTTTTAGGTCGTGGTTCTATACTCAGTGATGCCGCTGGAGTTGATGGACTCACTTATCTTCCAAGCCTGCCACTGTTATCGTATTAGATGGCCTTCAGCCATATTATTTGTAATAAATTCATCGTTGGACTATCGATGTAATAAGTGTGTGATTGCTACTCTGTTATAAATCCTTCAAATACTGTGCATGTCAGCATTACTGATCCAGGGATGACACTGATGCACAGAGATCAGACTGTTTGAGGTCTGGCGCTACATAAAAAGTTGGCAATGCAGACTTGTTCAAATTTAGATCTGGTCAGAAAGGGTTTTGGGGCACTTAAATCAAGTTATGCTTTTCCAATACTTGTGCCACTTGGCATAGATGCATATTTACATCATTTGAGCATGTGCACCAAGCTTGAGATCATTTGGACAAGTTTGGCAATGTAAAGTTGCTCAAACTTCAAAATGGACAGAAATGGTTTTGAGGGAATTAGATGATGTTTCCTTGATCTTCAAGGCATGAGGCTTCTTAAGATTATCAAGTATGTCATATTTGACATGATAGAATTTCCCTGGAATTTTTTCGAGAATATTTCCTTTGTAAATACTTCAAAAGCTTGAAATATCCAAAAAGGGTTTTGGAAGGATTTTCCCAATATTTTGAACATGACCATGTGTTGAAACTCTTATATGTGGACAATATATGTCCTATGAATTTCCCTGAATTTTGGCAAATATTTTTGAAATAGTTGAATAATTTTTACCTATTAAAGACCGTTTCTGGCCTAAAGAAAAAGCATTTAAATAAAATATATAAATAACTTTTAAAATTATAATTTTGTGGTTTATAGGAGTCTTTGTACCTAATAGGATTCAAATATAATTTTTGAAAGATTTTTCACACCCTAAATAAGGTACTTGCAGTACAAACTTCAATTCAGGGGTTTTTGGAAAACTAATTTTAGAAAATACTATTTGGCCAAAATATTTTTATAAGAAAATACGATACTGGTCTATACACATGGCTTGATCATTGGGAAAAGGTTTTAGATCAAGGAGATGAAGTATAAGAGTTGGAGGACCTATTTGATTTTTAGAGCGCTTGCAAACAGCAGACAAAAATCAAATCAAGCAAAGTCAAAAACACTCAAAAGTTTTTGCCAAACAACATTTTAGCATGACTATTAGCTTAAGTGTTGTGGCATGAAAATCAGGGTGTGACATAGGCGCATCCGCGCCAATAGGCTGCGGCTTTCCGCACGACGAGACCATTGGATCGCCGCAGAGCGAGAGGCACGGCGCGTCGCACAGCAAGAGAAGATCCATCGGCGCTTGCCTGCTGTCGACACAGCATCGCAGCTGGGTACACGTCCCGTCAGTACCACCATTCCCCGCCAGGAGTGGGCAGAGGCCCTCAGCGCCGTACTTCCACTAGAGGCCGGCCGCGTCATTTGCGTGGGTGGCGCCGTTCGCCTTGTCCGTGGCCCGCTGTATGCCAATGCGCTGGTCCATAGGCTCGACTGCCTCCTTGGCCCAGGTGTCCACCTAGGCGCAATAGAGGAACAAGGACATCGCATCCCCGAGCTGGTGATCTCCGATTAAATAGCCAACTTGGAGCTCGAGATCGCGCTCCAGATGTACCGCGAGCGTGTCGACCGCTTGGACGAACGCCTGCATAAGTTCAGGCAGAGCCAAGAGCTACCGTAGGCAATGGCTGTAGGTTATGGTCTCATGAACATGTTTTATTTTGTTGAGTCATTTCGATGTGGATAACTATGTATTCACAGCAATCATAGTATTTCTCTGTTTATTCCTCAGTTTCAATGTGTGTACTTTGTTTTCCGTTCTTATATGTTCTGTTTCAATGTGTGTATATACGCTCTCCATTATGTATATGTGGATGATAATAGCTAGATTCAAATTAGTATACAAAAATAGATAGAAGATAGAATTCATAATATATATATATTAATTGTCATTAGTTCATCACAGAATATATATATATAATATCATCACATATACGTGATGATACTTAACTAGTAGGTATAATGCATACAATTGAAAACGAACAATACTAAAACTAATAATCCCTCCTAGGGCCAGTATTCCGGTAGCCCCTCGCCAGCAGCTCCCTGGTGCGCGGCGTCTTCCAAGTGCGGAGGCAATACCCCGCCTCGTCTGCCTCGAAGCGCTTTACGTACCGATCTGCCTCTTGCTGGCGGACGCGCGCGAATGATTTTGCCATTTCGTTGGGCGCCCACCGGAGCTCCTCGTCGGTGGCACGCTGGAGCTCATCGGCCCACCTCCACGCAACGACGAGGCGCCCAACGCCTATGACCTTCCTCGTGAAGTACCCATCTTTGTACACCTCATCCGCATGACGATGCGCCCACCCCCAAAGCTCCGCTGCCTCCTTTTTCCAGGCGGCATCACGGGCTTCACAGGGTGCCTGGTACCTGGCTTCCTCCTCCGCCATCTCCTTCTTGAACGCCACTTGCGTGGCTTTCTCAGCGGGCGGCAGCGACTTCCATAGACAAAGATTGTACTGTCCCCAAAACCAATCAAAAGTTGGGGGGACCGGCGCAACCACGTCAGGCGGCGCGTAGGGGTCCTTGTCACTGCTATTCGAGTGAGCGTCCTCGAGGGGGGGGGCGGCGACTCCTTGTGGGCACGTGGGCAGACCGAGGCACCATGACAGAGATTTGAGAGAGAGAGAGAGAGGGCGAGCTAGGGGAGGATGTAGATGAGAATGGAGGTGGGACGATGTGAGAAAGGTAGTATTTATTGGCGACCGGAATCTAGATTGACGGGGACAGTACGCACGCCGGTCGCCGGAATTGACGAGTACTGTAGTTTGAATTACACACGATTCCCGCAGCAAAATCTGTGAGTGAACATAATAGCT
>LR738709.1:344579827-344729692 GCA_902687465.1 Secale cereale | reverse complement strand
GGGGGGGGGCGGCGACTCCTTGTGGGCACGTGGGCAGACCGAGGCACCATGACAGAGATTTGAGAGAGAGAGAGAGAGAGGGCGAGCTAGGGGAGGATGTAGATGAGAATGGAGGTGGGACGATGTGAGAAAGGTAGTATTTATTGGCGACCGGAATCTAGATTGACGGGGACAGTACGCACGCCGGTCGCCGGAATTGACGAGTACTGTAGTTTGAATTACACACGATTCCCGCAGCAAAATCTGTGAGTGAACATAATAGCTGATGGATTCCAATACAGAACCATGTGTGATTAATGATCCTTGCCACTCACCTACCAAACCTCGAGCCACGAGACAGTGTCAATCGCATGGGGGCCGGTTGTCTTCCACATATTTACATCGTCTGATAATTTTTTAACTCGCACACAGGTACACAAAAATATGATTTTTCAAACTGTTATGGTTAGGCATTGCATGTAGATGTATTTCAAATTTGAATTATGGTCATTAAATGGTAACAAATCACTTAAATGTCTTTAAAAGGTCAAATGACCCCTAAAATTTTCCAAATTTTCACATGATAATTGTATTAGTGCACGTTAAACGTAGAAAAAATTTGAAGGCCGTAAGAGAAAGCTATCTCCCGTTCGTCATCGAACATGCATTGTTCCCTCTCGGAACCACGAACAATCTAGTGAGTTGCTCCGGTTTGTGAGGGTGTGTGTCCAAACTTTCGTCAAACAGGCCAATTTTTTACCACATAATCTTGGTGGTATGACATTAAATCAAGCACGGTTTCATGTTTTTCTGATCATTTTTATTTTTTTGGAATTCAAATGCCATGGCACTCCATGCATGTGCCCATGTCGTGAGACCAATATGTTTGAAAATTCCTTCTAATTTACTGCACATGGAATTAACTCGCACACTAGTACACAAATATGATTTTTCAAACCATTATCGTTAGGCGTTTCATGTAGATGCAGTTCAAATTTGAATTATGGTCATTAAATGGCTAGAAAATCACTTAAATGTCTTTAAAGGTCAAATGACCCCTGAAATTTCCAAAATTTCATAGTACAGTTGTATTAGTGAACGTTAAACGTAGGAAAAGATTTGAAGGCCATAAGAGGAAGCTAGCTCCCGTTCGTCATCAAACATGCATTGTTCCCTCTCGGAACCATGAGCCTTCTAGTGAGTTGCTCCGGTATGTGAGGGGTGTGTGTCCAAACTTTGGTCAAACATGCCAATTGTTTACCACATCATCTTGGTGGCATGACATTAAATCAAGCAAGGTTTCATGTTTCTAATCATTTTTAAATTTTCTAGAATTAAAATGGCATGGCACTCCATGCATGTGCCCATGCCGTGAAACCAATATGTTTGAAAATTCCTTCTAATTTACTGCACATGAAATTAACTCGCACACAAGTACACAAATATAATTTTTCAAATCGTTATGTTTAGGCGTTGCATGTAGATGTAGTTCAAATTTTAATTACGGTCATTAAATGGCTAAAAAATCACTTAAATGTGTTTAATAAGTAAAATGACCGCTATAATTTTCCAAATTTTCACAGTTCTGTTATAGTAGTGAACGTTAAACATAGAATAAATTTTGAAGGTCGACTTAGGAAGATATATCCTGTTCGTCATCAAACATGCATTATTCCCCCTCGAAACTTTCGTCAAATAGGCCATTTTTTTACCACATCATCTTGGTGTCAAGACATTACATCGACCAAGGTTTTATATGTTTCTGATATTTTTAAAAATTTCTGGAATTAAAATGCCATGGCACTCCATGCATACATATGCATGTGTCCATGTCGTGAGACCAATATGTTTGAAAATTCCTTCTAATTTACTGCACATGGAATTAACTCGCACACAAGTACACAAATATGATTTTTCAAACCGTTATGGTTAGGCGTTGCATGTAGATGCAGTTCAAATTTAAATTACGGTCATTAAATGGCTAGAAAATCACTTAAATGTCTTGAAAGGTCAAATGACCCCTGATATTTTCCAAATTTTCATTGTACAGTTGTATTTGTGCACATTAAACGTAGGAAAAAGATTTGAAGGCCATAAGAGGAAGCTATCTCCCGTTCGTCATCAAACATGCAATGTTCCCTCTCGGAACCATGAGCCTTCTAGTGAGTTGCTCCGGTTTGTGAGGGGTGTATGTCCAAACTTTGGTCAAACATGCCACTTGTTTACCACATCATCTTGGTGGCATGACATTAAATCAAGCAAGGTTTCATGTTTTTCTAATCATTTTTAAATTTATTGGAATTAAAATGCCATGGCACTCCATGAATGTGCCCATGCCGAGAAACCAATATGTTTGAAAATTTCTTCTAATTTACTGCACACGAAATTAACTCACACACAAGTACACAAATATGATTTTTCAAACCGTTATGTTTAGGCGTTGCATGTGGATGTAGTTCAAATTTGAATTACGGTCATTAAATGGCTAGAAAATCACTTAAATGTCTTTAATAGATCAAATGACTGCTACAATTTTCCAAATTTTCACAGTACTGTTATAGTAGTGAACGTTAAACGTAGAATAAATTTTGAAGGTCGACTGAGGAAGATATATCCTGTTCGTCATCAAACATGCATTGTTCCCTCTCGGAACCACGAGACTTCTAGTGAGTTGCTCCGGTTTGTGAGGGGTGTGTGTCCAAACTTTCGTCAAACAGGCCAATTTTTTTACCACATCATCTTGGTGGCATGACATTACATCGACCAAGGTTTTATATGTTTATGATATTTTTAAATTTTCTGGAATTAAAATGCCATGGCACTCCATGCATACATATGCATGTCTTCATGTCGTGAGACCAATATGTTTGAAAATTCCTTCTAATTTACTGCACATGGAATTAACTCTCACACAAGTACACAAATATGATTTTTCAAACCGTTATGATTAGGCGTTGCATGTAGAGGCAGTTCAAATTTGAATTACGGTCATTAAATGGCTAGAAAATCACTTAAATGTCTTTAAAAGTTAAAATTACCCCTAGAACTTTCCAAAATTTCACATTACAGTTGTAGTAGGGCACGTGAAATGTAGAAAAAAAATTGAAGGCCATAAGAGGAAGCTATCTCCCGTTCATCATCAAACATGCATTGTGCCCTCTCGGAAGCACGAGCCTTCTAGTGAGTTTCTCAGGTTTGTGAGGGGCGTTGTGTCCAAAACAAATTCAAACATGCCAATTTTTTTACCACATCATCTTGGTGGCATGACATTACATCAAGCAAGGTTTCATGTGTTTCTGATCATTTTTTAATTTTTTGGAATTAACATTCCATGTCACTCCATGCATACATATGCATGGGTCTATGTCGTGAGACCAATATGTTTGAAAATTCCTTCTAATTTTCTGCACATGGAATTAACTCGCACACAAGTACACAAATATGATTTTTCAAACCTTTATGGTTAGGCGTTGCATGTAGATGCAGTTCAAATTTGAATTACGATCAATAAATGGCTAGAAAATCACTTAAATGTCTTTAAAGGTCAAATAACCCCTGAAATTTTCCAAATTTTCATAGTACAGTTGTATTAGTGCACGTTAAACGTAGGAAAAAGATTTGAAGGCCATAAGAGGAAGCTATCTCTCGTTCATCATCAAACATGCATTGTTCCCTCTCGGAACCATGAGTCTTCTATTGAGTTGCTCCGGTTTGTGAGGGGTGTGTGTCCAAACTTTGGTCAAACAGGCCAATTGTTTACCACATCATCTTCGTGGCATGATATTAAATCAAGCAAGGTTTCATGTTTTTCTAATCATTTTAAAATTTTCTAGATTTAAAATGCCATGGCACTCCATGCATGTGCCCATGCCGAGAAACCAATATGTTTGAAAATTCCTTCTAATTTACTGCACACGAAATTAACTCGCACACAAGTACACAAATATGATTTTTCAAACCGTTATGTTTAGGCGTTGCATGTAGAAGTAGTTCAAATTTGAATTACGGTCATTAAATGGCTAGAAAATAACTTAAATGTCTTTAATAGGTCAAATGACTGCTAGAATTTTTTAAAATTTCATAGTACTGTTATAGCAGTGGACATTAAACGTAGAATAAATTCTGAAGGTCGACTGAGGAAGATATATCCTATTCGTCAACAAACATGCATTGTTCCCTCTCGGAACCACGAGCCTTCTAGTGAGTTGCTCCGATTTTGTGAGGGGTGTGTGTGTCCAAACTTTCGTCAAACAGGCCAATTTTTTTACCACATCAACTTGGTGGCATGACATTACATCGACCAAGGTTTCATATGTTTCTGATATTTTTAAAAAAATCTGGAATTAAAATGCCATGGCACTCCATGCATACATATGCATGGGTCCATGTCGTGAGACCAATATGTTTGAAAATCCTTCTAATTTACTGCACACATGGAATTAACTCTCACACAAGTACACAAATATGATTTCCAAACCGTTATGATTAGGCTTTGCATGTAGAATCAGTTCAAATTTGAATTACGGTCATTAAATGGCTAGAAAATCACTTAAATGTCTTTAAAAGTTAAAATTACCGCCTAGAACTTTCCAAAATTTCACATTACAGTTGTAGTAGTGCACGTTAAACGTAGAAAAAAAAATTGAAGCCCATAAGAGGAAGCTATCTCCCGTTCATCATCAAATATGCATTGTGCCCTCTCGGAACCACGAGCCTTCTAGTGAGTTTCTCAGGTTTGTGAGAGGTGTTGTGTCCAAACTTTCTTCAAACATGCCAATTTTTTTACCACATCATCTTGGTGGCATGACATTACATCAAGCAAGGTTTCATGTGTTTCTGATCATTTTTTTATTTTTGGGAATTAACATTCCATGTCACTCCATGCATACATATGCATGTGTCTATGTCGTGAGACCAATATGTTTGAAAATTCCTTCTAATTTACTGCACATGGAATTAACTCGCACACAAGTACACAAATATGATTTTTCAAACCTTTATGGTTAGGCGTTGCATGTAGATGTAGTTCAAATTTGAATTACGATCATTAAATGGCCAGAAAATCACTTAAATGTCTTTAAAGGTCAAATGACCCCTGAAAATTTCCAAAATTTCATAGTACAGTTGTATTAGTGCACGTTAAACGTAGGAAAAATATTTGAAGGCCATAAGAGGAAGCTATCTCCCGTTCGTCATCAAACATGCATTGTTCCCTCTCGGAACCATGAGCCTTGTAGTGAGTTGCTCCGGTTTGTGAGGGGTGTGTGTCCAAACTTTTGTCAAACATGCCAATTGTTTACCACATCATGTTGGTGGCATGACATTAAATCAAGCAAGGTTTCATGTTTTGCTAATCATTTTTAAATTTTCTGGAATTAAAATGCCATGGCACTCCATGCATGTGCCCATGCCGTGAAACCAATATGTTTGAAAATTCCTTCTAATTTACTTTACACGAAATTAACTCGCAGACAAGTACACAAATATGATTTTCAAACCGTTATGTTTAGGCGTTGCATGTAGATTTGTTCAAATTTTAGTTATGGTCATTAAATGGCTAAAAAATCACTTAAATGTCTTTAATAGGTCAAATGACCGCTAGAATTTTCCAAATTTTCACAGTACTGTTATAGTAGTGAACGTTAAACGTAGAATAAATTTTGAAGGTCGACTTTGGAAGGTATATCATGTTCGTCATCAAACATGCATTGTTCCCCCTCGGAACCATGAGCCTTCTAGTGAGTTGCTCCGGTTTGTGAGGGGTGTGTGTCCAAACTTTTGTCAAACAAGCCATTTTTTACCACACCATCGTGGTGGCAAGACATTACATCGACCAATGTTTTATATGTTTCTGATATTTTTAAAATTTTCTGGAATTAAAATGCCATGGCACTCCATGCTTACATATGCATGTGTCCATGTCGTGAGACCAATATGTTTGAAAATTCCTTCTAATTTACTGCACATGGAATTAACTCTCACACAAGTACACAAATAGGATTTTCAAACCGTTATGATTAGGCGTTGCATGTAGAGGCAGTTCAAATTTGAATTACGGTCATTAAATGGCTAGAAAATCACTTAAATGTCTTTAAAAGTTAAAATTACCCCTAGAACTTTCCAAAATTTCACATTACAGTTGCAGTAGTGCCCGTTAAACGTAGAAAAAAAATTGAAGGCCATAAGACGAAGCTATCTCCCGTTCATCACCAAACATGCATTGTGCCCTCTCGGAACCATGAGCCTTCTAGTGAGTTTCTCATGTTTGTGAGGGGTGTTGTGTCCAAACTTTCTTCAAACATGCCAATTTTTTTACCACATCATCTTGGTGGCATGACATTACATCAAGCAAGGTTTCATGTGTTTCTGATCATTTTTTATTTTTTTGGAATTAAAATTCCATGTCACTCCATGCATACATATGCATGTGTCCATGTCGTGAGACCAATATGTTTGAAAATTCCTTCTAATTTACTGCACATGGAATTAACTCGCACACAAGTACACAAATATGATTTTTCAAACCGTTATGTTTAGGCGTTGCATGTGGATGTAGTTGAAATTTGAATTACAGTCATTAAATGGCTAGAAAATAAGTTAAATGTCTTTAATAGGTCAAATGACCGCTAGAATTTTTCAAAATTTCACAGTACTGTTATAGCAGTGAACGTTAAACGTAGAATAAATTTTGAAGGTCGACTGAGGAAGATATATCCTGTTCGTCATCAAACATGCATTGTTCCCTCTCGGAACCACGAGCCTTCTAGTGAGTTGCTCCGGTTTGTGAGGGGTGTGTGTCCAAACTTTCGTCAAACAAGCCAATTTTTTTACCACATCATCTTGGTGGCATGACATTACATCGACCAAGGTTTTATATGTTTCCGATATTTTTAAAAATTTCTGGAATTAAAATGCCATGGCACTCCATGCATACATATGCATGTGTCCATGTCGTGAGACCAATATGTTTGAAAATTCCTTCTAATTTACTGCACACATGGAATTAACTCTCACACAAGTACACAAATATGATTTTCAAACCGTTATGATTAGGCTTTGCATGTAGAGGCAGTACAAATTTGAATTACGGTCATTAAATGGCTAGAAAATCAATTAAATGTCTTTAAAAGTTAAAATTACCCCCTAGAACTTTCCAAAATTTCACATTACAGTTGTAGTAGTGCACGTTAAACGTAGAAAAAAAATTGAAGGCCGTAAGAGGAAGCTATCTCCCGTTCATCATCAAACATGCATTGTGCCCTCTCGGAACCACGAGCCTTCTAGTGAGTTTCTCAGGTTTGTGAGAGGTGTTGTGTCCAAACTTTCTTCAAACATGCCAATTTTTTTACCACATCATCTTGGTGGCATGAAATTACATCAAGCAAGGTTTCATGTGTTTCTGATCATTTTTTAATTTTTTGGAATTAACATTCCATGTCACTCCATGCATACATATGCATATGTCTATGTCGTGAGACCAATATGTTTGAAAATTCCTTCTAATTTACTGCACATGGAATTAACTCGCGCAAAAGTACACAAATATGATTTTTCAAACCTTTATGGTTAGGCGTTGCATATAGATGCAGTTCAAATTTGAATTACGATGATTAAATGGCTAGAAAATCACTTAAATGTCTTTAAATATCAAATGACCCCTGAAATTTTCCAAAATTTCATAGTACAGTTGTATTAGTGCACGTCAAACGTAGGAAAAATATTTGAAGGCCATAAGAGGAAGCTATCTCCCGTTCATCATCAAACATGCATTGTTCCCTCTCGGAACCATGAGCCTTGTAGTGAGTTGCTCCGGTTTGTGAGGGGTGTGTGTCCAAACTTTGGTCAAACATGCCAATTGTTTACCACATAATCTTGGTGCCATGACATTAAATCAAGCAAGGTTTCATGTTTTTCTAATCATTTTTAAATTTTCTGGAATTAAAATGCGATGGCACTCCATGCATGTGCCCATGCCGTGAAACCAATATGTTTGAAAATTCCTTCTAATTTACTGCACACGAAATTAACTCGCACAAAATTACCAAAATATGATTTTCAAACCGTTATGTTTAGGCGTTGCCTGTAGATGTAGTTCAAATTTTAATTACGGTCATTAAATGGCTAAAAAATCACTTAAATGTCTTTAATAGGTCAAATGACGGCTAGAATTTGCCAAATTTTCATAGTACTGTTATAGTAGTGAACGTTAAACATAGAAGAAATTTTGAAGGTCGACTTAGGAAGGTATATCCTGTTCGTCATCAAACATGCATTGTTCCCCCTCGGAACCACGAGCCTTCTAGTGAGTTGCTCCGGTTTGTGAGGGGTGTGTGTCCAAACTTTCGTCAAACATGCCATTTTTTTACCACACCATCTTGGTGGCAAGACATTACATCGACCAATGTTTTATATGTTTCTGATATTTTTAAAATTTTCTGGAATTAAAATGCCATGGCACTCCATGCATACATATGCATGTGTCCAGGTCGTGAGACCAATATGTTTGAAAATTCCTTCTAATTTACTGCACATGGAATTAACTCTCACACAAGTACACAAATATGATTTTCAAACCGTTATGGTTAGGCGTTGCATGTAGAGGCAGTTAAATTTGAATTACGGTCATTAAATGGCTAGAAAATCACTTAAATGTCTTTAAAAGTTAAAATTTCCCCTAGAACTTTCCAAAATTTGACATTACAGTTGTAGTAGTGCAAGCTAAACGTATAAAAAAAATTGAAGGCCATAAGACGAAGCTATCTCCCGTTCATCACCAAACATGCATTGTGCCCTCTCGCAACCATGAGCCTTCTAGTGAGTTTCTCAGGTTTGTGAGGGGTGTTGTGTCCAAACTTTCTTCAAACATGCCAATTTTTTACCACATCATCTTGGTGGCATGACATTACATCAAGCAAGGTTTCATGTGTTTCTGGTCATTTTTTAATTTTTTGGAATTAAAATTCCATGTCACTCCATGCATACATATGCATGTGTCCATGTCGTGAGACCAATATGTTTGAAAATTCCTTCTAATTTACTGAACATGGAATTAACTCGCACACAAGTACACAAATATGAATTTTCAAACCGTTATGTTTAGGCGTTGCATGTGGATGTAGTTGAAATTTGAATTACGGTCATTACATGGCTAGAAAATAGCTTAAATGTCTTTAATAGGTCAAATGACTGCTAGAATTTTTCAAAATTTCATAGTACAGTTGTATTAGTGCACGTTAAACGCAGGAAAAAGATTTGAAGGCCATAAGAGGAAGCTATCTCCCGTTTGTCATCAAACATGCATCGTTCCCTCTCGGAACCATGAGCCTTCTAGTGAGTTGCTCCGGTTTGTGAGGGGTGTGTGTCCAAACTTTGGTTAAACATGCCAATTGTTTACCACATCATCTTAGTGGCATGGCATTAAATCAAGCAAGGTTTCATGTTTTTCTAATCATTTTTAAATTTTCTGGAATTAAAATGCCATGGCACTCCATGCATGTGCCCAAGCCGTGAAACCAATATGTTTGAAAATTCTTTCTAATTTACTGCACAAGAAGTTAACTCGCACACAAGTACACAAATATGATTTTTAAACCATTATGTTTAGGAGTTGCATGTAGATGTACTTCGAATTTTAATTACGGTCATTAAATGGCTAAAAATCACTTAAATGTCTTTTAAAGTTAAAATTACCCCCTAGAACTTTCCAAAATTTCACATTACAGTTGTTGTAGTGCACGTTAAACGTAGAAAAAAAATTGAAGGCCATAAGAGGAAGCTATCTCCCGTTCATCATCAAACATGCATTATGCCCTCTCGGAACCACGAGCCTTCTAGTGAGTTTCTCAGGTTTGTGACGGGTGTTGTGTCCAAACTTTCTTCAAACATGCCAATTTTTTTACCACATCATCTTGGTGGCATGACATTACATCAAGCAAGGTTTCATGTGTTTCTGATCATTTTTTAATTTTTTGGAATTAACATTCCATGTCACTCCATGCATACGTATGCATGTGTCTATGTCGTGAGACCAATATATTTGAAAATTCCTTCTAATTTACTACACATGGAAGTAACTCGCACACAAGTACACAAATATGATTTTTCAAACCTTTATGGTTAGGCGTTGCATGTAGATGCAGTTCAAATTTGAATTACGATCATTAAATGGCTAGAAAATCACTTAAATGTCTTTAAAGGTCAAATGACCCCTGAAAATTTCAAAAATTTCATAGTACAGTTGTATTAGTGCACGTTAAATGTAGGAAAAATATTTGAAGGCCATAAGAGGAAGCTATCTCCCGTTCATCATCAAACATGCATCGTTCCCTCTCGGAACCATGACCCTTCTAGTGAGTTGCTCCGGTTTGTGGGGGGTGTGTGTCCAAACTTTGGTCAAACATGCCAATTGTTTACCACATCATCTTGGTGGCATGGCATTAAATCAAGCAAGGTTTCATGTTTTTCTAATCATTTTTAAATTTTCTGGAATTAAAATGCCATGGCACTCCATGCATGTGCCCATGCCGTGAAACCAATATGTTTGAAAATTCTTTCTAATTTACTTCACACGAAATTAACTCGCACACAAGTACACAAATCTGATTTTTAAACCATTATGTTTAGGCGTTGCATGTAGATGTAGTTCAAATTTTAATTACGGTCATTAAATGGCTAAAAAATCACTTAAATGTCTTTAATAGGTCAAATGACCGCTAGAATTTTCCAAATTTTCACAGTACTGTTATAGTAGTGAACGTTAAATGTAGAATAAATTTTTAAAGTCGACTTAGGAAGGTATTTCCTATTCGTCATCAAACATGAATTGTTCCCCCTCGGAACCACGAGCCTTCTTGTGAGTTGCTCCGGTTTGTGAGGGGTGTGTGTCCAAACATTCGTCAAACAGGCCATTTTTTTACCACATCATCTTGGTGGCAAGACATTACATCGACCAAGGTTTTATAAGTTTCTGATATTTTTAAAATTTTTTGGAATTAAAATGCCATGGCACTCCATGCATACATATGCATGTTTCCATGTTGTGAGACCAATATGTTTGAAAATTCCTTCTAATTTACTGCACATGGAATTAACTCTCACACAAGTACACAGATATGATTTTCAAACCATTATGATTAGGCGTTGCATGTAGAGGCAGTTCAAATTTGAATTACGGCCATTAAATGGCTAGAAAATCACTTAAATGTCTTTAAAAGTTAAAATTACCCCTAGAACTTTCCAAAATTTCACATTACATTTGTAGTAGTGCATGTTAAACATAGAAAAAAAATTGAAGGCCATAAGACGAAGCTATCTCCCGTTCATCACCAAACATGCATTGTGCCCTCTCGGAACCATGAGCCTTCTAGTGAGTTTCTCAGGTTTGTGAGGGGTGTTGTGTCCAAACTTTCTTCAAACATGCCAATTTTTTTACCACATCATCTTGGTGGCATGACATCACATCAAGCAAGGTTTCATGTGTTTCTGATCATTTTTTAATTTTTCGGAATTAAAATTCCATGTCACTCCAAATTTTCATTGTACAGTTGTATTAGTGCACATTAAAGATAGGAAAAAGATTTGAAGGCCATAAGAGGAAGCTATCTCCCGTTCGTCATCAAACATGCATTGTTCCCTCTCGGAACCATGAGCCTTCTAGTGAGTTGCTCCGGTTTGTGAGGGGTGTGTGTCCAAACTTTGGTCAAACAGGCCAATTGTTTACCACATCATCTTGGTGGCATGACATTAAATCAAGCAAGGTTTCATGGTTTTCTAACCATTTTTAAATTTATTGGAATTAAAATGCCATGGCACTCCATGCATGTGCCCATGCCGTGAAACCAATATGTTTGAAAATTCCTTCTAATTTACTACACACGAAATTAACTCGCACACAAGTACACAAATATGATTTTTCAAACCGTTATGTTTAGGTGTTCATGTAGATGTAGTTCAAATTTGAATTATGGTCATTAAATGGCTAGAAAATCACTTAAATGTCTTTAATAGATGAAATGACCGCTAGAATTTTCCAAATTTTCACAGTACTGTTATAGTAGTGAACGTTAAATGTAGAATAAATTTTGAAGGTCGACTGAGGAAGATATATCCTGTTCGTCATCAAACATGCATTGTTCCCCCTCGGAACCACGAGCCTTCTAGTGAGTTGCTCCGGTTTGTGAGGGGTGTGTGTCCAAACATTCGTCAAACAGGCCATTTTTTTACCACATCATCTTGGTGGCAAGACATTACATCAACCAAGGTTTTATATGTTTCTGATATTTTTTAAATTTTCTAGAATTAAAATGCCATGGCACTCCATGCATACATATGCATGTGTCCATGTTGTGAGACCAATATGTTTGAAAATTCCTTCTAATTTACTGCACATGGAATTAACTCTCACACAAGTACACAAATATGATTTTCAAACCGTTATGATTAGGCGTTGCATGTAGAGGTAGTTCAAATTTGAATTACGGTCATTAAATGGCTAGAAAATCACTTAAATGTCTTTAAAAGTTAAAGTACCCCTAGAACTTTCCAAAATTTCACATTAGTTAAATGTAGAAAAAAAAATTGAAGGCCATAAGAGGAAGCTATCTCCCATTCATCATCAAACATGCATTGTGCCCTCTCGGAACCACGAGCCTTCTAGTGAGTTTCTCAGGTTTGTGAGGGGTGTTGTGTCCAAACTTTCTTCAAACATGCCAATTTTTTTTACCACATCATCTTGGTGGCATTACATTACATCAAGCAATGTTTCATGTGTTTCTGATCATTTTTAAATTTTTTGGAATTAACATTCCATGTCACTCCATGCATACATATGCATGTGTCTATGTCGTGAGACCAATATGATTGAATATTCTTTCTAATTTACTGCACATGGAATTAACTCGCACACATGTACACAAATATGATTTTTCAAACATTGATGGTTAGGCGTTGCATGTAGATGCAGTTCAAATTTGAATTACGATCATTAAATGGCTAGAAAATCACTTAAATGTCTATAAAGGTCAAATAACCCCTGAAATTTTCCAAATTTTCTTAGTACTGTTGTATTAGTGCACGTTAAACGTAGGAAAATGATTTGAAGGCCATAACAAGAAGCTATCTCCCGTTCGTCATCAAACATGCATTGTTCCCTCTCGGAACCATGAGGCTTCTAGTGAGTTGCTCTGGTTTGTGACGGGTGTTGTAATGCCCAGGATGGGACTATATCTCCTACATGTCGAGGCACGACTTAAAGATATAAGCCCATTCTGGAATGATCGCAAGTTTGGTACCTTTGCACATCTCATGTAAAAATACGGATGGAAAACTGAAAAGATAGTTGGCTTACACTCACCATGTCACACAAATTCATTACATGTCCAATCATCATTCAAATGAACATCACAACCCATCTAACGGTAAAGATCCAAATGACAAGATACCAAACATAACATTAAACCACAGGTCTGAATCGAATCCTAGTAGAAGCTCTACTGATCAACCGGATAGTTCACGTAGTAACGGCTACGCTCCTCGTCGTACTCCCAGTCTAGCTCAGTGCCATCACCAGTGTAGCTCACCATCGTACCTGCATCTGGTGTGTTGAAGTAACTGTGAGCCACAGAGGACTCAGCAATCCTGTAACCGGGTAACACGACTATTTAAGCCTTGGGTGTGGAACAAGGCTGAAGAAAGAACAAGAGTCTGCAGCAGCACTAGCCTAGCTTACGTAAAAGAGAGCGAGAAGAGAAGGTGCCTCGGTCGAGAGATGATCACGAAGTGATCCTAAACTAGCAAGTCAAACATAACCCCACCGTGTTCACTTCCCGAATCCCTTTCGGAAAATGACCGTCACGGCACACACGCTCGTAGTGTATTGGAACATGGTGTCAAGTTTTCTACAACCAGATATTAACAAGCTCCCATCTGCCACATAACCGCGGGTACGGCTTGCGAAAGTTCATAACCCTGCAGGGGTGTTCCAACTTGGCCCATGACAAGCCCACAATCCGCGGAGTCGCAACTCCAAGGTGGGAAGGCCCGAGTATTCTCGGAATCCCATGCTCAAGATACTCCGACTAAGGTAAGGCTAATGCAGCAAATCCTCCCGGCGTATCTAGTCTCAGGACACGACCGGATGGGCGAAGCTACGGGTTTTTACCAGACCTCGGGTTTCCCCATGGTGGCCCCGCAGGCTCCCCGTTTCGGACCAACACTCATGTGGAGCACTGGCCCGGGGTTGTTGATTAAGAAGAGGGTTAATTACTCCCTATGCAAGGTTTTTCGTTATTAGGCAAATAGTACAATGTTGGGACTTGCTGGAAAAGACTTAGCACTTAGCGATTTATCGAGGGGGTCCCATAACCCCAACCGTGTGAGGAACGCATAATCAAGGAACATAACACCGGTTTATACGGTTCCTAGCGGCATGAGTGGAACAAAACACCAAGCAAAAGGCTTAGCCTTCCACCCATTACCAATATATAGATGATTTCATTTAGTAATTAATATAGTGTGATATCGCAACAAGCTTCAACAAGAAGCAAGAATCTTCAATCTTCTCCTGCAACTAACAATGCTATAAGAGGGGCTGAGCGAAGCCTACGTATAGCCAATCAATGGTTTGCATAGGTAGGGTGGTTAGACAGGATCATGGTTACAATAGGAGGCTGACAGGAAAACATGGGCATCGAGGCAAATAGCTATAGAGCGATACTTCTAGCAATAGGCAAAGATAGTAATGGTATCCGGGTTCGGTCATCTTGCCTGTTGAGTCATCGATAGGATCGTAAGAGGGCTCTTCGGTCTCAAGCTCGGTGGTAACCTTGTTCTCGTACTCGTACTCAGCTTCCGGCTCTACTCAACACAAACACACAAGGCACGAAATCAACAAGATGCAATGCGCACACAAAATATGCTGGATGCATGACTGATGCACTATGGAAGCACAAGGAGCATGACAATATGAGATCAAGCAAAATACTTCAATACATAATAACAATAGGATATTATGAATCTACATGAAAGATCACACAAGTTTCATATAGGACTTGCTCAAATCTGAGCTACGGGCTAAAAGTTACACACAAAACAATAAACATGCGAAACAATTCCATTGGAGCACCCCCAAAGGATCCATGGATCAATAGCAACAAGCTATGCCATATTGAACTTGATAACAAAATCCTGACAGCAGTATTTTATTGCAACTTGGGAGCAAAAGATAAATATGCTACAGCCACTCAAGTAAGCATATGAGAGCATGAATCGATAGCCAACAACTTATACAACAAGGAATCATCAAGAGTCACCCCAAAACTATCATGGATTGGCCAAGAACAACAAGCAAACATGGCATCTGGAAATTACAGATTCCAGACTTGGTGAAATTTCACTAAGTGTTGAAACAGCAGTTTCATCATGGCATCTTTGAGAGCAAGTTTAAGTCACCTGAAAGCATATCAAGACAAGTGGTAAGCGCCACAGCAAAGTACACATGATGGTGAATCCAAAACACCTAAGCATGCATCAAGGGGACAAACACAACGATAGCAATGAGCTCCTCTACGAGGCATCTCGTAACAAGTTTAACAACATAACAGCCACATAGCACTTTGCAACGGAGATAAGCATGGCAAGATGAAATCTAGCATGCAAGCTTAAACAATCAACATGTAGAGCATTTCATGACGAACACGTGGACATCTCATTTGCATCATTTGGATAAACATGCACCAAGTTATCACATTGCAAAGATGGCATGAAAACAACTACTAACATCAGTTTTTAACAAGTAGCACTCTTGCAACAGATTTTTAAGCATCTAGATGATCTCAAACATCCATGGCATAATGGAACAAAATGTAGTACATGTCTCCACGAACATTTTGACATATCATTCACTTAAATCGGACCATCACACACAAAGTTATCCACATGTGAAAACAACAACAGACAACAAAATATCTACAGACTTAGTGGAAAAACGAGGGGCTACCTCCGGGTCAACGGAAAGTCAACGCGGGCTGGGGGTTCGCGGATCGGGTCCTGGCGGAGTGGATCGGGCTGTAGCGGCTAACGGGTCCACGGGCTTCGGGCGGGCCGACCCGTTAGTGGATCTGGCGATCTGGATCGGACCGAGGGGATCCTCCCGATCCCACGATCGGTAGCGGCGGCGGCAGGCGATCGATTGTGCTGGGCGGCTACTGGGCCGGCTCGGCCTGGTGGGGAGTTGGGCCTCGCAGGGCGCCGAGGCCGGGCCCAGGCGGGGCGAAGTGGCGGAGGCCCACGGGGCGAGCGGGATCTGGATTGGGGGATCCTTCGATCCCCCAGACCGAGCGGCGGCGGCTGGCCTTCGGGCAATGGAGCGACGGCTGGCGTCGGACCGGCACGACGTTGGCGGCCCTGGCCGGCGGGAAGGCGCGGCGGCGGGGTGCAGGCAGGGCGACGCCGGCCCCGCGGCGAGGTGGAGAGGCCAGCGGTGAGGGCCCCGCGGCGGTGGGGACCGGAGAAGGCGGCGGCGGATCTCCGGCGAGGAATTCCGGCGAGCTCCGGCGAGGGGCAGCCCGGCGGCGGGGAAGACGGCTGGAGGAAGAAGATGATGGAGGAAGGAGACACTAGGGTTTGGGGGAAAAATTGGGGAAGTTGGACAAATATATAGGCACAAGGAGCTAGGGTTTATCCAAATGAGGTGTGGTTTTCGGCCACGCGATCAGAATTGGATGGCCTAGATGAAGGGAGGGGTTTGGGCTGGTTTGGTGGGCTGTTGGATGGCTGTCTTGGGCCTCAAAGACGGGGTACTTTCAGCCCACGAGAATAACTGTTGGAGCACCAAACGAACTCCAAACGCGACGAGATTTGACAGGCGGGTTACACACACCAAAACAACAACACACGACAAGTCTCGCGCCCAACCGGAAACGTTACACGGCCAAACACCAAAGTAGGCCTTGGGGATGCCACGGACACGTGAGGGAGCTCCGGAACTCGAAACGGACAACGAAAAAAAAACGAGTGGGATCGGATGCAAACGACAACACAAATGCAATGCGATGCACATGACTACATGCTATGAATGAACACACGCCCACGACAGAAGAACGAAAAACCCGAAAGACAAAGAACCCGGAATGGAATTGATGAAGCCAGAGATATTATATATTGCCCAAAAGGGAAAGTATTACATCCGGGGCATTACAAACTCCCCTCCACTACAAAAAGATCTCGTCCCGAGATCTAGGACTGGAAGAAGGAAGGGTACTCGGAACGAAGGTGATCTTCTCGTTCCCATGTAGCTTCTCGGTCTGTATGGTGTGACCACTTGACTTTCAAGAATTTGATGGACTTGTTGCGGGTATTGCGCTCGGTTTCTTCGAGAATAGCAACTGGGTGCTCTCGGTAAGACAAGTCTTGTTGAAGATCAATCTCTTCAAACGGAATCATGCGTTCAGGAGTCTTGAAGCACTTGCGGAGTTGCGACACATGAAAGACATCATGAACATTGGCGAAGTTGGACGGGAGCTCAAGCTGATAGGCTAGATCGCCTCTTTTGCCAAGGATCTTGAAAGGCCCGACGTATCTAGGAGCAAGCTTTCCTTTGATACAGAATCTTTGGGTTCCTTTCATAGGAGAAACACGGAGATAGACATGATCCCCAATGTTGAAAGCCAAATCACGATGCTTGCCGTCATAGTAGCTCTTCTGACGCGACTGAGCGGCCTTGAGATTCTCACGTATGACTTTGCACATTTCTTCGGCTTCTGAGATCAAGTCATTGCCAAGAAGTTGACGTTCACTAGTCTCGGACCAGTTGAGAGGGGTACGGCACTTTCTGCCATAGCGGATTTCAAACAGAGCTTTGCTGGCACTTGCTTGGAAGCTGTTGTTGTAAGAGAACTCGGCAAATGGAAGGCAATCTTCCCATTTCATGCCAAAAGATATGACACAAGCTCTGAGCATGTCTTCTAGAATCTGATTCACTCTCTCGACTTGACCACTAGTCTTAGGGTGAAATGCAGTGCTGAAACGAATCTTAGTGCCCATGGCGGACTGAAAGGAGTCCCAGAACTTTGAAGTGAACAAACTTCCACGGTCTGAGGAGATAACTTGAGGAATGCCATGTAAGGACACAATCTTGGAAGTGTACAACTCTGCCGATTGAGCTGCATTGATTGATTCTTTGACTGGAAGGAAGTGAGCGACTTTGGTAAGCTTGTCAATCACCACAAAGATAGAATCATTCCCTCTCTTGGACTTCGGAAAGCCAGTGACGAAATCCATTTCAATGTGTTCGAATTTCCACTCGGGAATAGGAAGAGATTGGAGAAGACCGGCTGGACGTTGATGCTCTGCCTTCACTCTTCTGCAGACATGACATTTATTCATGAATTGGGCAATCTCCCTTTTCATGCGTGTCCACTAGTAAGATTGTTTGAGGTCTTGGTACATCTTGGAACTGCCAGGATGAATGGAAAGGAGGGAATCATGTGCTTCTTCCATTATGAGCTTCCTGAGATCACCTTTGGGAACGACGAGTCTATCCTCACAGAACAAGGTATCTCTCTCATCAACGCGATAGCACTTGTATTTAGGAGTACCCTTTGCAATACCATGTTTCACTTTTTGCACCATAGCATCACTGAGTTGGGCCTCACGGATCTGATCTTCCAAGGTAGGAGCAACTTGAAGATTTGCAAGAAAACCCTGCGGAACAACTTGGAGGTTGAGCTTCCTGAAAGCTTCACAAAGCTCAGGCTGGAACGGCTTGATAAGGAGGCTGTTGCAATATGCCTTTCTGCTCAAAGCATCTGCAATCACATTCGCCTTGCCAGGTGTGTATTCGATGCTGGGATCATACTCTTGGATCATTTCGACCCATCGAGTCTGGCGGAGGTTCAGATTCGGCTGTGTGAAGATGTACTTCAAGCTCTTGTGATCGGTGAAGATGTCGACTTTTCTGCCCAGCAGCAGGTGTCTCCACGTAATCAAAGCATGTACCACAGCTTCTAGTTCAAGATCATGTGTGGGGTAGTTCTTCTCACTTGGCTTCAGCTGACGAGAAGTGTACGCCACAATTCTCTTGTCCTGCATAAGCACACCACCAAGACCTTGAAGAGAAGCATCACAGAATATTTCGTAGGGCTTGGACTCATCTGGAGGAGTTAGAACTGGAGCAGAGACGAGCTTTTCTTTGAGAGTTTTTAATGCCACTTCACAATCTGGAGACCAGTAGTACTTGACATTCTTTTGCAGCAAGTTGGAGAGAGGCTTGGCAATCTTGGAGAAGTTCTCAATGAACCTTCTGCAATAGCTGGCAAGACCAAGAAAACTTCGGAGTTGCTTGACGTTCTGAGGAGCTTCCCAGTTGACAATTGCTTCAACTTTCTCGGGGTTTACCGCAATACCGTCAGCAGAGATGATATGGCCCAGATACAAGACCTTATCGAGCCAGAATTCGCACTTGGAGAACTTGGCATAGAACTTATGTTCACGGAGTCTGTCGAGAACGAGACGGAGGTGCTTTTCGTGATCTTCTTCATTCTTGGAAAATACCAAAATGTCATCTAGATACACAAGCACAAACTCGCCGGTGTAGGGGTTGAAAATGTAGTGCATCATTCTCGAGAATGTAGGTGGAGCATTGGCGAGACCAAAGGACATGACTGTATACTCATAGGAGCCGTAGCTCGTTCTGAAGGCAGTCTTGGGGATGTCTTCCTCGCGAATGCGAATTTGGTGATAGCCCATTCGGAGATCGAGCTTAGAGAACACTTTAGCTCCTTTGAGCTGCTCGAACAGTTCATTGATGGTGGGGAGCGGAAACTTGTTCTTTATTGTCTTCTTGTTCAATGGCCGGTAATGGACGCAGAGGCGCTTCGTGCCATCCTTCTTCTTGACAAATAAGACACCACAGCCCCAAGGGGACGTACTAGGCCTGATCAGACCCATACACTCCTGTTCATCAAGCTGCTTCTTCAACTCCTTCAACTCTTTAGGAGAGAGCTTGTACGGACGCCGGCATGCTGGCTCAGTACCCGGCTCGAGCTCAATGACGAATTCCACTTGCCGATGAGGAGGCATGCCTGGAAGTTCTTCAGGAAAGACGTCTTGGTATTCGTTAACCACCGGAATTTGAGATATGGCATTCATCTCGCCCTTGTCATTGAGAGAGAAAATCCTGATTGTGTTATCCCTGGAGGCGAAGATAATCACATCATCATCGGAATGAGTAATCTTGACTTCCTTCTGTGCACAGTCAATTTGAGCATCATGCTGAGAAAGCCAGTCCATTCCGAGGATAAGGTCGATGTCGGAATTGCCGAGAACCACCGGTTTAGCCAGAAAGCGATAATCACCCATGCGAATAGAAACATCCGGAGCATACACACTAGAAGTCATACGTCTCCCCGGAGAAATAACTTGCAACCTCTGAGGCAAATTTTTTGTGACAAAGTTGTGCTTGGATGCAAATGGATATGACATCAAGGAACATGAAGCACCCGAATCAAACAACACTTTAGCAGGAAAAGAGTTAACTGGAAGGTTACCCAAAATCACATCAGAAGAATTCTCCGCTTGCGCTACATTCATCAGATTCACCCTTGCATGATTGGGATTGTGCTTGACAATAGCTGTGCTGACAGGTGGAGGAAGCGAAAGTTGCTTTGGGTTGGGGCACTTGTTAGCATAGTGACCTTTCTGAGTGCACTTGTTGCAGACCACTTCTGAGAGAGGACGGAAATGAGAACCACTTGACTTGGAACCTTGGAACGGCGACTTGGACTGATTGCCTTGGTTGTGTGGGTGGGAGAAACCACGACCACCGGAGTTCTTGTTGTTGTTGGAGTTGTTGTAGGGAGCTCGGATCACAGGAGGAGGTGGAAGCCAAAACTTCTGTTGCTTCACGACCACTTGAGAAGATGAGGAGGAGTGAACAGCATCTCGAATCCTCTTTTTGGAAACTTCCATCTTGAGCTGGGCTGCCTCTTGCTTAAGCGCCATGTTATAAAATTTGTCAAACTCATCAGGCTCGAACAAGGTGAGAGAAAGTTGAAGTTCATCCTTCAGACCTCCACGGAACTGATAGATCTTGCTCTTGGCATCTGGGATGTCTTGCTTAGCATAGCGGGCAAGATTTTGGAACTTGACATTATACTGGTAGACAGTCATTGAGCCTTGCTTCAGGTTGCGGAATTGCTCACGCATACCCTCGATGACACTTGTTGGAATGTGGTGAGAGCGAAAGTCCTTGCAGAAATTCTCCCAAGAGATCACATGCCCTTCTCTGGAGTCTCTGGAGTCCTTGAGTTGAAGGCTGCAAACTTCACATAGTCTTCTTCCCTTACGTTACTGCACTCAAAATGATTCTTGATATCGGTTATCCAATCTTCAGCATCAAGAGGGTCGACACAGTAACTGAAAGCCATTGGTTGATTGGCCAAGAACTGGTTGAGCGTAGCATGGTGCTGTTGGTTGAAGAGATTGCCTTGATTACCCTGAGCACCCTGATTAGCTTGATTTGCTTGCATCTGCTGCATCATCTGCATCAACATCTGGGTGTTCTGGTTTGTAGTTTGCATAATCGCTCTCCAAGCCTTAGACGGAGGAGGAGGGGAAGGAAGACGATCTGGAACCTCTTCACCCTCTGGGTTAGCGTTGGTAATCCTTTTAGGAGCCATCCTGAAATAGATGACCACCAATCAGCAATTTGATTGAAAGAAGGTATAAGCTGAAACAACGGATAGAAATGCAACATAGTCTTCACAAGAATCATTCGAACAAGAGGAACGAATGAAATTCTCAGTTAGATGATAACAACAATCTTCACGAGAAGCCACTGGGAGACAAAAGGTAAATAAGAAAAACAACAAGGTACAGATGGAAACAAACACAAGATATCAGCTTCATTCGACATCTTTGTGCTGAAAGCTTATGAACGCGTTATGAAAGGGTTTTGCAATCCCCGGATCAGCATAGCCAAGGACCCTTTAAGACGCAACTCCCGATCGGAACATCGGCCATAAAACCACTTCACTCAATGTAGAACCCCGAACTCGCTAACCTGCATTCGTTGGAAGAATGCCTACGATCTACTGGATAAACCCACCTATTAATTTCCGAAAGTTTCCAGTTATGCAATCAGGTGTTGGGGATACAGGGGAAGCATCGCGCAATCAACTCTAACCTACATCCATCTGTATCCATCCTTCAACACATAACCAGTCTTTCTCGGAAACCGTCTACCTCGGACCTTCGAAAAGCAGCCACTATACAAAGCTATGGCAATACTCCCGAACTACCTCCCTAATACTGGGTGATGTCGGGGTTATCTTGCCACTAACCGTATAGGAGAGATTTTCGATGTCGGCCGTCTTAAGTATTCTAGTACTGTCGCGATATGCTTGTGACGACAATACCCCGAAGCTCAACTCCCCGGGACACTGCCACAACCCCTAATATCAGGAGGCATCGAGAACAATATTCTCGTCACAAGGGCATCGAAACAATCCAACAATACTCGCGAGATTCCTAAAAAAATTTGGTGCAATTTTTGAAAGTAGAAGAGGCAAGAGTAGTCGTCAGGAGTCCTCACCAGAGAGAAAGGGGATGAGGAGCAAAGAAATCCTACTCTCCGATATAAATATAGGACTCAAAATATTTTCAGTGTGTGCCTAGACTCGGCCGTCAACGATTCGATCAATCAGTGGGGGCTTCTAGGTCGGAGAAGGCTCTGAATACCAACTTGTAATGCCCAGGATGGGACTATATCTCCTACGTGTCGAGGCACGACTTAAAGATATAAGCCCATTCGGGAATGATCGCAAGTTTGGTACCTTTGCACATCTCATGTAAAAATAGGGATGGAAAACTGAAAAGATAGTTGGCTTATGATACATCCAAAACGTATCTATAATTTCTGCTTCCTCCATGCCACTTTTGGTTGATATTGCTATGATATTCATACACTTCCATACACTTTTGATCATATTTGGACTAACCTACTAATCCAGTGCACCCCGGTGCCAGTTTCTGTTTTCGGCTGTTTTTGTATTTCAGGTTTTCACGTTACGAGAACTGCCAGGAAAAATCCAGAAAAATTATATAAAAAATCAGCGTTCCAGAACCTACCTTGCGCCCGAAGGACAGCCGGGGGGGCCACCAGGGCTCCAGGCGCCCTGGCGGCGCGCCCTCCCTGGGCCGCGCCGGGGGGGCGCCTGGGCCCCCCTCGCCCCGTCTGGTGCCCCCCTTCGGCATATATTTAGAGCGTCCTTCGAAACCCTCGGGACGGGAACTCTTTTTCGCGATCTCATCTCTGTTCCGCCGCCGCCGCTGCTTCCAAGATCGGGAGCACCAGGAGAACTCTTCCCGGCACCCTGCCGGAGGGGAGGATCACCATCGGGAGCCTCTCCACCACCATGGACGCCTCCCGGATGAGTTTTGAGTAGTCTCCCTTGGACCATGAGTCCATGACCAGTAGCTATGTGATGTTCTCCTCCCGTTCTTCTGCTTCACTAATTAGTCCTCGTGAGCTGCCCTACATGATCGAGGCACATATGTAATCCTTATGCTGTTGCTATGATGAGTTTGCTGGGATCCGATGGATCATGAGATTATGTTCAGATTGTTCTTGAGTAATATATTTGATCTACCTCTTTTATATTTATGTTCATAAGTAATTCTTGCATGTTCTCCGTTGTTATTTATTGCTTTGGCCAAGTAATACGTAGTGACTCCAAGTGGGAACGTTATGCTCGATTGTGGGTTCATGCCCCTCGATGACTAGCTTGAGTGACAGAAACATGAGTCTAGGGGATGTGCTGTTGCCACAAGGGGGAAAACAACGGTGTTTGTTCCCGCGGGTGCAAGGATTGTTTACTTTACGCAGAGTTCTTTTAATGCAGTTGTCTGTTGCTTTGAGTTTACACTATGGGTGGGACTCGCAACTTAATACCAGCGAGATGTTCTGGATAGATATCTCAAGGTGGATAATTAGTAGTAGATATTGATGGATTTTGGTCTACTTACTTTGGCGTACCGCCCATGCTTTGAACCTCAACCTTTCTTGCAATGTAATCAGCATTGGTTTGCGTTCGTGGTCCTGTCAATTGCCCAGCTGTAATTCGTTTACCTCACATAGCTGTTTTATCGTCTTTTGGGAGAGAGACATCACTAGTGAACATCATGAGACTCCGGTCCATATTACCATCATTGATCACATCCGCTATTTACTTTTCGCTTTTATTTACTATTGCAAACATTATCTATCACTACTATCATTTGTTTTTAATCCTTTGTGAACTACAAGGCCGGAGGGATTGACAACCTCTTTGTACTCGTTGGGAGCAAAGTTATTTGTATCTGTGTGCAGGTCCACGTTGATTGCTAATCCGCGCCGTTAGCAGTTGACACCTACTTGTTGAACCTAGGAGTCTCTGGGGATTCAATCCTTGGCATCTTTGCTAAGGGAAAAAACTTCCACAACACTGCATCTTACACCTTCCACTTGGGGTAACCAACGAGGGGTTAGAGGCCTATCAAGGAGTATTTTCTGGCGCCGTTGCCGGGGAATCCACTCTTCAGGATAGGGGAGTTGCATGCTATCTTTTACCTTTGCTTTTTAGTCTTGTTAGTTTACCTTTCAGTTTTTGCTTTAGTATCCTTTATCAAAAATTACAAAAAATTTTATTTCGCCTTCCTGTTAGTAGTCCTATCTGTTTAACTAAACATGTTAGGATATGGTGCTTTGAGGGAATCAGAAGTTCTAGATTTCCATCAAAGGGATGGAGAAAATATGAAGAAGGCATGGGACAGAATTTCTGATGCACATAGGAGATTTATGCCTTGGATACCTATAAAAATTGTGCTTAGGAATTTTTACCAGGGTCTTTTTAAATGGTGTAAACACTCTCTTGATATTATAGCCGAGGGAGATTTCCTAGAGTGTGATGAAGCTAGAGCTCTTGAAATTATACATGGTCTATCTAGTTACTTTGTTTATGATCATAATTTTGATACTGTCATAGATAGACTTGCTACTATTGAAAAGAGAATGGATGCTCTAGACTTAATGAAGGTAGAGAAACCCAAACCCAATAAGAGAGATATTTTGGAAATAGATAATGACTGGGAGCCTCTTGTTAGGATTAGCATCTCTAATCAAGACTTCCTTGCTTATTGTGATATTGGATCTATGGTTTCTACTATGCCAAAAACTGTTCATGATTCTTTAAAATTTAACATGGATATACTACCATCTTATCATGAACACACTAATGGATCTATGGTTTCTACTAAGCTCGAGAACAATCTTGCCTTTCAGAGCAAGACGATATGATCAAATGAGCAAGGACTTAACACAATCCTAACTCATCAATCAAGGAATGCACGAGGGAAGTGAACTAGGTAGCACGATCAACCTTAGGGTGATGATTCAATAATAAACTCGCTAAGGATGAGGTTGTTGTCCTTTAACTACCACATCACAACTAGGAGTATTAATTTCACACATCACAACTCACTTGTCGGCATTCCGGTTACAATAACACGGAAACCGAGGGATGAACAGTAATGGCAAGAAGTATTACTACATCAAGAAGTCATAATAGATAAAGCAATTCTCACGACATTCTTGACATAAAGATGGTAATACTCCAGGATAGAACAGTTTAGAAGCTACATTAGCATTCTTCATCTACGAAGTACAACTTCTTTGACCAAATCCAGGATATGGATAGGGTACTGGAGTTTGTTTCTCCTAGTCATTCCGAGATAGAATGAATTGACGGATCACAAGAGTAAAAGGCATCGATGAACACGAGTGCACAACTACTCCTGACTATCAATTGATAGACGAGGGTCATAATACAACTAAAAGGAGACAACTCAAGGAACATATAACTTCTGAGTTGTGGATGCATAGATTAACATGTCGAACGAGTTCAACATATTTCTTCCGGATAACCCATGCGGAAAGTAGAATTGGCAGAGTCACAATATGAATGGAGTATTACTCAGGAGCACTCTGGTTGTGATCCTTTGGTTCAGAAGAACTTCTGCCATGATGGTTCATGGTATTTGGAAGAAGGATATACCACGGACCTCGAGGACTATCACAGGGTTACTAATATCCTAAAGGGACGAGCAAACACTATCAACATGAAGTAAGTAGGGTGAAGCTCGGGTTCAAGAACCCAGGAGTAGAATGCCTACTAACTAAATGGCATCACGGGATGCTTTTCGAGAACAATGGCCAGAATCATCACACTGAGAATATAAAGCATTGCTGGATTACTGGTTGATCCTCTAAGATACTTAGGGTCATAATAATAACTCCAACATATGTGTCGAGGTAACAAAGTACCTCAACACACTGACTAGTGTGATTAATCTGGCCTAAAAGGACATCGGAAACATGGAGGAAAGGTTTGCAAATGCATCAGACTATTTAGAAACCTGGGATGACTCGGACAGCATAACGGCTGCAAATGCTCAAAAATACTTTTGAGATCCAAGCAAAAGGGTAGCATAACCACTTAACATTATCTTGTCAAGGTTCTGAGACCAACAATTGAACACACAGTAGTAGAGTAAACTGAACTGAGAGTTGAATCCACAATAACGTGATCCTGATAAATAGAGTGAGAATCCTAGTTCTTAATCCCCGTAGAAAGAAGAAGGTGACTCAGATCAGAAGGTCATAGGGCAAAGGAGTAAAAAGAGCCTTACGTTCCCTTCCACAAACAATTCCCTTACATAACTAAAGAGTTTCTAGACACGACTTCGACCAGTTTGGCTTGCTAATCCTACAGGCAGACAGGCTCTGATACCAAAGCTGTCAGGACCCCGATCCTAAGTCACACAGGTCTAGCCTGTAACACATCATATCACTTTGTGGCCTCACGCACGGTATCCCCACGGGTGCCGCCTTACCTGGCCCGGGACCGTTTGCGCATTTTGGCACACGTATATGATAGTGTCGCTAGCATCCATATGACAGAGAACCCGGGCCGACATGACTAGTTATAAACCAGAAGTGGCACTAAATTACAGAGACAGGCATACATGACCCAGCAACGAACGTGTCGGTCATCAACGGTATGAACCCAAGTCGTAGCAAGCTACAAGTACTTAAAGGAACAACGCGTGACATTTCCCCTAAGGGACAGACACAGGAACGAAGAAGGACACATGCCGGCCAGCCTAAGTGTTCCGGAGCAGTAGCAAGCTACCAAGGCTCAGTGGAAGCACCATGAGACATTTCCCTGTAAGATAGGCTACCAAAGGTAAACAACTAGGTGTCGGATCCCACACATAGCAATACACATTACACGTACGTATAACATGCAAGTATGTGTTGTACAACATGGCATCACAACATAACTCAACAACTCATATAGATAAGGCCCAGAAGAGCCATTATAGCATTTATTACAAACAGAGGTCACATGACCCAACATACAGAGCATACAGGCAACGGAAGCATTACATGTCTGAGTACATACATCTACAAATGCAAAAGGCTGAGAAGCCTGACTATCTACCAGATCCTACAAGGGTTCAAGATTGTAGCTGAGGTAACAAGCTAAACGTCGAAGTCCACGCGGAACCACTAGCGAGACTGAAGTCTCTCTGCGAAAACATAAATTAAGCAAACGTGAGTACAAAGGTACTCAGCAAGACTTACATCAGAACTAGATACATATGCATCAGTATCAACAAAGGGGTGGTGGAGTTTGACTGCAGCAAGCCAGCTTTGACTCGATGGCTATCCTAAACTACGACTGCAAGTAACTCTTTTGAGGTGGCGCACACGAGTCCACATATTCACCAATCAATACACCACTATGGATCCGCTCCCGTCTCCCTACTAGAAGGCCATCCATAGCACTCACGCTTATCTTGCGCGTTTTAGAGTATCCACTTTCACTTGTCTATGAACTGTAATAGGCAACCCAGAAGTCCATTACCGCGGACACGGCTATTCGAATAGATTATATTTAACCCTGCAGGGGTGTACTTCTTCACACACGCTCTCACCACTTACCGCCGTTTACACGACATGTACTCGGCAACCTTCAAGCGGAGGCCCAGCGAGGGTGTCGGCCACGACCTGACTAACCACACAAGTCTATCGTCCAGGTTTATCGCCTATTTGGGTTCCATCCGTGGGGAGATCCGGCCGGGGTGTCGCTCACGGCGCCAAACGATGTGTACAGGGTTCCCGCATCACCAAACGGGCAATCGGTACACCGTGCCACGTACCTGTCGCGTCACAGCCCACCCCGAGGGTCAGCACTGCGCACGACCTCCAGTAAACTACAACACCAGAAACTAGTTGCAACTCCTGGACAGAGATGATGTTGATTAATAAGTCGAGAGAGTCAATTAAGGATCCCAATGTGTGGTAGTAGCTGTTTCATGGACCAACCAACACAGAACTCAGTTCCTGAGGACGGCTGCAATGAGACAACCCACCATGTACTCCTACATGGCCTCTCATCGCTACCTTTACCAAATCGTGTTCACACACTTAGCTCACACACAGTAGGACATGTTCATCACCCTTCCAATTCATCCCCGATGAATCAGACCTGACACAACTCTAAGCAATAGCAGGCATAACCAGAAAGCATGAATGAGTAGGCACAACATGGCTCAAACAACTCCTACTCATACTAGTGGGTTTCAACTATTTACTGTGGCAATGACGGGTCATGCAGTGGAAAGGGGTTCAACTACCGTAGCAAGTAACAGTTGAAGCGTTGTTGTCCTAATGCAGTAAAAGAGAGCAAGAGCGAGAGAGTGGGATTGTATCGGAATGCTCAATGGGGTTTTGCCTGCCTGGCACTTCTGAAGATAACATTGAGTCTTCATCGGTGTCATCGAACTCATCGTTGGAACGTCGTCTACTGAGAGGGGACAAAACCGACAAACAGAGGAAGAACACAATCAATGCAATGCGACAATATGATGCATGATCATGACATGGCAATATGCTTTTTATTGAGCTAATGCAACTAGCAATACAATTAAATGAAGTTGGTTTGAACCAAAAGTTCAAATTCAAACTTCATATGTGATTATTTAAATGCCATTTAATTGATTTGACCTGATTAGCAGGTTTAACTTGTTCAAACATGCATGAAAATGCCATAAACAGATTCCTTGGATTTTTCTGATCATTTTTCATATATAAATTATTTTCATCTGAGCTACGGTTGATTTTATATGATTTTTAGAAGTTTTGGCTATTTTCTGAAATAAATAAATCATTTCTGATTTATTTTAAAACTCCAGAAAATACTTACTGCATCAGCACTGCGTCATGCTGACATCAGCAAGTCAACAGCGGCTGGTTTAGTCAAACCTGACCAGTGGGTCCCACTGGTCAGTCTCTCAGGGCTAACTAAACATTTTAAAACTAAACTAAAGATTAAAAGAGTCTGGTCCCCACGTGTCAGTGACACATCTAACTAACAGGGTTAGTTAGCCTTAAGTTAATAGTAACTAAACTGTCAGTGGGCCCAGGGCCCACATGTCAGTGTCCAATCTAACTAACAGGGTCAAATAACACTAAACTAAATCTAAACCTTAATTAGTTAGGGGCCTGGGTCCACCTGTCATTGAGAGAGAGGGGTCAAACTCTGGACAGACGGGGTCAAACCTCGCCGGTCAAAGCGATCAACCCGCCGGCGTTTAGCCGCCGGCGAGGCTAGACGCGGCGGAGCCCGTCGGGTTTCACCTACAGGGGTTCTTTTGGCGCGCAGAGAGCAGCTACGGGAAGAGGGCGGAGTGGCGCATCCAACGGTGGCGATGCCAGAGGCTGGGGTGGCCGGAATTATCGCCGGCGACGAGGTCCGCGGCGGCTGAAGCTCTGGTGGCGACGGGTTCATCAAAACGGTGCTCGGGAGGGGCTGAGGTTTGCGCCTACGGCCTCTACGAGTGCTCGCGAACTCGTTGGACTAGGTGGTGTGACCAAAAGGTCACCGGGGTGGCGCCGGCGACCAGCCCGAGCGGCGGCGAGCTTCGGCTTCAGTCGAAGCAGTGGCTACGGTGATCAGGAGGCAAGGGGAGGAGGGGCAAACGACGGAGGAGCTCACGGTGGGTGCAGAGGCGTCGACGTGGGCTCGGGGGAGGCTCGGAGCAGAGCAGGGCGTCGAGGAGGATCTCCGGCGGCCGGAGCTTCAAGACGAGGTCGGGGAAGACGCTAAGAGGCTCCCGAGCTTGCGTGCGTGGGCGTGCAGATTCACTGGTCCGTGGCGGAGCTCGTAGACATGTTGAGGGGACGAGGGGGAGGCGGTGGCTGCGGCTACGGCGAACGGCGGCGACGAGCTCCGCTCGGACGCGAGAGAAAGAGAGAACAGAGGAGAGGGGAAGCACCGAAGAGAGTGGAAGAGGTCCGGGGGGGTGCGTGGCATCTCCAGGGGGTCGAGTAGGCAGGCAGAGAGGTAGGAGGTGGCCGGCGTGTGCCGGCGCGCGGTGGCCACGCGCCCTGCGTCCGACTGGCGGGAGGAAAAAGACCCCCTGCCCCTCATGGGCTGGGCCGGCCGGATGGGCCACACAGGTAAGTGGCTCAGGTGGGCTTCCTCTCTCTCTTTCTTTTCTGATTTAGTTTCTGCTTTCTATTATCTATTTCTTTTGTAGCTTTGTGGCTTTTCTAAAAATGCTTAGGCACTTTCAAAATTCACCAAACTGCTCATGCCCACTGTTTAGCATATAACCAACATGGAACATTTCAGTTTGGGATTATTTGGACATTTAAAATAATATATAAAATTTAAATGCCCAAATGCAAGTAAGATATGATTTAGTTCAAAAATCCAGAATGGTCCTAGAAATATGTGCAACATTTTTGGCAGAGGTTTTTAATCAATCCAAGAATGATGAACTTTTCCCAAGGGCATTTTGGGTTTATTGAAAAGGATTTTAATTTGACCCTAGTTGGTTTCATCTGGTGCTAGGGTTTAGTCATCCCCATTTCAAGTTTCTTTCAAAATTAAACATGATGCTCACATGAGGCTAGCCTAGTGCATTACCAGAAGCTAGGGATGTGACAGCGAATCCCTTGAAGAACAGGTCTCCTCAGATATTGGTGACCTAATTCAAACTTCCAAACCTGATCTGATGACCAGGGGCATAGCTGTCAACCCACTCAAGGTGGCCATCCAAGTTGGCACGTAGCACGAAGCCGCCAAACACGAAGAGCTGGTCAGGGAGAAAGTTCTCCTCGGGAGTAGCACCATCGCTGATGACAAAGGCAAGCCATCGATCCTTCCGTCGACAACACAGGGAAGCTCTCAATGAAAGCACCAATGTCGGTGTCAAAACTGGTAGATCTCGGGTAGGGCATCCCAAGCTGTGTATCTGAGGATCAATGGTAACAGGGGGAAAACAAGGAGACGATGTTTACCCAGGTTCGGCCCCTCTTAATTGAGGTAAAACACTACTTCATGCTTGATTGAATATGATGAATATAGGGGTTACAAGAGTTGATATACCTCGAGATCGTATTGGCTAAACCCTAGAATCTAGCCTGAGATTTTTCTCATCTCCTCTATGGACTAAACCATCCGGTTTATATACACACCGAAGGGGCCTAGGGTTGTACAAAGTCATCTTGCAGAGGAAGGAAACATTACACACGGACACAAAAATTGCCATTCTATGCATCTAGGAGTCCGATCCGGACACGGGGATAATCTTCTGCTTCATCTTCACGGCTCCTCAGTCCAACCCATATCGAGTAATCTGGACACCCGAGGACCCCCTAGTACAGGATTCCCTCAACTGGCACTTCTGAAGATATCATTATGTCTTCGTCAGTGACATCGATCTTGTCACATCCCTAGTTAGCACTTGCATTAGGACCTAGCTAGAGTGTGCATCATGTCTACTTTCAAAGAAACTTGAAATGGGATTAACAGAAACCCCAGCACCCCTCTCTTAACAACTAGGGTTTGCTAAAATATTTTCCAATGTACCCAAAATGCCCTTCAAAAATGTTCATCATTTCTGCCTTGGTCTTAAACCTCTGCCAAAAATGGTGCACAATTTTCTAGGACAATCTAGGGTTTTGGATTAAATCTTATGGTATTTGAATTTGGGCATTTAAATGCTATAAAATATTTTAAATGCTCAAATAATCATAAACTATAATGTTTCCTACTGTTCATATTATATACAGTAGGTATGACAAGTGTTATGAGTTACAAAAATGCTCTGGCATTTTATTTAAATGAACAAAGCTGCAAAAGAAATGAAACAGAAAAGAAAATAGAAAAAGAAAGGAGAGAGAAAAGCTTACCTGGCGCCCCACCCGGCCCACCTGCCGGCCCAGCCCAGCTGCCGCTCCAGCGAGCTGCTTGGCTCGGCCAGGCAGGCAGGCAGGTGCTCGGCGGCGACCGCGCCGCGCGCCACGCAGCTGGCCGCCGCCCTGCTTTATCCCCTCGCCGTCCTGGAGGGATGGATCGATCGTTCACGTCGTCCCCGACCCCGGAGACACCTCCACCTCTCCCCAGTTCCTCTCCCTCGCTCTCCCCGCGCCAAGGCCGACGCCGCCGTGCTCGCACCATCGTAGAAGCCGCGCCCACCGTCCTCCCTGAGCCCCGCCTTGGTGTCCATCGTCTCCGTCGTCCTCGACTGCTTCAAACAGGCCGAGCCCCGAGCGCTCGCCCGCCCTGGAGACGCCCCCGACCTCTTTGTGACGCTATGCACGCAAATGTGTACGGCCAAGATCAGGGACTCATTGGTAGATATCACAACAGAACTCTAAAAGTAAAATAAGTAATACAAGCTTCATATTACAAGCCTGGGGCCTCGAGGGCTCGAATACAAGTGCTCGATCATAGACAAGTCAGCGGAAGCAACAAATATCTGAGTACAGACATAAAGTTAAACAAGGTGCCATAAGATGGCTAGCACAAACTGGGATACAGATCGAAAGAGGAGCAGGCCTCCTGCCTGGGATCCTCCTAAACTACTCCTGGTCGTCGTCGGCAGACTGCACGTAGTAGTAGGCGCCTCCGGTGTCGTAGGAGTCGTCGTAGGTGGCGTCTGGCTCCTGGGCTCCACCATCTGGTTGCATCATCCGAGAAGAAGGAACAGAAGGGGGAAAAGGGGGAGGAAAGCAACCGTGAGTACTCATCCAAAGTACTCGCAAGCAAGGATCTAAACTACATATGCAATGGTAACAATGCTATGGGTAATATCGGTGGACTGAACTGCAGCAAGCGGGAATAAGAGGGGGATAGCTAATCCGAACGAAGACTACGCTTCTGGCAGCCTCCATCTTGCAGCAGTAGAAGAGAATAGATGGTAAGTTCACCAAGTAACATCGAATAGCATAATCCTACTCGGCGATTCTCCCGCACATCACCCTGTGAGAGAGCAACCACCGAGTTATATCTGAAACTCATCTGGGGGTGTTTTATCAAGTGTCCGGTTCTAGTTATCATGAGGTCGGAATACAACTCCGGGTCGTCCTTTTACCGAGGGACACGGCTATTCGAATAGATTAACTTCCCTGCAGGGGTGCACCACATATCCCAGCACGCTCGATCCCATTTGGCCGGACACACTTTCCAGGGTCATGCCCGGCCTCGGAAGATCAACACGTCGCAGCCCTACCTAAGCACAGCAGAGAGGTCAGCACGTCGGTCTAAGTCCTAAGCACGCAGGGGTCTGGGCCCATCGCCCAATGCACACCTGCACGTTGCGAGGGCGGCCGGTGAGCAGACCTAGCAACCTCCATTACTAAGGAAGTTGCGTTACGCGGTCCAACCCGGCGCGCGCCGCTAAGCTGCTGACGTCAAGAAGGCTTCGGCTGATACCACGACGTCGAGTGCCCATAACTGTTCCCACGCAGCTGGTTAGTGCGTATAGACCAAATGGCCAGACTCAGATCAAATATCCAAACTCGTTAAGCGTGTTATTATGAAATAACCGCGGACAACCACTAGGGCCAGGCCACCTGTCTCCTAGGTGTCTCAACCTGCCCTGTCGCTCCGCCACAAAGATCCACACAGAGGGCCGTCGGGAAAGTATGTCCTTTCAGCCCTCAATCCGTGAATCAACCGCGGGTACTCAACGAGCCGACCCGACTTTAGTCACAACAAGTATCATGTATATGTGTATGTAATATATACCCGTGATCACCCCCAAGTGATCACGGTCCGATAGAATAGCAGGGCAGACGGACAAGGGTGTAGGGCCACTGATGGAATACTAGCATCCTATACTAAGCATTTAGGATTGCAGGTAAAGTATCAACAGTGGTAGCAACAATGACAGGCTATGCAGCAGAATAGGATTATCGAAAGCAGTAACATGCTACACTACTCTAATGCAAGCAGTAGAGAGAAGAGTAGGCGATATCTGCTGATCAAAGGGGGGGGCTTGCCTGGAAGCTCGGCAGCCAAAGTGGGGTCGTCAACACCGTAGTCGATCGGGGCAGCAGCAACGTCGGTCTCGTAGTCTACGGGAGAGAAAAGGGGAAGAAACAGTGAATACAATGCAAACAGATGCATGACGATGCATGACAAGACAGGTAACGGTGCTAAGTGTGCCCTAACGCAGTATCGGGTGATACTGACGAAGGGGGGGAACATCCGGGAAAGTATTCCCGGCGTTTCGCGTTTTCGGGCGGATGAAACGGAGGAGGAAAGTTGCGGGTTCGGTATGCTAGGGATGTGTGGTGGACGAACGGTCTGCGTATTCGGATGCGTCTCGAAATTCTGAGCAACTTTCATATATAAAATATTTTCATCCGAGTTACGGTTTAAAAGATATGATTTTTGAAAGTTTTTATTAATTTCTGGTATTTATTATTAATTAAATTAATTCGAAAAAGAATATATGACATCAGCATGACATCATGCTGACATCATCATGGTTGACTGGTCAAACTGACCAGTGGGTCCCACTTGTCATTGGCAGAAAACTAACTAACAGTTTAGTTAGATTAATTAGGTTTTAGTTAATTACAGATTAGGTTAATTAATGATTAGATTAATCTAAAGGTGATTAATTAACTTAATTAATTTGTTAATTAATTAATTAATTAATATATTTATTTATTTATTTTTATTTTTATTAATTTTTTAAACCCTTTTTTCTTTTTCTTTTTTTTTGTTCTGGGTGCGGGGCCACCCTGGCAGTGGCCCAGGAGGCCTAAACGGGGCGGGTTTGCGGGCGCGGGCGTCGGCCGCCCGAACGAGCGCTCGCCCGCAGGTGGTACGGGACGAGGCCGCCGGGGCTCCGCAAACCGGGCGGAGGCAGGCCGCCGGCGCGGCGCCGGAGTGGCACGGCGAGGCCGCCGCGGTGCGGCCGGTCGCCGGAGGGAGGGGGACGCCAGGGCCGGTGGCCGGTGGCAGGAGGGGGTGCCGCTGCGGCGGAGCAGCAGGAGCTGCGGTGGCCATGGCGGCGGGCGCCGGCCCAGCGCTTTGGGGCGGAGGAGCCAGGCGGGCGCGGCGCGGCCGAGGGGCGCTGGGGGCGGCGTCGCAGGACGCGCGGGCGGCGGCCGGAGGAGGCGGGGAGGGTCGCGGGAGGCGGGGCGTGGCGCAGCGGCGGGCGGCCGCGGCTACAGCGGCGTGGTGCGGCCGAGGGCGGGCGCGGTGGCCGGTGAGAGAAGCGGGCGCGTGGCGGCAGCGGCGCAGCAGCAGGAGCGGCAGCAGCTTCAGCTAGCAGCAACGCATCGCGCGTGGGGGGGGAGGATTCCGGCGTCCGCGGGCGTGGTCGGGCTCGATCGGGGGCGGAGCTAGGCAGAGGAGAGGAGGAGGACGAGGCCTGCTCACAGCGTTGAAGAGAGGGGCCGGTGCAGTTCGGTGGTGAGGCGGCAGTCCGGCGAGGCGAGGTAGCTCCAGGCGGCGGCGACCGCAGGCCGGCGTCGGGTGTCGATGGGGCGAAGGGGCTTCTGCCGTTGCTCCCGATCCAAATCGAGAGAGAGAGGGGGGGAGTGAAAGTGTCGGTGGGATATTTTATCCCACCGAGGGGTGGGGTTATAGGCAGTTTAGATGGTAGTGGGCCGAGGCCCAGTAGGTTAGGTTAGGTTAGTTTTTATTTTATTTTGTTGTTTGCTTTTCCTTTTCTTTTATTTAATTATTCCTTTTCTGTTTTACTTTATTTAAAATACTTAGGCAATTTTAGAAATTGTAATAACTACTCCATAATTGATCTTGCAATATTTAGCACCGCCCGAACATTTTTATTTATCATTTTGAAAACTTATTTTGTTTATTTCTTTTTCGGGTTCTTATTTCGAACGGGGTTTTCGATTAGCGTGATGCTATCAACAGTAACACAATGACGTGGCATCATTAGCAGGGAATTACTGTAGCGTGATTACCCGGGCGTTACAAATCTCCTCCACTACAAGAAATCTCGTCCCGAGATTTAGGAGGTAGAAGGAAACAGCGCGGGGTATTCTTCACGAAGACGATCCTCGCGTTCCCAAGTGGCTTCGTCTTCCGAGTGATGCGACCACTGGACTTTGAGGAACTTGATCACCTTCTGACGTGTGCGACGTTCAGCTTGGCCGAGAATGCGGACCGGATGCTCTTTATAGGAGAGGTCCTGTTGCAACTCGAGCACTTCGTGATCCACTGCACGGACTGGGTCCTTGAAGCAGCGGCGGAGTTGAGACACGTGGAACACATCGTGAACCTGAGAAAGGTTCGGTGGCAGCTCCAGTTGATATGCCATCTTTCCACGCCTTTCCAGAATAGTGAAAGGACCAATATAGCGAGGAGCTAATTTGCCCTTGATCCCGAAGCGGTGAGCACCCTTCATTGGTGTAACTCGAAGATAAGCCTTTTCGCTAGGTTGATAGACCATGTCTTGATGATGACGATCATACTGACTTTTCTGACGTGACTGAGCAGTCTTCAGATTCTCGCGAATGACGCGGACTTGCTCTTCAGCATGTTGAATAATATCCGGACCGAAGAGTGAACGTTCCCTAGTTTCTGACCAATTCAGAGGGGTTCGGCACTTTCATCCATATAACACTTCGAAGGGAGCCATCTCCAGACTAGCTTGATAGCTATTATTATAAGAGAACTCAGCATACGGGAGAGATGCCTCCCATTTCTTGCCGAAGGAAATAACACAAGCTTGAAGCATGTCTTCGAGAACTTGGTTGACGCATTCAACTTGCCCTTGCGACTGAGGATGAAAGGCAGTACTGAATGACAGATGTGTTCCCATAGCTTCTTGGAAACTTGCCCAGAATCTTGAAGTGAATAAACTGCCACGGTCTGAACTGATAACCAGTGGAATACCGTGAAGTGAAACAATTCTGGACATGTAGAGAGTTGCCAGCTGACTAGCAGTAATTGTTTCTTTGACTGCCAGAAAATGTGCAACTTTAGAAAGTCGGTCAATGACGACAAGTATTGCATCATTACCCCTCTGCAATTTGGGAAATCCAGTGACGAAGTCCATTTCAACATGGTCCCATTTCCATTCGGGAATAGAGATAGGTTGCAAAGTTCCAGCGGGCCTTTGATGTTCTGCTTTGATACGACGGCAAACGTCACACTCAGCAACATAACGAGCAATGTCTTGCTTCATATTAGACCACCAGAATCTCTGACGAATGTCTTGGTACATTTTGGTACTACCGGGATGAATAGTCAAAGGGGTATCATGAGCCTCTTTCATAACACTAGGAGTCATATCCAGGTTTTTCTTCGAACATGGTACCACTAAGCGGCCTTTGAAGTATAAGGCGCCATCATCGGCAATAGTGAAAAATGAGGGCTTTCCCCTTTTGAGATAGAGTTTAATCTTCTCGACCTCGTCGTCCGCCCTCTGCATCCACTTGATGGTGGCCACGAGATCTGGTTTAGCAACCAGGGTATTTAGAGAACCCTGAGGAACAACACGAAGGTTCATCTGGCGGAACTCTAGGGGAGGGGGAGCGAGTGCCCCAGGAGGAACAATATGGAGGTTCAGCTTTCTGAATTCTTCAACGAGCGAGGACTGAACCTTGTGAACCTGGAGGTGGTTGCAATATGACTTGCGGCTTAAGGCATCAGCCATCACATTAGCCTTGCCCGGGGTATAGGAAATACCCAAGTCAAAATCTGCTACGGTCTCCATCCATCTCTGCTGATGGAGGTTCAGGTCTGGTTGAGTAAACAAGTACTTCAGACTTTGGTGGTCGGTGAATATCTCGCAACGATTACCGAGAAGGTAATGTCACCATTGTTTTAGCGCATATATGACAGCAGCAAGCTCAAGGTCGTGAACTAGGTAGTTCTCTTCATGAGGACGCAATTGACGAGAGGCATAAGCAATTACCCTGCGCTCTTGCATTAGGACACAGCCTAATCCTTGACGAGAAGCGTCGCAGTAAATGACGAAGTCCTTCTTAGTATCAGGTGGGGCAAGCACTGGAGCAGAAGTCAGCTTGTCCTTAAGCGCCTGGAAACTTTCCTGGCATTTGTCTGTCCACTCGAACTTAACGCCCTTGTGAAGTAGACCAGTCAGAGGCTTGGCGATCTTGGAGAAGCTCTCGACGAATCGACGGCAATAGCTGGCGAGACCGAGGAAACTTCTGACTTGCTTGACATTCTTCGGAGGAGTCCAATCGAGAATGGCCTGGACTCGTTCAGGGTTGACGGCAATACCATCCTTGGAGATGACATGCCCAAGGTAGGTTACTTCAGGAAGCCAGAACTCGCACTTGGAAAACTTAGCATAAAGTTGATGCTCTCGAAGCTTTTCCAGTACAAGGCGAAGGTGTTCAACATGTTCTTCCTTATTCTTGGAGAATACAAGGATATCATCCAGATAAACCACAACGAATTTGTCGAGGTATTCCATGAATATGTAATTCATCAGGCGAGAGAATGTAGCTGGAGCATTGGTCAAGCCGAATGACATGACGGTGTACTCGAAGGAACCATATCGAGTTACAAAGGCGGTCTTTGGAATATCCTCTTCACGAACACGGATCTGGTGGTAACCCAACCTCAAGTCGAGTTTAGAGAACACTGATGAACCAGCCAGTTGATCATACAGATCATTGATCCGAGGAAGCGGATATTTGTTCTGAATAGTTGCTTGGTTGATAGGACGGTAATCTTGGACCAATCGGTTTGTCCCATCCTTCTTCCTGACAAAGAGGGAAGGTGCTCCCCAAGGAGAACAACTCGGGCGGATGAAACCACTAGCAAGAGATTTGTCGATTTCCTCCTTAAGCTCAATGAGTTCATGAGGTGGCATCTTGTAGGGTCGTTTGGCGATAGGAGTGGTGCCTGGTTTCAAGTCGATGATAAACTCGACAGCTCTAGCAGGGGGAATCCTTGGAAGTTCCTCAAGAAAGACGTCCTGGAACTCGCGTACGATGGGAATGTTTTTGATGCCCTCGAGTGGTGAAGCGTTCAATGCATTCAATGCATAAAGACGTGCTTCAGCATTTTGAACCAGACAAGCCTGGTAGCTTACTATCTCATTAGAAGGGTGTAATAGGTGGACGGTTTTTGTGCCGCAAGCGATAGAAGCGGTATGCGCTTTCAGCCAATCCATTCCCAGGATGAGGTCGATGTTACAAGACCCCAGTATGATGGGAGAGGCATAGAATTCCAGTCCATCGATTTCAATGAGGACGTCGTGGCAAACCATGGAGGTTCGGCATTGGCCGGCAGGGGTGTGCACTAATACCGTGGTTTTTATGTCCTCACTTCTAATGCCATGCTTGTATGCAAAATCTTCTGATATGAATGAATGCGATGCTCCTGAATCGAATAAAACAGATGCAGGTACTGAATTTACAAGGAGAGTACCCATCACGGTAGCAGGTTGGTCTTGAGCTTCATTGAGATCAACGTGGTTGGCCTGAGCACGGCCATAAGGCTTGGCATTGTTGTTGCTAGGCTGATTGTTCCCACGACCAGCTATAGGCAGTGCAAGCTGGTTCTGATTCTGGAAGCAGTTCCTGGCAAGGTGTCCTGGCTGACCACACTTGTAGCACAGACCATCATTGGGGGCAGAAGCAGGAGCTGGGAGTGGTGCAGCTGGAAGTCTTGGCTGCCTAGATGGTGGAGGCAGACGAGGTGTAGCATAGGACTGCCTTGGAGCAGGTGCAGCTGGACGGTACACATTGTTGGGAATCCAGACCCTACGCTTCTGTGAGGGAGGGCCCGAGGATGAGCTTGGTTCTCGGTTGCGCCTGATAGTGCTGTGGTGTTCCTGCAGACCAATTTCCACCTGGATGGCTTTGTTCACCAAGGTGGCGAAATCTCCAAAGTCATGCACAAGCAGTGCGAGCTTGATGTCAGCCTGAAGTCCGTCATGGAACTTTTCCTGTCTACGAGCATTAGTGGAAATGTCTTCTTCAACGTAGCGGGATAAGTCCAGAAACTCCCGCTGATAAGCATCCACGGTCTTGTTGCCCTGGGTGAGGTTGCGGAACTCACGCTTCTTCCTATCCATGATTCCCTGAGGAATGAAGCGGGCACGGAAGGCAGCTTGGAATTCCGGCCAAGTGATGATTGTTCCAGCAGGCAGTGTACGCCTGTGGCTGTCCCACCATTGAGCAGCTGGACCCTTCAGATAGTATGCCGCAAAGGTGACATAGTTGGCAGCGGCAACTCCAGCAGACTCCAGTTCAAAAGCAATGTCACGGAGCCAGTCATCAGCATCAAGAGGCTGAGTTGAGCTGCGGTAGACGGATGGGTTGAGGCGAGCAAAGTCATTCAGTGTCACTACGCCTTGCTGCTGACCCATGTTGGGATGAGGGAACTGAGCCATGACAGTCTCCATGAACTGGCGATTCATCTCCAACTGTTGGATCATATCGGCCATGTACTCGGGCGGTGGTGGGGCATTGCCACCACGGCCAGCTGGTCTAACCATCCTGCTAATATATAACAGGGGTAGTTCAGCATTGAGAAATTTGCAAACACAGGAATCATTCATGAATGAAACATGCATAATGAAAGGAGCACGTAAAAATACCACATAGTAGTCGGCATATACTACAAAAGGGGTGCATGCATAGAGTTCAGTACACAGAGTTCAGTACATAACTAAGGACATCATAGGCGGCACGCAGGCTCGCGGCGAATGCATCTAGTACTAGTAAGCAAGACTACATCAGTCCCACGCGGTACTGTGAAGGTAAAGGTAGCCTGACAGCTGGCAGTGCTGCAACGAGAAGTCCTCCACGCCATTAACCTGAGGGCCGTGGATACTCCGGTGCAGGACCCGACGTCCACGTGGCAACAGAGGACCAGGTGCGGGAGTGTCGCCTCCCACATTTGGCCAACCGACACCAGGAGGCATCACGGTCCTAGCTGGGTAGAGCACAGTAGGAGGCAGCTGTCCAGATAGGACAAAGGGGTGCAACAACGTCAAAGCGCGGTACAGGTGCTGACGGGTGGTGTACAACTCGTGGCGAAGAGCTCGGTTAGCTCGATCCAGCCCATCAGCATGCAGAACAAGGTTCCGATGATGGAAGGGCTCTCGGGTGAGGGTGGAGTAGGCAGCAGTGTAGTATCCCTCCGCTCCATCGTCGGAGGCGATCGACGCGTGCCTGAAAGGAGAAGTGTCCAACGCCCGATACTCTCCACGAAGGCACGTCAGAGCAGCGTAAGCAGCATCGTGAACTGCCATATCGACGATCACTCCAACACCATGAGCGGTGTGCAGCACAGTAGAGGAGTAATCTGCTCGCGAGTAGAGGCCGACGATGGCACGATACTGCTCCTGGTTAAAGTCCTGGTACTGCTCGTACACGGTATACTCAGGGTGCCAGCGATAACCCAGATAGGTCATCATCTCGACCAGCACAGCAGGTGATCTCGAGGCACCAAAGGCCTGCGTGTGGCGCACGACCTGCCTCGTGGGTTCCATCTGAAAACAAAGATGTTTCAAAGGAGTCAAATGACAACGTGGGGATTATGCAAAATTCTATTCTAAACAATAACTATGGCTAATCCAACTTTGGGGTGAGGGGTCTCGCGGATCCTAATGTTAGAGTTAGTAAAATCATTTTACCCGAAATAGGAGAGTGTTCAGAATCCCGGAGTATAGATCGAGGAGTAAAAGAATCTAGTACCACCCAAATGGCGACGTGGGCCCGTAAGCCACACAGCCATGTTAGTAAAAGTTTTGCAATGTCTAGACTCGACTTCGGCCAAGGAGTGTGGAAGGGGGATTCCTACAGGCAGTCGGCTCTGATACCAACTTGTGACGCCCCCGATTTGTCCGTACACTAATCATGCACGCAAATGTGTACGGCCAAGATCAGGGACTCACTGGTAGATATCACAACACAACTCTAAAAGTAAAATAAGTCATACAAGCTTCATATTACAAGCCAGGGGCCTCGAGGGCTCGAATACAAGTGCTCGATCATAGACAAGTCAGCGGAAGCAACAAATATCTGTGTACAGACATAAAGTTAAACAAGGTGCCATAAGATGGCTAGCACAAACTGGGATACAGATCGAAAGAGGAGCAGGCCTCCTGCCTGGGATCCTCCTAAACTACTCCTGGTCGTCGTGGGCAGACTGCACGTAGTAGTAGGCGCCTCCGGTGTCGTAGGAGTCGTCGTAGGTGGCGTCTGGCTCCTGGGCTCCACCATCTGGTTGCATCATCCGAGAAGAAGGAACAGAAGGGGGAAAAGGGGGAGCAAAGCAACCGTGAGTACTCATCCAAAGTACTCACAAGCAAGGATCTAAACTACATATGCAATGGTAACAATGATATGGGTAATATCAATGGACTGAACTGCAGCAAGCGGGAATAAGAGGGGGATAGCTAATCCGAACGAAGACTACGCTTCTGGCAGCCTCCATCTTGCAGCAGTAGAAGAGAATAGATGGTAAGTTCACCAAGTAACATCGAATAGCATAATCCTACTCGGCGATTCTCCCGCACATCACCCTGTGTGAGAGCAACCACCGAGTTATATCTGGAACTCATCTGGGGGTGTTTTTATCAAGTGTCCGGTTCTAGTTATCATGAGGTCGGAATACAACTCTGGGTCATCCTTTTACCGAGGGACACGGCTATTCGAATAGATTAACTTCCCTGCAGGGGTGCACCACATATCCCAGCACGCTCGATCCCATTTGGCCGGACACACTTTCCAGGGTCATGCCCGGCCTCGGAAGATCAACACGTCGCAGCCCTACCTAAGCACAGCAGAGAGGTCAGCACGTCGGTCTAAGTCCTAAGCACACAGGGGTCTGGGCCCATCGCCCAATGCACACCTGCACGTTGCGAGGGCGGCCGGTGAGGAGACCTAGCAACCTCCATTACTAAGGAAGTTGCGTTACGCGGTCCAACCCGGCGCGCGCCGCTAAGCTGCTGACGTCAAGAAGGCTTCGGCTGATACCACGACGTCGAGTGCCCATAACTGTTCCCACGCAGCTGGTTAGTGCGTATAGACCAAATGGCCAGACTCAGATCAAATATTCAAACTCGTTAAGCGTGTTATTATGAAATAACCGCGGACAACGACCAGGGCCAGGCCACCTGTCTCCTAGGTGTCTCAACCTGCCCTGTCGCTCCGCCACAAAGATCCACACAGAGGGCCGTCGGGAAAGTATGTCCTTTCAGCCCCCAATCCGTGAATCAACCGCGGGTACTCAACGAGCCGACCCGACTTTAGTCGCAACAAGTATCATGTATATGTGTATGTAATATATACCCGTGATCACCCCCAAGTGATCACGGCCCGATAGAATAGCAGGGCAGACAGACAAGGGTGTAGGCCCACTGATGGAATACTAGCATCCTATACTAAGCATTTAGGATTGCAGGTAAAGTATCAACAGTGGTAGCAACAATGACAGGCTATGCAGCAGAATAGGATTATCGAAAGCAGTAACATGCTACACTAGTCTAATGCAAGCAGTAGAGAGAAGAGTAGGCGATATCTGGTGATCAAAGGGGGGGGCTTGCCTGGAAGCTCGGCAGCCAAAGTGGGGTCGTCAACACCGTAGTCGATCGGGGCAGCAGCAGCGTCGGTCTCGTAGTCTACCAGAGAGAAAAGGGGGAAGAAACAGTGAATACAATGCAAACAGATGCATGACGATGCATGACAAGACAGGTAACGGTGCTAAGTGTGCCCTAACGCAGTATCGGGTGATACTGACGAAGGGGGGGGGGGACATCCGGGAAAGTATTCCCGGCGTTTCGCGTTTTTGGGCTGATGAAACGGAGGGGGAAATTTGCGGGTTCGGTATGCTAGGGATGTGTGGTGGACGAACGGTCTGCGTATTCGGATGCGTCTCGAAATTCTGAGCAACTTTCATATATAAAATATTTTCATCCGAGTTACGTTTTAAAAGATATGATTTTCTAAAGTTTTTATTAATTTCTGGTATTTATTATTAATTAAATTAATTCGAAAAAGAATATATGACATCAGCATGACATCATGCTGACGTCATCATGGTTGACTGGTCAAACTGAACAGTGGGTCCCACTTGTCATTGGCAGAAAACTAACTAACAGTTTAGTTAGATTAATTAGGTTTTAGTTAATTACAGATTAGGTTAATTAATGATTAGATTAATCTAAAGGTGATTAATTAACTTAATTAATTTGTTAATTAATTAATTAATATATTTATTTATTATTATTATTATTATTATTATTATTTTTAAACCCTTTTTTCTTTTTCTTTTCTTTTTTTTTGTTCTGGGGTGCGGGGCCACCCTGGCAGTGGCCCAGGAGGCCTAAACGGGGCGGGTTTGCGGGCGCGGGCGTTGGCCGCCCGAACGAGCGCTCGCCCGCAGGTGGTACGGGACGAGGCCGCCGGGGCTCCGCAAACTGGGCGGAGGCAGGCCGCCGGCGCGGCGCCGGAGTGGCAGGGCGAGGCCGCCGCGGTGCGGCCGGTCGCCGGAGGGAGGGGGACGCCAGGGCCGGTGGCCGGTGGCAGGAGGGGGTGCCGCTGCGGCGGAGCAGCAGGAGCTGCGGTGGCCATGGCAGCGGGCGCCGGCCCAGCGCTTAGGGGCGGAGGAGCCAGGCGGGCGCGGCGCGGCCAAGGGGCGCTGGGGGCGGCGTCGCAGGACGCGCGGGCGGCGGCCAGAGGAGGCGGGGAGGGTCGCGGGAGGCGGGGCGTGGCGCAGCGGCGGGCGGCCGCGGCTACAGCGGCGTGGTGCGGCCGAGGGCGGGCGCGGGGCGGCAGCGGCGCAGCAGCAGGAGCGGCAGCAGCTTCAGCTAGCAGCAACGCATCGCGCGTGGGGGGGGAGGATTCCGGCGTCCGCGGGCGTGGTCGGGCTTGATCGGGGGCGGAGCTAGGCAGAGGAGAGGAGAAGGACGAGGCCTGCTCACAGCGTTGAAGAGAGGGGCCGGTGCAGTTCGGTGGTGAGGCGGCAGTCCGGCGAGGCGAGGTAGCTCCAGGCGGCGGCGACCGCAGGCCGGCGTCGGGCGTCGATGGGGCGAAGGGGCTTCCGCCGTTGCTCCCGATCCAAATCGAGAGAGAGAGGGGGGGGAGTGAAAGTGTCGGTGGGATATTTTATCCCACCGAGGGGTGGGGTTATAGGCAGTTTAGATGGTAGTGGGCCGAGGCCCAGTAGGTTAGGTTAGGTTAGTTTTTATTTTATTTTGTTGTTTGCTTTTCCTTTTCTTTTATTTAATTATTCCTTTTCTGTTTTACTTTATTTAAAATACTTAGGCAATTTTAGAAATTGTAATAACTACTCCATAATTGATCTTGCAATATTTAGCACCGCCCAAACATTTTTATTTATCATTTTGAAAATTTATTTTGTTTATTTCTTTTTCGGGTTCTTATTTCGAACGGGGTTTTCGATTAGCGTGATGCTATCAACAGTAACACAATGACGTGGCATCATTGGCAGGGAATTACTGTAGCGTGATTACCCGGGCGTTACACTCTTCTTCCCCAACTCCGGCCGCGGAGATCCCTCTCGCCGTCCCGCTCAGCTCCGACCACCCCCGAGCTCGCTCCGGCGCTTGCTGCAACCCCTATGAGCCTAGCTTCATCCTCCCCCTATCCGTTGGCTCTCTTTTGCCCTGGAACGCACTGCACGAAGCTCACCCGCATGCACCGCCGCCGTGCTCGCCGCCGGTGATGCTCCGGTGACCATTTGGTCACTGGCACCCGTCCATCACACTCACCGCAGCACGTAGATGCCAAAGGTGCTACGCACGCATCGCCTAGGCCCCTGCAGCCGCACCTCCACACACGCCCGACGCCGGTCGCCGCCGTCGAGCTTGTTGCCGTTGTCTCCGGCCACCCCAGGTCCGGCGACCACCACCATTCGACGCGCAACAGCAAGGGCTTTCCAACGCACCCAACCGCAGCTCGAGCCGTGCCCCACAGCCGTGTTCCAAAGCACGCCGCCGCGTTCTGCCTCGCCGGCGTCACGTCGCCGGCGGGATTGACCTGTTTGACCAGGGGGTTGACTACCCCTGGGTCACTGACGTGTGGGCCACCTCTGCTAATTAGTTAGTTTAATTAAGTTTCTGTTAATTTAATTAGCTAATTAGTTTAGTCACTGACCCGTGGGCCCAGGCCCCACTGACAGCTAATTAGTTTTAGTTTAACTCTAATTAACTTAGTTAATTAGCTGTGACGCTGACCAGTGGGTCCCACTGGTCAGGTTTGACTTGGACTGGCCCTGTTGACTGCCTGATGTCAGCATGATGTCATGCTAACGCAGTAAAGGATTTTCTGGGATTTTAGGTTTAAAAATAATCCAGGAAATTCCAGAAAATACCCAAAACTTCAAAAAATCATATAAAATCAACCATAGCTCAGATGGAAAAGTTTTATATATGGAAAATGATCAGAAAAATCCAATCTTTCCAATGGCACTGGTTTCATGCATGTTTGAACAAGTTAACTTGCTGTTTACATCAAGAACATGATAATGCACTTATTTAAATAATAGTTTGAACTTCAATTTGAATCTTTGATTCAAATAAGCTCAAACCCTTCTGGTTTTAGTTGCACTAGCCAACACACATGCATCTTGCCATGTCATGAGCATGCATCATATTGTTGCATTTGTTTGTTAATGATTGTATCGTCGGTATTCTCTGTGTTAGGTCCTGCTCCCGAGGATACTGCTGCGTATCTAGTTGAAGAGCAATACCCGACAACTACCTTGTCAGGCAAGCAATCATTGATCATTCCGATACAAACCCAATCTTCTCGCTCCTGCTCTCTTTTACTGCATTAAGGCAACAGCGTGTGAACTGCTACTTGCTGCGGTAGATGAACCCTATTCCCTTGCATGACCTGTCATTGCCACAGTAAATAGTTGAAACCCACTAGCATGTGTAGGAGTTGATTGAGCCATGTCATGTGTGATCCACCATGCTAATTATTTATGTTGCCTGCTATGCTTAGAGTTGTGTCTGGTCTGGTTCATCTGGGTGATGGATCAGAGTGAAATGATCATACCGGTAAAGAGAAGGAAGTGTGGAATACGCTTGGTAAAGGTATCGATGAAAGACCATGTAGGAGTACATGGTGGGTTGTTTCATTGGAATCGTCCATAGGACCTGAGATCTGTATGTGTGGTTCAAGTTGCAGTTACTACCATGCATTGGGCCCGAAACCAATGGACCCTCTCGGCTTATTAATTACCCTCGATCTCTGTCCAGGAGTTGCAACTAGTTTCTGGTGTTTATAGCTTACTGGAGGTCGTGCACAACGCTGACCCTCGGGGTGGGCTGTGATGCGACAGGTACGGGGCACGGTGTACCGGTTGCCCGTTTGGTGACTCGGGAACCCTGTACACATCGTTTGGGGCCGTGAGCGACACCCCGGCCGGATCTCCCCACGGATGGAACCCAAATAGGCGATATACCTGGACGAGAGACTTGAGTAGTTAGTCAGGTCATGGCCGACACCCTCACTGGGCTTCCGCTTGAAGGTTGCCGAGTACACGCCGAGTAAACGGCGATAAGTGGTGAAAGCGTGTGTGAAGAAGTACACCCCTGCAGGGTTTTCAAACTATTCGAATAGCCGTTGTTCGCGGAACGGACTACTTGGTTACTCTTACAGTTCATAGACAAGTTGATGGATACTACTTAAAGCCTCGAGATAAGTGTGAGTGCCGTGGATGGCCCTTCCGTAGGATGACGGAAGCGGATCCTCGGTAGTGTATTGATGTGGTGAGTAGAGGACTCGTGTTCGTAATAACATCTTGCAGTCTGTTGAGAGTTGTAGTATAGGTTAGCCAAGGTCAAAGCTGGCATTCTGCTATAAACTCCACTACCCCCTTTGATAATGTTGCATGTATGATAGGTTCTGTGGTAAGACTTGCTGAGTACCTTTGTACTCATGTTTGCTTAATAACTGTTGCAGAGGAGAACCCTGCCCCTGCTGATGGGTTCTACATAGACGTTGACGTCGACAAGTAGCTTGACACCCAGACGGAGATCTGGAGCTTGTGAAGGGCCTTGTAGATAGTCAGGCTACCCCAAGCCTGTTTTATTTTCTAAGTTGTCTGTACTCAAACATGTAGCTTCCGCTTGTGCTTGTATGACTGTATGACTTGAGTGTTGGGTCATGTGACCCCTACCTGTATGGATATGTTATGTATGGCTCTTGGAGCCTTTTAAATAAAGTACTTTGAGTCATAGAGTTCTGTTGTGATGCAATGTTGTATTTGCACATATTGAGCATATTGCGTGTATGTTTGAAATGCTTGGTATGTGTGGGATCCGACACCTAGTTGTTTTCCTTTGGTAGCCTACCTTACAGGGAAATGCCTCCTAGTGATTCCAATGAGCCTTGGTAGCTTGCTACTGCTCGGAACACGTAGGCTGGCCGGCATGTGTCCTTCTTCGTTCCTGTGTCTGTCCCTTAGGGGAAATGTCACGCGTTGTTCCTTTAAGTCCATGTAGCTTGCTACGACTTGGGTTCATACGTTGATGACCGACACGTTCGTTGCTGGGTCATGGATGCCTGTCTCTGTAATCTAGTGCCACTTTTGGTTTATAACTAGCCATGTCGGCCCGGGTTCTCTGTCATATGGATGCTAGCGACACTGTCATATACGTGTGCCAAAATGCGCAAACGGTCCCGGGCCAGGTAAGGTGGCACCCGTGGGGTTACCGTGCGTGAGGCCGCAAAGTGATATGACTTGTTGCAGCTAGATCGGTGTGACTTAGGATCGGGGTCCTGGCAGATCTCTATGTCGGAACAACGTCTACCTAGAGGGAACAACACCGGCAAACAAGGGGGAACACAATCATTGCAATTCAACAATATGATGCATGATCATGACATGGCAATATGATGTGATTTAAGCTAATGCAACTAGCGGTGATTTAAATGAAGTTTTTTTGAACCCAAAGTTCAAATTCAAACTCCATTGTGATTATTCAAATGCTATTTTTGTCACTTGTATAGTAGGTATAGGTTGCTTGTACATGCATGGAAATGCCATAAACAGATTCTTCATATTTTTCTGATCATTTTTCATATATAAATTAATTTCATGTGAGTTATCGATTATTAGTCTTAGATTTTTAGAGGTTTTAACTAATTTCTAGAATTTCCAGGATTAAATTCAATCTAGAAAATCATTAACAATGTCCAGCATTGTGTCATTTCTACGTCAGCACATCAACCGGGTGAGCCAGGTAAAACCTGACCAGTGGGGCCCAATGGTCAGTGACCCAATAGTTAACTGAGGTAATTAGTGTTTATTTCAAACTTAGTGTACAATTAGCCAAGGGGCAGTGCCCACATGTCATTGACTCAGGTGAGTCAGAACTGGTCAAACCAGGTCAAACCTGCTGGCGGTTCAACGCCGGTGAGTTGAGGGACGGCGGAGTACGCCGGAAACGCCGCTCAGGGCACGACTCGATGGGCGGTTTGCAGATACCGCTTGTTGGAGCTCGTGCGCATCTGCGGTGGCCATGGGAGGGCGCGGGGTGGCCTTGAACTTGGTGGCGGTCAGAGATCGAATGTCGAGAAATCGACGACACAACACGCGGAAGGATGAGCAGCTCGCACCTACGGGTTCTACATGCACTCACGAGGCCAACGGGCATGTGCACGGACCATTTGGTCACTGGAGCCTCGTCGGCGACGAGCTCGGCAGCGGCGCATTCGGTCAGCAATGGAGCGACGACTATGGCGAGAAAAATAGCACGGGAGGGAAGGGAAGGGAGGCAGAGGCTCACTGCGGTTCAAGAGGGGCAGACGACGAGCTCGGGGAGGAATCGAAGCGAGCGGGGCGGGAATGGAGATCTCGGTGACCGGAGGTTGAAGAAGAGGGTGAAGGCGTCCCCGAAGTGCATCCGACATCGTGTGACCCGTCGAGAAGAAGAGAGCGATGTGGCGAAGTTTGTGGACATGACGTAGAGGCGAGACAGTGGCAGTGGTCGTGGTAACAGTGAGCGGCAGTGATGGCTGCGCTTGGGGATGCGAGAGTGGGAGCGGAAGAGAAGAGGATGAGGGGAGGAAGAGAGTGATGCGTTTGAGGGGGTTACGTTGCGACATTAGAGGAGGCCGGAGGAAAAAAGCAGACATCCAGGAGGTGGTCGGCGTGCCGCGGGCACACGCTGATACATCTCCAATGTGTATATTTTTTATTGTTCCATACTATTATATTATCTGTTTTAGATGATTTATATGCATTAATAAGCCATTTTATATTATTTTGGGGACTAATCTATTAACCTAGAGCCCGGTGCCAGTTTCTATTTTTTTCCTTGTTTCTCAGTTTCGTAGAAAAGGAATACTAAACGGAGTCCAAATGGAATAAAACTTCACAATTATTTTTCTTGGACCAGAAGACACCTAGGAGACTTAGAGTTCAAGTCAGAAGAGTCGCGAGGCGTCCACAAGGGTGGAGGGCGCGCCTAGCGGGGTAGGGCGTGCCCCAACCTTGTGGGCACCTCGCGACTCCCGTCACCTTGTTCTTCCTCCTATGCATTTTCAAATATTCGAAAACCCTTAGAACAATCCACGAAAACACTTTCCAGTCGCCGCAGGTCTCTGACCTCATGAGATCCCATCTGGAGGCCTTTTTAGATACTCTACCGGAGGGGGATTCGACCACAGAGGGCTTCTACATTAACACCATTGCCCTTCCAATGAAGCATGAGTAATTTACAACAGACCTACAGGTCTATAGCTAGTAGTTAGATGGCTTCTTCTCTCTCTTTGATTCTCAATACCATGTTCTCCTCTATGTTCTTGGAGATCTATCTGATGTAACCTTCTTTTGTGGTGTGTTTGTCGAGATTCGATGAATTGTGGATTTATGATCAGCTTATCTATGAATATTATTAGAATATTTTCTTAATTCTTGTATGCATGATTTGGTATCTTTGTATTTCTCTTCGAATTATTGGTTTGGTTTGGCCAACTAGATTGGTTTTTCTTGCAATGGGAGAGGTGGTTTTCTTTGGGTTCAATCGTGTGGTGTCCTCACCTAGTAACAAATTAGGGGTGGCGAGGCTAAAAATATGGGGTTTTCATCATATTGCTTGAGTTAATTCCTCTACATCATGTCATCTTACTTAAAGCGTCACTCTGTTCTTCATGAACTTAATACTCTAGATGCAGGCAGGAGTCGATCGATGTGTGGAGTAATAGTAGTAGATGCAGGCAGGAGTCGGTCTACTTGACACAGATGTGATGCCTATATTGCATAATCATTGCCTAGGATATCGTCATAACCTTGCGCTTTTCTATCAATTGCTCGACAGTAATTCGTTCACCCACCGTATTATTTTCCTTCAAGAGAGAAGCCTCTAGTGAAACCTATGGTCCCCGGGTTTAGTTTCCATCATATTAGTTTCCTATCTACTGTTTTGTAATCTTTTACTTCCAGATCTATAAACCAACAAACCCAAAAATATTTTATGTTTTTTATCTATCTCTATCAGATCTCACTTTTCCAAGTGACCGTGAAGGGAGTGACAATCCCTTTGTCGCATAGGGTGCAAGTTCTTTGATTGTTTGTGCAGGTATTGGTGATTTGTACATTCTTCTCCTAGTGGATTAATATCTTGGTTCTCAAAATGAGGGAAATACTTATCTCTACTTTGCTGCATCACCCTTTCATCTTCAAGGGAAAAAACAAAGCAAGCTCAAGAAGTAGCAGGAAGAATTTCTGGCGTCGTTGCCGGGGAGATCTACTCCAAGTCAAGACATACCACGTACCTATCATAAAACTCTCATCTCTTGCATTACATTATTTGCCATTTGCCTCTCGTTTTCCTCTCCCCCACTTCTAAAACGATTTTTGAAATGATTTTCCTTTTTATTCACCCTTCTTCTATTTGTCTTTTCATTTGCTTTTTGTTCGCTTGTTCGCTAGATTGGTTTGTTTTCATCATGTCTGAATCCGGGGGGATTAACGCTGAAAAGATGGTAGTAATGATGAGGGAAACTTTGATGCTTTTTGTAATATTAATCCTCAGGAAGAATCTACTATGTTCCACACAAAAAAATCACATAGGTAGTGGCAACATTATTGGAAAAAGGGTTATTTAAGATTTGTTTACTTGTGCCGGTTCGCTACCCACATTAGGTGGATCTATTCTTCATAAAACTAATAGTCTCGCGGATTCTATATGTTTGCTTGTTGTTGAACTTGAAGAACAATTTGTTCATATGCATCCATGCATACAAAGGATTTGTCTAGAGTTTTCGAATATTGAGCATTCTTCTGTTAAGCGTGTTGCCAATATATTTCTAGCCCATGAGTTTAGATTTATTATGAAAGAAGCTAGTGAATTTTTTACGCACTACAAAGTAGATGGTGGTCGTCCTCCCATAGAGGGGATTCTCTTCAACCAAGAATAAATAATGCGTTTACGATCCCTCGATCATGTTGCTTCTAATGAAAATTTGAGAAAAAGGGTCCCTATCAATGTTTTAGTTGATAAAATTTCCGATCTTAATGGCAAATTTTCTATACAAATCAACGGATTGGGTTTCTTTCTTGGAAATAAGCTCTTGACTTTTTGCCAAAAGAACTCTTACAATGATGAGTTGGTCATACAATATGAGAGGCTGAAGGAGGAACCTATTCCTCCCGAGATTGATATTAGGGATCCTTATCCCATTAAATTTAGCCCTTTTGATTACTTTTGCTTACCACAAAGAAAACTTGTTGCTGAACGAAGGGAGTACGAGATGAGCTTCCGAGATTTGCCCTATTATTACTATGAAAATACCTAGATCTATGTTTTATGCCTAGCTAAGGGCGTTACACAATTGCACTTGTTGGCAGGCAACCCAATTTTATTTTTGTTCTTGTTTTTTGTTCCATTTTTCAGTAAGTTTTTCATCTAGACTCTGGTCAGAGGAGTTTCTAAAGTTGTTATTAGTGTTTGTGCCAAGTAAGACCTTTGGGATGATTTGGAAGATAGTAGATTGGTTTTGCTGAAAAATTGAAAGTTTTGCGCCCAGTGTTAGGATTTTTTCTGATTTTCCCATGTTGTCCTAATGTTTTAGAATTTTTAGAGATAAATATGTTTTACATCAATTTGCATCTTTACAGGCTACCCTGTTTAAGACAGATTATGTTTTCTTGTGTTGTTTGCTTATTTTATTGCATATATGGCTAGTATCGAGGGGTATGAACCATGGAAAAATTGGAATACAATAGATATTACACCAATATAAAATAAGAATGAGTTCACATAAGTACCTACTTGTAAGGATTGGATTTTGTTTTACTAACGGATCTCACGAGTTTTCTGTTGAGTTTTGTGTTGTGAAGTTTTCATGTTTTGGGTAAAGATTTGATGGACTATGGAATAAGGAGTGGCAAGATCCTAAGTTTGGGGATGCCCAAGGCACCCCAAGGTAACATTCAAGGACAACAAAGAGCCTAAGATTAGGGATGCCCCGAAAGGCATCCCTTCTTTCATCATCGTCTATAGACAACTTTAATTGAGGCTATATTTTCATTCACCACATGATATGTGTTTTGCTTGGAGCGTCTTATATGATTTGAGTCTTTTCTTTTTAGTTTGCCACAATCATCCTCGCTGAATACATCTTTTTGAGAGCCATGCATGAATCGTGATTTATTAGAATACTCTATGTGCTTCACTTATATCTTTTGAGCTAGGCTATTATGCTCTAGTGCTTCACTTATATCTTTTTAGAGCACGACAGTGGCCTTCTTTTATAGAAACTGTTGAACTCTCTTACTTCACTTATATTATTTTGGGAGTATCTAAATAACATGGTAATTTGCTTAGGTTATGAATTTAGTCCTAATATGATGGGCATCCAAGGGAGATATAATAAAAACTTTCATATATGGAGCATTGAATACTATGAGAAGTTTGATTCCTTATGATTGTTTTGAGATATGAAGATGGTTATATTAGATTCATGCTAGTAGTAAATTGTGGAGTCAAAGAAATAATTGTGCTAAGGTTTGTGATTCCCGTAGCATGCACGTATGGTCTCCTAACTACATAACCAAATTGAAGCGCATTGTGTCTTGATTGTTTATCTTTGCGTGAAAGTCCAGAGTGCGCGATGGTTAACTCCTACCAACCTCTCCCCTAGGAGCATGCATAGTACTTTGCTTCTAGGGCTAATAAACATTTTGCAATAAGTATGTGAGTTCTTTATGACTAATGTTGAGTCCATGGATTATACGCACTCTCACCCTTCCACCTTGCTAGCCACTATAGTACCACGCAACTTTCGTCGGTGCATCGAACCACCGTATATCCTTCCTCGAAACAGCCACCATACCTACCTATTATGGCATTTTCATAGCCATTTCGTGATATATTGCCATGTATCTCCACCGTTTCGTTTATTATGACACACATCATCATTGTCATATTTCTTTGCATGGCCATGTAGTTGGCATAGTATTTGTGGCTTGTCCACCGTTCATATCTTTTATACATGACACTCTTGATCATTGCACATCCCGGTACACCGTCGGAGGCATTCATATAGGGCCATACCTTTGTTCTAGTATCGAGTTGTAAGTAAATAAAAGTGTGATGATCATCATTATTAGAACATTGTCCCATGTAATGTTATGAATAAAGAGGTCAAGGAATCTCTAAACAAAGAGGCCAAAATAGTATCCAAAAAAATAAAAAAGGGTCTCTAAAAAAAGAGGAGCCTATAAAAGAAAAAAATTGAGAAAAGAAAAAATGAGAGAAAAATAGAGAAGGGACAATGTTACTATCCTTTTCCACACTTGTGCTTCAAATTAGCACCATGTTCTTCATTATAAAGAGTCTCCTATTTTGTTATCTTCATATATTACTAGTGGGAGTTTTCATTATAGAACTTCGCTTGTATATTCCAACGATGGGCTTCCTCAAATGCCCTTGGTCTTCATGAGCAAGCAAGTTAATGTACACACACTAGTTTTCTTTTGAGCTTTCAAACACTTATAGCTCTAGTTCATCCGTTACATGGCAATTTGTCACGCCCAAGATGCGATTCTATCCCCATCACGTGGTGAACTCATGATTGGGGTACAACCGCATTTCGGGAGCTTAGCAAGATGGATATCATTACATCGTACCATTACATACATATATGGGGGATACATACAAGTCATACAATAGTCATAAGAATACAACACATCATATACAAGACATCCGGCTACGGATGAAAACACATGAAAAGACGACGACATCCATCCTGCTATCCCATGCTGCCGACCAGGAACCTATCCCAAGATCGACGAAAAGAAGAAGAAGAAAGAACTCCAACACAAGTAAACATCGCTCTCACGTCAAGTCATCGGAAACCTGCACCTGCAACTGTTCTTGTAGTATCTGTGAGCCACGAGGATTCATCAATCCCATAACCATGGGTATCAAGACTAGCAAAGCTTAATGGGTATGGAGAGGTTAAGTGGTGAAGTTGCAACAGCAGCTAAGCATTATATGGTGGCTAACTTACGAGTACAAGAATAAGATGAGCATCTACGCAAACGGTTGCCAACTAGTAATGATCACTTAGTGATCCAGAAATACCTATGAGTCAAACATAACCACATCGTGTTCTCTTCTCAAAGTGAAAAGAGACGGTCACGGTTACTCACGCGGTTGGTGTATTTTATTTCGGATCCTCTGTCAAGTTTTCTACAACCGGACATTAACAAATTCCAATATGCCACATAACCACGGGCACGGCTTTCGAAAGATCATAACCCTGCAGGGGTGTCCCAACTTAGCCCATCACAAGCGCTCACGATCAGCAGAGGTAAAACCTCTTATCTTAGTGACAACCCGATCAGACTCAGAATCCCGGTGCACAAGAAATTTTGACAGTGGTAAAACAAGTCCAGCAAGACCTCTCGGCGTGCCAACACCCTGATAGTAGCCGCGCGTATCTCGTCTCAGGCCACGTCCGGATAGGTCAGCCTACAGGTATACCAGATACCTCAGGTTTCCCTGAGGCGTCCCCGTAGTCCTCCCGTTTGGGAGCCACACCATGGGCACTGGCCCCCCCATATGTGGAAAAGAATCCTCACGGACATGACCGTCTATTCAAATTAATTAATTAATTAATTAATATTTTTATTATGTTGCAATTAAAACCAAAGTTGGGCCTTGCTAGAGGAGTTTTATTCAAAGTGAACTGTCAAGGGGGTCCCATAACCCCCAACCGTGTTAGGAACGCAAACTCATGGAACATAACACTGGTTTATCGGTTCTTAAAGTGACATGAGTGGAACAAAACACCGAGCAAAATGCCAAGCCTTCGACCCATTGCCAAGTATATAGGTGCATTAATTCAATTAAGAGATATTATGATATTCCCAAAATATCCAAGATCCGACATGGAGCAATCTTCATCTTCACCTGCAACTAACAACGCTATAAGAGGGGCTGAGCAAGTGGTAACATAGCCATACAACGGTTGCTGGGATGGTGTCAAAGGTTAGAGGTTTCATGGCAACAATAAGAGGCTGACAAACAAATAGATAGGTAGCGTGATATATAGCGATAGCATCGAGATTACTAGCATAGCAATGATAGTAATGAGATCCAAGGTGACGGTCATCTTGCCAGGAATCCTTCAAGGAAGAAGAATGAGTCCATGAAGAAGACGAAGCCACGTAGATGAACCAAGCATAGTCGAACAAATCCTCACGATCGCAATGAAACAGGAACTAACGAGAAGAAGAAAACAACATGGTAAACACATAACACACAAACATGACATGATGCTCTACTAAGTATGATGCTTGACAAGGCTACATGATGCAAATCATGGCAAGAGATGAAGCATACAAGAACATCACACAAGGCAAGTTTAAATGAGGCCGGAGACAACATATAACAATTTATGTAAGTCCTCATATGCAAATTTCAAAATTGGTCCAGATCTGAACAAACCTTATGTTAGAGTGGTAAAAGATCAAGTTAACAAGCTCCATGATGATCTACTCGAAATTATAGTCAAGTTACATATAAAGTTCATTTAATTCAGAGCTACGGCCTAGAAGATATGAGCAAAACAAGTTAAGCATGGCATTGATTCAAAATGCATTCAAACATCAGGCACACACTCTCAAAACATGGATGAACCATGACATTATGCATCTACATGCAAAACCAAGAAAGTTTCATATAGATCACACTCAAAACGGAGCAACGGATCAACACATACACCCAATACAAGATATAACAACAAACTGTCCAAAACAGCAACTAGGCACTTTACAATCATCAAAACGACATGCTACGGGAACATTTCATGGCATCAAAGGGTATGGAAAGCATGTAAATGTCAAGCATTACAAAATATGATTACTGAGCTACTGCCAAGTACCACTAGAACATGCTCAAAACATCATGGCAAGATTGCAAATGACAACATTTTCACAGACTTGGTGCAATAAACTAGAGATGGCAGGAACATTGACAAGTAGGCATGTTTGCAAGCTTGTGCAACTCATCTCAAAGCATATCATGGCATGTGATTATAACCAACCGCAAGAAGACATGTTTATGCACCTACTCATGTCAAGAAGATGGTCATACGATGCATAGAACACCATCTATTCACAAGGCAAAAATGAACTTGCTGTTAAGAGGCTGACAGAAACATTATTTAGCAATTTGAGAGCATGGTAATGAGAAGCTACAGGAGGCCATAATTGCAAACAAGGGCATGGATGGATAGATCATAACATTGAAAACAAAACATGCTCACTGAACATCTCCAGATTATGCATGGATTTGACTGTATCATCAAGCAAACATGGCATCACAATATAACAGTTTCAGACTTAGCAAAAAACACGAAGTCACTGAAATCAGCAACATCGAGTAGGTCACTTTGCAAGCTTGTTACACTCACCACAAGGCATATCATGACAAACTAAATACATCATTGCAAAGATGACATGATTGTGCTCCTAAAACATGTTGACATGATGCTCAAACAAAAATCACACAAAAAGATATGAAAAAGACAAATGAGCAAGTTATATTAGTTTCCAGAAGTTAACAACACTTAGCACTTTTGTAACAGAAATTAAGGCATCAAGATGAACAGTAACATGCATGCAAATGCAACTATCATGTAGAGCACAGAGAGACTAACATTTTGACATATTATACACCACAAATGGACAAATATGCAGAAAGATAAGGCCCTCGCAAGATGCATACATGATGTTACTCCAGACTTAGCCAAATTCACAGACAGTTTAAAAGACTAAGAGAAAAAAAAGGGCGCTCACATTGGGCCGAAACGGGATGGTCGGAGGCTAGGCTGGGCCTTGACGGACGGAGACGGGCCACGGGGAGGAGGCCCACACGGACACGCCAGCGCAGCGTCGTCCTCCCCGACGCGGAGTACGAGATGAACTTTCGAGATTTGCCCTATTATTACTATGATAATACCTAGATCTATGTTTTATGCCTAGCTAAGGGCGTTAAACAATAGCGCTTCTTGGGAGGCAACCCAATTTTATTTTGTTCTTGTTTTTTGTTCCATTTTTCAATAAGTTTTTCATCTAGCCCCTGGTTACAGGAGTTTTGAAAGTTGTTATTAGTGTTTTTCCCAAGTAAGACCATTGGGATGATTTGGAAGATAGTAGATTGGTTTCGCTGAAAAACAGAAACTTTTGCGCTCAGTGTTAGGATTTTTTCTGATTACTGGAACGCGATAAATTCTTGAATTTTTTACACATCTCTGACCTACAAATTTCCCATGTTGTCCTAAAGTTTCGTAATTTTTAGAGATAACATCAATTTGCATCTTTACAACTACCCTGTTAAAGATAGATTGTGTTTTCTTGTGTTGTTTGCTTATTTTGATGCATCTATGGCTAGTATCGGGGGGTATGAACCATGGAAAAATAAAAATATACTCCCTCCGTTCTGAATTACTTGTCTCGGAAATGGATGTATGTAGAACTAAAATACGTCTAGATACATCCATTTCTGCGACAAGTAATTCCGAACGGAGGGAGTAGTAGATATTACACCAATATAAAATAAGAATGAGTTCACATAAGTACCTACTTGTAAGGATTGGATTTTGTTTTACTAACAGATCTCACGAGTTTTCTGTTGTGAAGTTTTCAAGTTTTGGGTAAAGATTTGATGGACTATGGAATAAAGAGTGGCAAGAGCCTAAGCTTGGGGATGCCCAAGGCACCACGAGGTAATATTCTAGGACAACCAAGAGCCTAATCTTGGGGATGCCCTGGAAGGCATCCCCTCTTTCGTCTTCGTCTATCGATAACTTTACTTGAGGCTATATTTTCATTCACCACATGATATGTGTTTTGCTTGGAGCATCTTGTATGATTGAGTCTTTTATTTTTAGTTTGCCACATTCATCCTCGCTGAATACATATTTTTGAGAGACACGCATGAATCGTGATTTATTAGAATACTCTATGTTCTTCACTTATATCTTTTGAGCTAGGCAATTATGCTCTAGTGCTTCACTTATATGTTTTTAGAGCACGATGGTGGCCTTATTTTATAGAAATTGTTGAACTCTCTTGCTTTAGTTATATTATTTGTTGGGGAACGTAGTATTTTCAGAATTTTCCTACGATCACGCAAGATCTATCTACTAGATGCATAGCAACGAGAGGGGAGAGTGTGTCTACGTACCCTCGTAGACCGGGAGCGGAAGCGTCTAATGACGCGGTTGATATAGTCGAATTTCTTCGCGATCCAACCGATCAAGTACCGAACGTACGGCACCTCCACGTTCAGCACACGTTCAGCTTGATGACGTCCCACGATCTCTTGATCCAGTTGAGCTACACGGGAGAGTTTCGTCAGCACGACGGCGTGGTGAGAGAGATGATGAAGTTACCGTAGCAGGGCTTCGCCTAAACGCTGCAACGATATGACCGAGGTGTGTTACTGTGGAGGGGGGCACCGCACACGGTTGGGACGGATCAACGGATCAACTTGTGTGTCCTAGGGTGCCCCCCTGCCCCCGTATATAAAGGAGCAAGGGAGCGGCCGGCCCTAGAGGGGGCGCGCCAAGTGTGGGGAGTCCTACTAGGACTCCCAAGTCCTAGTAGGATTCCCCTTTCCTTTTCGGAGTAGGAGAGAAGGAAAGAGGTGGAGAGGGAGAAGGAAAAGGGGGCTGCACCCCTTATCCAATTCGGACCAGAGGGGGGGGGGCGCCTCCTTCCTTTTGGCCTTTCTCCTCTATTCCCGTATGGCCCAATAAGGCCCATATACTCCGAAAAATACCCGAATCACTCGGAACCTTTCCGATGTCCGAACATAGTCGTCTAATATATCGATCTTTACGTCTCGACCATTTCGAGACTCCTAATCATGTCCCCGGTCTCATCCGGGACTCAGAACTCCTTCGGTACATCAGAACTCATAAACTCATAATACCGATCGTCATCAAACGTTAAGCGTGCGGACCCTACGGGTTCGAGACCTATGTAGACATGACCGAGACTCATCTCCGGTCAATAACCAATAGCGGAACCTGGATGCTCATATTGGCTCCTACATATTCTACGAAGATCTTTATCGGTCAAACCGCATAACAACATACGTTGTTCCTTTTGTCATTGGTATGTTACTTGCCCGAGATTCGATCGTCGGTATCTCTATACCTAGTTCAATCTCGTTACCGGCAAGTCTCTTTACTCGTTCCGTAATACATCATCTCGTGACTAACTCATTAGTCTTTTGCTTGCAAGGCTTATTATGATGTGCATTACCGAGAGGGCCCAGAGATACCTCTCCGACACTCGGAGTGACAAATCCTAGTCTTGAGCTATGCCAACACCACGAACACTTTCGGAGACACCTGTACATCATCTTTATGATCACCCAGTTACGTTGTGACGTTTGATAGCACACAAGGTGTTCCGATGGTATTCGGGAGTTGCATAATCTCATAGTCATAGGAACATGTATAAGTCATGAAGAAAGCAATAGCAGTAAAACTAAATGGTCATAGTGCTAAGCTAACGGATGGGTCTTATCCATCACATCATTCTCCTAATGATGTGATCCCGTTGATCAAATGACAACTCATGTCTATGGTTAGGAAAGTTAACCATCTTTGATCAATGATCTAGTCTAGTAGAGGCATACTAGGGACATTCTGTTTTGTCTATGTATTCACACTTGTACTAAGTTTCCGGTTAATACAATTCTAGCATGCATAATAAACATTTATCATGATATAAGGAAATATAAATAACAACTTTATTATTGCCTCTAAGGCATATTTTCTTCAGTCTCCCACTTGCACTAGAGTCAATAATCTAGATCACATCGCCATGTGATTTAATACCGATAGTTCACATCGTTATGTGAATAACACCCATAGTTCACATCGCCATGTGACCAACACCCAAAGGGTTTACTAGAGTCAATAATCTAGTTCACATCGCTATGTGATTAATACCCAAGAGTAATAAGGTGTGATCATGTTTTGCTTGTGAGAGAAGTTTACTCAACGGGTTTGTCACATTCAGATCCGTATGTATTTCGCAAATTTCTATGTCTACAATGCTCTGCATAGAGCTACTCTGGCTAATTGCTCCCACTTTCAATACGCATCCAGATTGATACTTAGAGTCATCTGGATTTAGTGTCAAAGCTTGCATCGGCGTAACCCTTAATGACGAACTCTTTATCACCTCCATAAGCGAGAAACATTTCCTTAGTCATCCAGTTACTAAGGATAATTTTGACCGCTGTATAGTGATCTACTCCTGGATCACTATTGTACCCCCTTGACAAACTCATGGCAAGGTACACAACATGTTTGGTACACAGCATGGCATACTTTATAGAACCTATGGCTGAGGCATAAGGAATGACTTTCATTCTCTCTATATTTTTTTGCCGTGGTCTGGCTTGGAGTCTTACTCAACTTCACACCTTACAAGTCAGGCAAGAACTCCTTCTTTGACTGATCCATTTTGAACTACTTCAAAATCCTATCAAGGTATGTACTCATCAAAAGTCTTATCAAGCGTCTTGATCTATCTCTATAGATCTTGATGTCCAATATGTAAGCAGCTTCACCAAGGTCTTTCTTTGAAAAACTCCTTTCAAACACTCCTTTATGCTTTCCAGAAAATTCTACATCATTTCTGATCGACAATATGTCATTCACATATACTTATTAGAAAGTTTGTAGTGCTCCCACTCACTTCTTGTAAATACAGGCTTCACCGCAAGTCTATATAAATCTATATGCTTTGATCAACTTATCAAAGCGTATATTCAAACTCCGAGATGCTTGCACCAGTCCATAGATGGATCACTAGAGCTTGCACATTTTGTTAGCACCTTTAGGATTGACAAAACCTTCTGGCTGCATCATATACAAGTCTTCTTTAATAAATCCATTAAAGAATGCAGTTTTGTTATCCATTTGCCAGATTTCATAAAATGCGGCAATTGCTAACATGATTCGGACAGACTTAAGCATCGCTACGGGTGAGAAAGTCTCATCGTAGTCAACTCCTTGAACTTTTCGAAAAACTTTCGCAACAAGTCGAGCTTTGTAAACAGTAAAATTACCGTTAGCGTCAGTTTTCCTCTTGAAGATCCATTTATTTTCGATGGCTTGCCGATCATCGGGCAAGTCAACCAAAGTCCACACTTTGTTCTCATACATGGATCCCATCTCAGAATTCATGGCCTCAAGCCATTTTGCGGAATCTGGGCTCATCATCGCTTCCTCATAGTTCGTAGGTTCATCATGGTCCAGTAACATGACTTCCAGAACCTGGTTGCCGTACCACTCTGATGCAGAACAAACTCTGATTGATCTACGAAGTTCAGCAGAAACTTGATCTGAAGTTTCATGATCATCATCCTTAGCTTCCTCACTAATTGGTGTAGGAATCACTGGAACTAGTTTCTGTGATGTTCCACTTTCCAATTCGGGAGAAGGTACAATTACCTCATCAAGTTCTACTTTCCTCCCACTCACTTCTTTCGAGAGAAACTCCTTCTCTAGAAAGGATCCACTCTTAGCAACAAAGACCTTGCCTTCAGATCTGTGATAGAAGGTGTACCGAACAGTTTCTTTTGGGTATCCTATGAAGATTTACTTCTCCGATTTGGGTTCGAGCTTATCATGTTGAAACTTTTTCACATAAGCATCGCAGTCCCAAACTTAAAGAAATGACAGCTTAGGTTTCTCATCAAACCACAGTTCATACGGTGTCATCTCTCACAGATTTAGATGGTGCCCTATTTAACGTGAATGTAGCTGTCTCTAATGCATAACCCCAAAAGCGATAGTGGTAGATCGGTAAGAGACATCATCGATCGCACCATATCTAATAAAGTACGGTTATGACGTTCGGACACACCATTACACTATGGTGTTCCAGGTGGCGTGAGTAGTGAAACTATTTCACATTGTTTTTACTGAAGGCCAAACTCGCTAACTCAAATATTTTACCTCTACGATCATATCGTAGAAACTCTTATTTTCTTGTTACGATGATTCTCCACTTCACTCTGAAATTCTTTGAACTTTTCAAATGTTTCAGACTTGTGCTTCATTAAGTAGATATACCCATATCTGCTCAAATCATCAGTGAAGGTCAGAAAATAACGATACCCGCCGCGAGCTTCAACACTCATTGGTCCACATACATCTGTATGTATGATCTCCAACAAATCTGTTGCTCGCTCCATTGTTCCGGAGAACGTAGTTTTAGTCATTTTGCCCATGAGGCATGGTTCGCAAGCACCAAGTGATTCATAATCAAGTGATTCCAAAAGTCTATCACTATGGAGTTTCTTCATGCGCTTTACACCATTACGACCTAAACGGCAGTGCCTCAAATAAGTTGCAGTATCATTATTAACCTTGCATCTTTTGGCTTCAATATTATGAATATGTGTATCACCACGATCGAGATCCAACAAACTATTTTCATTGGGTGTATGACCATTGAAGGTTTTATTCATGTAAACAGAATAACAATTATTCTATGACTTTAAATGAATAACCGTATTGCAACAAATATGATCAAATCATATTCATGCTCAACGCAAATGTCTAATAACATTTTATTTAGGTTTTACACTAATTCCGAAAGTATAGGGAGTGTGCGATGATGATCATATCAATCTTGGAACCACTTCCAATAGACATCGTCACTTCACCTTTAACTAGTCTCTGTTCATTCTGCAATTCTCGTTTCGAGTTACTAATTTTAGTAACTGAACCGGTATCAAATACCCACGGGTTGCTATGAACACTAGTAAAGTACACATCAATAATCTGTATATCAAAATACACCTTTGTTAACTTTGCCATCCTTCTTATCCGCCAACTATCTAGGGCAGTTCCACTTCCAGTGACCATTTCCTTTGCAGTAGAAGCACTTAGTTTCAGGCTTGAGTTTTACCTTTGGGTTTCTTCACGGGAGTGACAACTTGCTTGTCATTCTTCTTGAAGTTCCCGTTCTATCCCTTTGCCCTTTACTTGAAACAAGTGGTCTTGTTAACCATCAACACTTGATGCTTTTTCATGATTTCTACCTTCGCCGACTTCAGCATCGCGAAGAGCTCGGGAATTCCTTTCGTCATCCCTTGCAAATTATAGTTCATCACGAAGTTGTACTAACTTGGTGATAGTTACTAGAGAACTTTGTCAATTAATATCTTATCTGGAAGATTAACTCCCACTTGATTCAAGTAATTGTAGTACCCCAGACAATCTGAGCACATGCTCACTGGTTGAGCTATTCTCCTCCATCTTGTAGGCAAAGTACTGTCAGAAGTCTTATACCTCTCGACACGGGCATGAGTATGAAATACTAATTTCAACTCTTGGAACATCTTATATGCTCTGTGGCGTTCAAAACGTTTTTGAAGTCCCGGTTCTAAGCCGTAAAGCATGGTGCACTTAAACTATCAAGTAGTCATCATACCAAGCTTTTGTCAAAATGTTCATAACGTCTACATCTGCTCCTGCAATAGGTCTGTCACCTAGCGGTGCATCAAGGACATAATTCTCTGTGCAGCAATGAGGATAATCCTCAGATGACGGAACAATTCCGCGTCATTGCTACTAACATATTTCAACTTAGTTTTCTCTAGGAACATATAAAAAAATAAACGGGGAGCAACATCGTGAGCTATTGATCTACAACATAGATATGCTAATACTACGAGGACTAAGTTCATGATAAATTAAAGTTCAATTTAATCATATTACTTAAGAACTCCCACTTAGATAGACATCCCTCTAGTCATCTAAATGATCACGTGATCCAAATCAACTAAACCATGTCCGATCATCACGTGAGATGGAGTAGTTTCAATGGTGAATATCTTATGTTGATCATATCTACTATTTGATTCACGCTCGACCTTTCGGTCTCCAGTGTTCCGAGGCCATATCTGCATATGCTAGGCTCGTCAAGTTTAACCCGAGTATTCTGTGTGTGCAAAACTGGCTTACACCCGTTGTATTTGAACGTAGAGCTTATCACACCCGATCATCACGTGGTGTCTCGGCACGACGAACTTTCGCAACGGTGCATACTCAGGGAGAACACTTATACCTTGAAATTTAGTAAGCGATCATCTTATAATGCTACCGTCGAACTAAGCAAAATAAGAAGCATAATAAGATAAACATCACATGCAATCAAAATATGTGACATGATATGGCCATCATCATCTTGTGTTTTTTATATCCATCTCCAAAGCATCGTCATGATCACCTTCGTCACCGGCGTGACACCTTGATCTGCATCGTAGCATCGTTGTCGTCTCGCCAACTATTGCTTCTACGACTATCGCTACCACTTAGTTATAAAGTAAAGCAATTACATGGCGATTGCATTTCATAAAATAAAGCGACAACCATATGGTTCCTGCCAGTTGCCAATAACTTTACAAAACATGATCATCTCATACAAAACCGTATATCTCATCATGTCTTGACCATATGACATGACAACATGCCCTGCAAAAACAAGTTAGACGTCCTCTACTTTGTTGTTGCAAGTTTTACGTGGCTGCTATGGGCTTAGCAAGAACCGTTCTTACCTACGCATACAAAACCACAACGATGTTTCGTCAAGTATGTGCTGTTTTAACCTTCACAAGGACCAGGCGTAGCCACACTTGATTCAGCTAAAGTGAGAGAGACAGACACCTGCCAGTCACCTTTAAGCAACAAGTGCTCATAACGGTGAAACCAGTCTCGCGTAAGCGTACGCGTAATGTCGGTCCGGGCCGCTTCATCTCACAATACCCCCGAAACAAAGTATGACATGCTGGTAAGCATTATGACTAGTATCGCCCACAACTCCTTGTGTTCTACTCGTGCATATCATCTACGCATAGACCTGGCTCATGATGCCACTATTGGGGAACGTAGTATTTTCAAAATTTTCCTACTATCACGCAAGATCTATCTACTAGATGGATAGCAATGAGAGGGGAGAGTGTGTCTACGTACCCTCCTAGACCGGGAGCGGAAGCGTCTAATGACGAGGTTGATGTAGTCGAACTTCTTCGCGATCCAACCGATCAAGTACTGAACGTACGACACCTCCGCGTTCAGCACACGTTCAGCTTGATGACGTCCCACGAGCTCTTGATCCAGTTGAGCTTCACGGGTGAGTTTCGTCAGCACGACGGCTGGTGACACAGATGATGAAGTTACCGTCGCAGGGCTTCGCCTAAACGCTGCAATGATATGACCGAGGTGTGTTACTGTGGAGGGGGGCACCCCACACGGTTGGGAGAGATCAATTGATCAACTTGTGTGTCCTAGGGTGCCCCCCTGCCCCCGTGTATAAAGGAGCAAGGGAGAGGCCGGCCCTAGAGGGGGCGCGCCAAGTGTGGGGAGTCCTACTAGGACTCCCAAGTCCTAGTAGGATTCCCCTTTCCTTTCCGGAGTAGGAGAGAAGGAAAGAGGTGGAGAGGGAGAAGGAAAAGGGGGCTGCACCCCTTGTCCAATTCGGACCAGAGGGGGGCGCGCGCCTCCTTCCTTTTGGCCTTTCTCCTCTATTCCCGTATGGCCCAATAAGGCCCATATACTCCGAAAAATATTCGAATCACTCGGAACCTTTCCGATGTCCGAATATAGTCGTCCAATATATCGATCTTTATGTCTCGACCATTTCGAGGCTCCTCGTCATGTCCCCGGTCTCATCCGGGACTTCGAACTCCTTCGGTACATCAAAACTCATAAACTCATAATACCGATCGTCATCAAACGTTAAGCGTGCGGACCCTACGGGTTCGAGAACTATGTAGACATGACCGAGACTCATCTCCGGTCAATAACCAATAGCGGAACCTGGATGCTCATATTGGCTCCTACATATTCTACGAAGATCTTTATCGGTCAAACCGCATAACAACATATGTTGTTCCTTTTGTCATTGGTATGTTACTTGCCCGAGATTCGATCGTCGGTATATCTATACCTAGTTCAATCTCGTTACCGGCAAGTATCTTTACTCATTCCGTAATACATCATCTCGTGACTAACTCATTAGTCTTTTGCTTGCAAGGCTTATTATTATGTGCATTACCGAGAGGGCCTAGAGATACCTCTCCGACACTCGGAGTGACAAATCCTAGTCTTGATCTATGCTAACACCACGAACACTTTCGGAGACACATGTAGAGCATCTTTATGATCACCCAGTTACGTTGTGACGTTTGATAGCACACAAGGTGTTCCTACGGTATTCGGGAGTTGCATAATCTCATAGTCATAGGAACATGTATAAGTCATGAAGAAAGCAATAGCAGTAAAACTAAACGATCATAGTGTTAAGCTAACAGATGGGTCTTGTCCATCACATCATTCTCCTAATGATGTGATCCCGTTGATCAAATGACAACTCATGTCTATGGTTAGGAAACATAACCATCTTTGATCAATGAGCTAGTCTAGTAGAGGCATACTAGGGACACTCTGTTTTGTCTATCTATTCACACATGTACTAAGTTTTCGGTTAATACAATTCTAGCATGAATAATAAAAATTTATCATGATATAAGGAAATATAAATAACAACTTTATTATTGCCTCTAGGGCATATTTCCTTCATTATTTTGAGAGTATCTAAACAACATGGTAATTTTCTTAGGTTATGATTTTAGTCCTAATATGATGGACATCCAAGGGAGATATAATAAAACTTTCATATATGGAGCATTGAATACTATGAGAAGTTTGATTCCTTATGACTGTTCTGAGATATGAAGATGGTTATATTAGATTCATGCTAGTAGTAAATTGTGGAGTCAAAGAACTAATTGTGCTAAGGTTTGTGGTTCCCATAGCATGCACGTATGGTCTCCTAACAATGTAACCAAATTGAAGCGCATTGTGTCTTGATTGTTTCTCTTTGCGTGAAAGTCGGGAGCACGCGATGGTTAACTCCTATGAACCTCTCCCCTAGGAGCATGCATAGTACTTTGCTTCGAGGGCTAATATTTTTTTGCAATAAGTATGTGAGTTCTTTATGACTAATGTTCAGTCCATGGATTATACGCACTCTCACCCTTCCACCTTGCTAGCCACTCTAGTACCGCGCAACTTTTGCCGGTGCATCAAACCACCGTATATACTTCCTCAAAACAACCACCATACCTACCTATTATGGCATTTTCATAGCCATTTCGGGATATATTGCCATGTAATTCCTCCGTTCCGTTCACTATGACACATACCATCATTGTCATATTGCTTTCCATGACCATGTAGTTGGCATAGTATTTCTGGCTTGGCCACCATTCATATCTTTTATACATGACACTCTTGATCATTGCACATCCCGGTACACCGTCGGAGGCATTCATATAGGGCCAAACCTTTGTTCTAGTATCGAGTTGTAAGTAAATAGAAGTGTGATGATCATCATTATTACAACATTTTCCCATGTGAGGTTATGAATAAAGAGGCCAGAGATTCTAAACAAAGAGGCCAAAAGAGTCAAAAAAAAGAGAAAAGTGTCTCCATAAAAAAGAGGAGCCTAAAAAATAAAAAAATTGAGAAAATAAAAAAATGAGAGAAAAAGAGAGAAGGGACAATGTTACTATCCTTTTCCACACTTGTGCTTCAAAGTAGCACCATGTTCTTCATTATAGAGAGTCTCCTATTTTGTTACTTTCATATATTACCAGTGGGATTTTTTTTATAGAACTTCGCTTGTATATACCAACAATGGGCTTCCTCAAATGCCCTTGGTGTTCGTGAGCAAGCAAGTTAATGCACACCCACTAGTTTTCTTTTGAGCTTTCATACACTTATAGCTTTAGTGCATCCGTTACATGGCAATCCCTACTCACTCACATTGATATTGATTGATGGACATCTCCATAGTCCATTGATTTGCATAGTCAATGTGAGACTTTCTCCTCCTTCTGTCAATCACCACCTTCTATTCCACCAATAGTGCTATGTCCTTGGCTCACGCTCATTTATTGTGTGAAGAGTTGAAAATTTTTAAGGATGTAAAAGTATGAAAACAATTGCTTGTCTGACACTGGGATAGGCATGATTTATACTTTGTGTTAAGAAGAGGGATCATATAAGACTATATGATTTTGTAGGGATAACTTTCTTTAGCCATGTTATTTTTGAAGCTTAATGATGTGCTTTCTAGTATGCTTGAAGTATTATTGTTTGTATGTCAATATAAACTTTTGTTTTGAATCATACGGATCTGAATATTCATGCCATATAAAAGAGGTTGCACTAGTAAATATGTTAGGTAGCATTCTACATCAGAAATTCAGTTTTTAACATTCACCTACTTGAGGACGAGTAGGAATTAAGCTAGGGGATCCTTGATTTGTCTCCAACGTATCTATAATTTTTTATTGTTCCATGTTATTATATTATCTGTTTTAGATGTTATATATGCATTAATATGCTATTTTACATTATTTTTGGGACTAACCTATTAACCTAGAGCCCAGTGCCATTTTATGTTTTTCCTTGTTTTGGAGTATCGCTGAAAAGGAATACTAAACGGAGTCCAAATGGAATAAAACTTCACGATGATATTTCTTGGACCAGAAGACACCCAAGAGACTTGTAGTTCAAGTCAGAAGAGCCGCAAGGCGGCGACAAGGGTGTAGGGCTCGCCAGGGGGTAGGGTGCGCCCCCTACCTTGTGGGCCCCTCGCGACTCCCCTGATCTACTTCTTCCTCGTAATATTCTCAAATTTTGCAAAACCCTCAGAACAATCCACGAAAATACTTTTCCGCCGCCGCAGGTCTCTAACCTCGTGAGATCCCATCTGGAGGCCTTTTCCGTTACTCTGCTAGTGGGGGATTCGACCAGAGAGGGCTTCTACATCAACACCATTGCCCTTCCGATGAACCGTGAGTAGTTTACCACAAACCTACGGGTCCATAGCTAGTAGCTAGATGGCTTCTTCTCTCTCTTTGATACTCAATACCATGTTTGTCGGTGTACTAAAGTAGGGTACCTTAGTATCCCGAACTTGTGCACGGGCAGTTGTAGCTCCCCGCGGCAAGGCCTGCCGGGCGAGCGCCAAGGCCCTTCGTAGTTCCTTTGAAGCCATTCAAGAACAAAGTATTCAAGCCAAGAAGACAAGGCCCCGGCAAGTAGGAGCTTGCCGGGAAGACACTCAAAGCACAATACCCTGGCACGAGGAGCTTGCCGGGAAGGCCAACCTAGGCACCTCAAGAAGCTTGCCGCGACGCGCCACGTGTCCCGGCAAGGCCCGGCGAGCGACAAGCTCCCGGAAGCGACAAGGTAGCAACCGCGGCAAGATGCTTGCCGCGGCAAGCTTCCACTCAGTACCTGCGCTCCAGCGCATCCACCCACGTGTCGCCCTGGGACCTTCCCAGGCGCATGTGGCTGAAGGATGTGCAGCCAGGGGTACACGGTGGCAAGCAGCGATGACGAGGCTACCGTCGTGGTGAACGGTGGCGCCCCCGACAGCCACTTTTTGCACTGTTTGGGCGACGGCGACGGGCATTTAATGCCCTTGTCCCCTGCCATCAGGGTTAGGTATGGAGCACTGTTCCATCTACAACCCCTTTTACCTTTTTACCCCTGCATGCGTTGCCACCTGTCGGTGACCCCTTGAACGAATAAAAGGAGGCCCATGCGCAACGTAGAGGGGGGTTAGGCATTCGAACACTCTCACGCTCGGTCTCAAGAGCACTGTAGCTTCCAACGCTCCCGAGCCAAGAACTCAATACAAACCAAAGCAGGAGTAGGGTTTTACGCATCCGTGCGGCCCGAACCTGGGTAAACTGCTCGTGTGCTCGCCTCGATCCGCTCTTTGTGCTACCTCCGCCCCCTGCCATACCGAAAAGGGGCTCCGGTCCCATAGGTGTTCGTGGGCGATCAGTTTCCGCGACAATGTTCTTCTTCTCTATGTTCTTGGATATCTATCTGATGTAACCTTCTCTTGTGGTGTGTTTGTCGAGATCCGATGAATTGTGGGTTTATGATCAGCTTATCTATGAATATTGGAATCTTCTCTGAATTCTTATATGCATGATTTGGTATCTTTGTATTTCTCTTCGAATTACCAGTTTGGTTTGGCCAACTAGATTGGTTTTTCTTGCAATGGGAGAGGTGCTTTTCTTTGGGTTAAATCTTGCGGTGTCCTCACCCAGTGACAAAGTATGGGTAGCGAGGCACGTATAGCATTGTTGACATCAAGGATAAAAAGATGGGGTTTTCATCATATTGCTTGAGTTAATTCCTCTACATCATGTCATCTTACTTAAATTGTTAATCTATTCTTCATGAACTTAATATTCTAGATGCAGGCAGGAGTCGGTCGATGTGTGGAGTAATAGTAGTAGATGCAGGCAGGAGTCGGTCTACTTGACACAGACGTGATGCCTATATTGCATAATCATTGCCTTGGATATCGTCATAACTTTGCGCTTTGCTATCAATTGCTCGATAGTAATATTTTCACCCACCGTATTATTTGGCTTCAAGAGAGAAGCCCCTAGGGAAACCTATGGCACCCTGGTCTATTTTCCATCATATTAGTTTTAGATCTATTATTTTGCAATCTTTAATTTTCAGATATATAAACAAAAAAAAACCCAAAAATATTTTATCTTTTTTTATCTATCTCTATCAGATCTCACTTTTGCATGTGACCGTGAAGGGATTGACAACCCCTTTATCGCGTTCGGTGCAAGTTGTTTGATTGTTTGTGCAGGTATTGGTGATTTGTGCGTTCTTATCCTACTGGATTGATGCCTTGGTTCTCAAACTGAGGGAAATACTTGTCTCGACTTTGTTGCCTCACCCTTTTGTCTTCACTGGAAAAACCAACGTAATCTCAAGAAGTGGCACATGCCCTCGTGCCTACTCGAACGAGGAAGAAGACACCCCTATCCATCAGCTGGGCTAGGAACAATGTTGGGCCTCACGTAAGTTCGGGTAAGTGAGCTAGTGGCCTTCTCTCTCTTTTATTAATTATTTATGTTTTCTAGATTTCTTTTGTGTTTTTGATTTAGTAAAAATACGAATCCATTTTTAAACTCCTAAAAACAACCATGGGCACTATTTGAATTATTTTCGATAGCCCTCATTTTGTTTCAGAATTATTTGAGAACTAAAATAATTATAGCATTTAAATGCCCATATTCAGATACAATATGATATAATTCAAAAATCTAGGATGACCTAGAAAAATGTGCACCATTTTTGTCAAAAGTTTTCAACCAATTAAAAAATGATGAACTTTTCTGAAGGGTATTTTGGGCTCATTGAAAAGATTTGAATTTGAACCTCGTTGAATTCATTCTGTGCTAGGGTTTGATGATCCCCATTTCCAATTTAAAGTGAATCTAGACATTATGCATGGACTAATATGCAACTATCTACAATCAATTTCTAGGGTTATGACAACTCGGGGTGGGCTAACGATCTGCTCAGCTGGTTAAGCTCGTACTCGTTAAGCTCGTGCTCGTTAAGGCTCAGCTTGTTAAGATCGTTAAGATTAACAAGCAGAAAACCCTGGTCAGCTCGGTTTGTTTGAAGCTCGTTAAGCTCATGAGCGATCGCGAGCACTCAGTAACATAATATAATGTGTTACGGTCTGCATTATGAGTGCATAGGTGTGGTTTTTAAGATGAAATATGGTGGTTACAAAAAGAAATACACTTGTTTGTTGCCTCCTATGTTGACTAGATTGAATAGGAGAGCTAAGGTGCTGCAAAAAGTTTGCCATGTAAGTTGAAAATATGTGTTGTGTTATTACTAACGAGCTTGACGAGCTACTCGTGAAACTCATTAGCTCGCTCGTTGAGATCATTAAGCTTACCGAGCTAAAATCAATGATTGGCTATGTTCATTAAGAAGCAAGCTACGAGCTTAACGAGCCGAGCTATCGAGCGCTCATTAAGCTCACGAGCTATGACCTTTTGGTCCAGCCCTAGTGACAACTCACCTCCACTAAACAAGAATCTTGTCGCGAGATTCAACTCGTAGGGTAAGAGGAAAAGGGGTCACAAAACTACCACAATCTTCATGATCTGACTGCCCTTCTGGGAGATGTTGATCCATTTCATCATATTGATCTTGACATCTTGGCTTTGTTCTCTTCAACCAAACACGAAGACAGAAGGAACATGGATAACTCTACGAGAATCAATATTCACGCAGATTGAGCAACTCATGGAATGAGACGATGAAACAACTCTCGAGCTGAGAGACTTAACACACATCGAGAGGAATGAGAGGAACATATGATGAAGGCTCAATTTTGGTAAGCAACAATTCCACGCTTATTAAAGATTGTACAAATGTTAGAGTAGCGAGGAGACAGATTGCCATTTGTACCATAACAGGGCACCCTAGAGGACGTGACTCATATAATTATTCCCTTAAGTGACAAAAAGAATTACTTTTGATACAGGGATCATTGTAACTCTCTATACCAGCCTAAGGCAATTCACAAATGATCGTTTGAAGGAGTTCAAAGAATGGCATACTAAGACTAGAATGGAGGATGTGGACTACCATGTTGAAGACAACGCAATGGATGATTTTTGCTTATCATCGGAAATAGTTGGGACCCCTGGTAAGACCACTTTTGAAGATTATCCCGAACAACAATTACTGAGAGCGGCAGCCCATGGGAAAATGGCTCAATTGTTGACTCAAGATACTACAATAATAGATCTCCTAGCTAGGTGTGTCAACTTTACTAGAACCTATATCATGGATCTTGGAAAAAGTTCCAACCATCATATCTGCCTGAGATTCAGATCTGGTTGGTGTCAGGATATCGAGACTCAACACGTTTGGAAAAAAGAATGTTTGCAACACAAATCGACAACATGACATTCGAGATTCTCGGGAAATGAACTACGATAATAAGCTCCAAAACATGAGATAGTTTGCCAGATACATGTGATCAAAATGTCTAGGATAGTTGAAAGGATCGAGAAGAGGGGTCTAGAGGTGGGGTGATTAGACCCTCAACAAGCAAAGTTGGCAGATTTTAATTTCTACAAGTTGAGATTGAATTTACCACATGTTAAATCATTCACAATACATTTCAAGCATGCATGATAAGAATATAGGGAGTGGAAAAGGTAAAGCATGCAATTTGTGAGAAACTAAATGAAGGGGATTGGAAGTTGCAAACGTAATTGGAGACATGGAGATTTTTGTTGGGGTTCCGATAGGTGGTTCTATCGCACGTCCACGTTGATGGAGACTTCAACCCATGAAGGGTAACGGCTGCGCGAGTCCATGGAGTGCTCGACCCATGGAGGGTCCACAAATAAGCAACTTTGTCTATCCCACCATGGCCATTGTCCACAAAATACTTGCCTCACTCGGGTAGATCTTCATGAAGTAGGCGATCTCCTTGCCCTTACAAACTTTTTGGTTCAACTCCACATCTCTTGACGGAGGCTCCCAAGCGACACATAACCAATCTAGGAGACACCACTCTCCAAAAGGTAATAGGCGATGTGTTGATGATGAACTCCTTGCTCTTCTGCTTCAAATGGCAGTCTCCCCAACACTCAACTCTCTCTCATAGATTTGGATATGGTGGAAAGAAGATTTGAGTGGAAAGGAAGTTGGGGAAGGCTAGAAATCAAGATTCTTGTGGTAGGATTGGAATGTCTTGATCCCAACACATCAGTAGGTGGTTCTATCTCAGGAAATGAAAGGTGGAACTGTAGGCACGTCCTGATGGCTTTCTTACAAATGAAGAGGTAATGGAGGGGTATATATAGCCTCCACACAAAAATCCAACCATTACACACATTTGACCCAACTCGGTGAGACCGAACAGATGAACGTAGTGGCACCGATTGGTTCAAACATGTGAACAACAGGAATCTTGGGGGACCTACTGGAACAACTCAGTGAGACCGATGTGCTAGGGCTTAGGGAAAACCTCATCTCGGTGGGACCAATTGTATCAACTCGGTGAGACCCTAGTGAACTATGGGTACACGGAGAGTCTGTCAAGCCAAATCGGTGAGACCGATTGCGTAAACTCGGTGAGACCAACATAAATGGAACTGATCACAAAGTGCTAGCAAGGCCATCTCGGTGAGACCGAGATCTGTATTAGTCGGACTGAAATGCTAGGCTTTCTTGCAACGGCTATGTCAAGTGAACTCGGTGGGTCTGGGTAGGAAGTATTGGTGTCGCCGAGTTGCAGTTTAAGGTTTTGACATATTTGGATGGAGAAAGTGGCTACGGTTTTTTTGGAGCAATACCACTAAGCACTTGAGCAAGTAATCCATTAAGCAGCACCTCATCCCCTTTTAATAGTATCAGGTTTCCTATGGACTCAATGTGATCTTGGATCACTAAAACATAAAAGAAGAGTCTTGAGATTTTGCCAATCTTTGTCCTTAGCATTTTGAGGCGTCCACATCTCTAATCCTTGCCATGCCACGGTTGAACTTTCCTGAAACATACTAGATAAAACTATTAGTCCATAGATATGTTGACATTAATTAGCAAAATCACCGAGGGAGCACTTGTCCTTTCAATCTCCCCCTTTTTGGTAATCATGAAGAAAAGTAAGCAGAGCTTTGGAAGGACATGTAACATGCATAAGCTCCCCCTACATGTATGCAATCATGTAAAGATGTGATAGAAGAGTATGTGAGTGCATAGTATGACAGAGCAGATAATGCTTTACATGTATCTTGACTATATGCATCACAGAAAATGACATGATTGAGATATACCTTCATGTTAGTGACTACCTCTTGCAAACAATGTGTGCAATAGCAAGAGATCATCATGCGCATGAGTGTGATGCATATACTTTCCTTATTGTATTTAAGGTGAATCTTGAAGAACTGAACATGATAAAACAAGATTAGATAACACAAGAAACTTTTAAGCAAGAAAGATTTCAAAAGATGTATGATTTCCAAGACTGGGATGACATGTAGTAGGTGAGTATCACATAGTGAGTACTACTTTCAGATATAAACATGTTCCCAAGGGCTTAAAGATTTGCAATAATTTCTAAGGAATTTTCTCCCCTTGAACATTTTTATTTCTCCCCGTGAATCTTTCATTTGATATTTGGAGAGGATAGGGTGAGATAAAATTAGATAAACAAATAAGTTGATCAGAGCAACAAATATCAAGGGATATTGCAGGAGTGATCAAACACTGACATGTCTTTTCCCTCTTAAAGACATGTGACTTTCTCTCCTCTTATAATAATGCATCTTATGCTCAACATAGCTTTCTATCCCCCTTGGGATTAATCTTTGATGCTCTCCCCCTTAGGCTTAAGTTTTGATGCTCTCTCTCTCTCTCTCAGTCTTAAGCTTTGATTCTCTCTCTCTCTCCCCCTTTGACATCAATTTCCAAGGAGGGCTCTTCTGGGATATGAGACAGGTGAGAATGGTCCTGGAGAGACACAAACAAGGCAAAGTACAGCTTGAGATGTAGTCAGAGGAATAGAATCATTGAGTGGAGCTGAAGAGAACAAGCAATGTAAAATGGAAAAAAGTTTTATTGACATTGAAATTGGTGACACCGATCTGTTTCCACTAGTGACTCTGAAATGCCAGAGTCACTAAGGGTGCTCATTGGTAAGACCGGGTTAGTCCATGTCACCTGGACCATGAGCTGTGTACAATGAAACCTTGTATTTTGATCAGGCCAACGAGCTTGGATTGGTGAGACTGAGTTCAACGTAGAGGAAAATTTTGTCATCTTGGCTTACTAGGTAAATGAAATCTCACAGGGATTTTACAAGAAATTTTCTTAAGGATTTGCAATGAATTTGGTAGAAAAGTAAAATCAGAAAAGAAAGAGAAACAAATAGGATCTAGATGAAGTTTTTTATTTTGTAGAGGGAAATGCAATAGAAGGCAAGCAGAGAAACTGCAAGACAAGAGAAAGAAACACTAGAGAACTTCATCTAGAGATGGTCAGTGACATAGTAACCTATATTAGAGCATCTTGATTAGGAGTCAAGTAAAAGTACTTGGTCATTGGTCATACTCATAGTTTAAGCTCAAAATGGGGTTGCCATTTTTCATTAGAGCTTCTTGATGTATTCTCATCTTGTTGAGTTGCTTTAACTCATGTCTTTGAGTAAAGCTTCTCTGAGATGGAATGATATACCTTGGATTGTTGTTGATCTTGATCATGTAGTTGAACCTATTATGGATGCTCAATATTGATGAAGTCCATCAAGATTTGGAGCAACCTTTGGATTCGAAGTTCATCTTCCGACATGGGTTAGTTTTGCAAGAAAGAGCACTTGTTTATCTGACAATCAATTGAAAATTGATACCAATTGATATTTGATATGTGGAAATAGTCATAGGATATGTTGAATGGCTTCATGCTTCCTTGATATCAACAACCAAAGGATAGATAGTTGGGGTGTAGAAATTGCTCAATATGTGATTGATATGCAATCTCATGGATTGGGGCTCATCCAAGTACCTACAAGAGTTAGATAACTTCCAAGACATATGATCATCATCATAAGAGAAATATCCAGGATTAATCACAAAGGGTCATGCCTTGCATGTATCCAAATGGAATCTCTATTCCAAGTTTGAGGCATCAATGGTGTTGAATTCACCTCTCAAGTGACAAAATATATTTTGATCAAGTGGATTTGTAAAGATATCCCCTAATTGCTTATCGGTATGAACATGCTTAAGATAATATCACCTTTACCAACATGGTCTCGAATGAAATGATGTTGAACTTTGATATGCTTAGATTGAGAATGTTGCACGAGATTGTGAGCAAACTTAATAGCACTTTCATTGTCACAAAGAAATCAAATTGTTTCACATATATCCCATAATCCTTAAGAGTTTGGGTCATCCATAGTAATTGAGCAGAACATGATCTGGCGGCAATATATTCCGCTTCTTCGGTGGATAAGGATACCGAGTTTTGTTTCTTGGAGGATCAAGACACAAGAGATCTACCAAAAAATTGACAAGTACCCGAAGTGGACTTTCTATCAACCTTGCCACCGGCATAATCTGAGTCGTAATAGCCAATAAAATCAAAAAAAACCTCTTAGGATACCAAATGCCAAAGTTTGGTGTGTGAATTAAGTATGTCACTATCCTCTTCACATCCTTAAGATGACATTCTCTTGGGGCCGCTTGATATCATGCACGCATGCACACACTTATCATGATATCGGGATGGGAGTCGCAAAGATATAATAGTGAACCAATCATAGATCGATAAACCTTTTGATCTACCGATTTGCCATCCTTCGTCAAGTCAAGATGTCCACTAATAGGCATGGGGGCCTTCATACCTTTGCTTTCTTGCATATTGAACTTTTTGAAGAGATCCTTGGAATACTTTGTTTCCGAGACAAAGGTACCTTCCTTAGTTTGCTTGACTTGAAATCCAAAGAAAAATTTAAGTTCACTCATCATAGACAACTCAAACGTCTCCGACATTTGCCTGCCAAACTTTTCACCGAAATGAGGGTTAGTAGAACCAAATATGATATCATCCTCATAAATTTGGCACACAAATAATTCTCAATTAACCGTTTTAGTAAAATGAGTAGAATCTATTTTCCCAATTTCAAAGTCTTTATCAATAATAAACTTAGTTAAGCATTTATACCATGCTCCAGGAGCTTGTTTAAGACCATAAAGACCTCTATGAAGTTTGTAAACATGGTTAAGTTTCTTGGGATTAGCAAAGCCGAGAGGTTTTTTTAACATACACTTCCTCCTCAATTTCACCATTGAGAAAAGCACTTTTAATGTCCATTCGGTATAAAGTGATATCATGGTGATTGGCATAAGAAAGTAAGATGCGAATGGACACAAGTCTAGCAACGGGGGCATATGTCTCACCATTGTCCATACCTTCGACTTGAGTCTAGCCTTGAGCAACGAGATGAGCCTTGTTGCGTACAACATGTCCATTTTTTAGCTTGCTTATTCCGGAACACCCACTTGGTTCCAATGACATTTCCATCATCATTGGGCTTCTCAACCAATGTCCATACTTGATTCCTCTCGAAGTTGTGTAGCTCTTTGTGCATATCATTTATCCAATACGGATCCTCAAGGGCTTCTTCCACCTTCATAGGTTCAATGCTAGAAATGAATGAGTAACGTTCACAAAAGTTATCCAAATGAATTTTAGAACGAGTGATTCTCCCATTTTGAATGTCATTGAAGATTTGTTCAATGGGATGATCTCTTGAGATTCTTGCTCTAACTCGTCAGAGATTTTTCTTAGGTTGGGGTGGAACATCCTCATCATTAACTTCTTCTTCATTGTTGTTGGTGCCGTTGTTCTCTTGTGGAGGTGGAGAATGAGGTTGAGGTGGATCATCTTGGTGTACTACCTCATTTCCTTCGTCTTGATGTGTTCCACTTGTAGGTGCCTCCAAATCATCTTGTGGTTCACCTTGACGTGAAGTTGAGGCTTCCACTTGAATGGACGAAGTACTCTCCATTACCTTTGTTGGAAGGATCTTTCCAATAGATAGATCTTGAATTGCTTCCGATGGGTCTTTGTATCCTACAAAAATTGGCAATTTCTGTACTTACGATCCATTAGATTCATCAAACTTCACATCTACCATCTGTTCAATCGTTCGGGTGAAATTGTTGTAGACATGGGAAGTGCGAGAGTTTGAGCCGTAACCGAGTGGAAAACCTTCATGACATTTAGGAGCAAATTTCGAACGACGATGCTTATCAAGAATGTAGCACTTTTAGCCAAATACTCGAAACTATCCAACTTGGGGTTTGTTACCGGTGTGTAGCCCGTATGCCGATTTGCCGAGAAGCTTGTGAAGATATAGTCGATTCATAGCATGACAAGTTGTCTCAACCGCTTCTTCCCAAAAGTGTCTTGTCGTCTTGTATTCATCAAGCATTGTTCTTGGCATCTCAATCAACCTCTAGTTCTTCCTCTCAACAACTCCATTTTGTTGAGATGTGTACGTAGCCGAGAACTCATGTGAAATCCCTTCTTTGTCAAGAAAGGTATCCACATTTAGGTTCTTGAATTCTGTTCCATTATCACTCCGAACCTTCTTGATATTCACTTCAAATTGATTTTACGCCTTCCTGGCGAAGTTCTTCAAGATCTTTTGAACCTGTGATTTATCGTCAAGAAAGAACGCCCATGTAAATCTTGAAAAATCATCAATAATGACCAAACTGATAGAGTAACCGCCAAGGCTTTTATAAGCATTGGGACTGAAGAGATCCATATGAAGCAATTCGAGTGGTCTTCTTGTGGCCATGATGTTCTTCACGGGATGACTTCCTCCAACTTGTTTTCCTGCTTGGCAATCACTACAAAGTCTATCCTTTTCAAATATGACATCTTTAACACCAAGGATAGGATCACCTTTAATGATTTTATCAAGATTTCTCATGCCAACATGACCTAATCTTCTATGCCACAACCATCCCTTAGAATATTTAGGAATTAAACAAGTATGAGGTTCAGCTTTCTTAGTGAAATCAACAATGTATAGGTCACCTTTATGAATATCGGTAAAGACCATTTTTATGATTATCTCTACGAAACATTTGGCAATCAACTTCGGTAAATAGAACATTGAGACCAAAGTCAGCTAGTCTAGATACGGAAAGAACATTGTATCCAATAGACTCTATGAGCATGACATTTTGAATAGTGCTGTCATTGGATATGGCCACCTTACCAAGGCCAAGTACCTTACCCTTGGAGTTATCTCCAAATGTGACGTACTTGCGACGACCATCTTTTTTGGCAAGCTCGTTGAACATGACTTTATCTCTGGTCATATGATCAATACAACCACTATCGAGAACCCATTCCTTTCCTCCGGATGCATAATTGAAAAGATTTGACATGAGACTAAGGTTTCTCATAGTCTTCTCAAATTTAGTATCACTTTCTTTCTCTTCATCATAATAGCCATGTTCATTGTCATCATGCGCGTGTTCATCACCTAGAGCAAGTGATTCATTAGAATTTCGACCATGACAATGTTCAAGTTTACGAATTCTAATTGTTTCCGTAATAATGCTACTAATGGTTCCAACATCACCCTTAGCACGCATAAGGTCACGTAGCTCAAATAGACATTCATCAAACTTGGGATCACTAGGCTCCATTTTTAAAATGCAATGGACTTTTGAAGAATTTCATTTAGACTTTTCAAAGAATAACTTGGGAACCATTCCTCAAGATATTTCTATATAGTGTAAGCACATTCAAAGGTAGGCAAGCATATAAGAAAGTTTCTAGGCAATCCTCTAATGATAATATCACAAGTTCAAAGATTGTGAACCATGTCAAGATACTCATTTGGGGTCGGATAAAAATGATGAATGGGAGGCACGTAAGGGCTAACAAAATACTTCTTCAAATTATATCCATTGAATATCTCAAGCATTTCATTTTTACATGAACCATAAAACTCCCCATTGAGAATTGGCACTCTATGTCTAATACTCCCGAACCTAGACTCATCCATCTTCCTCCAATGGTGATTAAACAAAAGCAATAGAGACCAATGCTCTTATACCAATTGAAAGGATCAAGAAGAGCGGTCTAGAGGGGGTGATTAGACCCTCAACAAGCAAAGTTGGCAGGTTTAAATTTCTACAACTTCAGATTGAGTTTACCACATGTTAAATCATTCACAATACATTTCAAACATGAATGATAAGAGTATAAGCAGCAGAAAAGGTAAAGCATGCAATTTGCGAGAATGTAAAGGGGGGGATTGGAAGTTGCAAACGCAATTGGAGACAAGCAGATTTTTGGTGTGGTTCCGATAGGTGGTGCTATCGTACATCCACGTTGATAGAGACTTCAACCCACGAAGGGTAACGGCTACGCGAGTCCACGAAGGGCTCCACCCACGAAGGTTCCACAAAGAATCAACCTTTCCTGTCCCACCATGGCCATCGTCCACGAAAGACTTGCCTCACTCGGGTAGATCTTCATGAAGTAGGAGATTGATACGTCCATTCTGCATCATGCTTTATGTTGATATTTATCGTATTATGGGCAGTATTTCACATTATGGTACAAAACTTATGCCTTTTCTCTCTTATTTAACAAGATTTAGATGAAGAGGGAGATTGTTGACAGCTGGAATTGTGGAACGGAAAGGAGCAAATTTGAGAGGCCTAGTTTGCACAACTCCAAAAGTCCTAAAAAATCATTATTTTGGAATATATAAAAAATATTGGGCGAAGAAAATCCAAAGGGGGACCCACCAGGTGGCCACAAGCCTGGGAGCGTGCCCTACCCCGTTGGGCGTGCCCTCAGAGCTTGTGGCCCCCCAGGAAAGTCCCTGATGCCCATCTTTGGATATATTGAAGGTTTTGACATAGGAAAAATAGGAGGAGATCTTTCGGGATAAAGCGCCACCGTATCGAGGCGAAACTTGGGCAGAACCAATCTAGGGCTCCGGCCGAGCTGTTCTGCTAGGGAAACTTCCCTCCGGGAGGGGGAAGTCGAAGTCATCCCCATCACCAATGATCCTCTCGTCGAGGGAGGGTCAATCTCCATCAACATCTTCACCAGCACCATCTCCTCTCAAATGCTAGTTCATCTCTTGTATTCAACCTCTGCCTCAAAACCTCAGATTGGTACATGTGGGTTGTTAGTAGTGTTGATTATTCCTTGTATTTGATGCTAGTTGGTTTATTCAGCGGAAGAATATATGTTCAGATCCTTGATGCTTTTAAATACTCCTCTGATTATGAACATGAATATGCTTTGTGAGTAGTTATGTTTGTTCCTGTGGACATGAGAGAAGTCTTGTTATAAGTAATCATGTGAATTTGGTATTCGGTCGATATTTTGATGAGATGTATGTTGTCTTTCCTCTATTGGTTTTATGTGAACATCGACTACATGACACTTCACAATTATTTGGACCTAGGGCAAGGCATTGGGAAGTAATAAGTAGATGATGGGTTGTTAGAGTGACAGAAGCTTAAACCCTAGTTTATGTGTTGCTTCGTAAGGGGTTGTTTTGGATCCATATGTCACATGCTATGGTTAGATTTATCTTAATTGTTCTTTCGTAGATGCGGATGCTTGCGAGAGGGGTTAATCATAAGTGGGAGGCTTGACCAAGTAAGTTCAGCGCCCAAGCACCAGTCCACCCACATATAAATTACCAAAGTAATAAACGCGAATCATATGAGCACAATGAATACTAACTTGACAATAATCCCCATGTGTCCTCGGGGGCACTTTGCTTTATATAAGAGTTCGTCCAGGCTTGTTCTTTGCTAGAAAATGGATTGGGCCACCTTGCTGCACCTTAGTTACACTTGTTACTTGTTACCCGTTATGAATTATCTTATCACAAAACTATCAGTTACCGATAATTTCAGTGCTTGCAGAGAATACCTTACTGAAAACCGCTTATTATTTCCTTCTGCTCCTCGTTGGGTTCGACACTCTTACTTATCAAAAGGACTATGATAGATCCCCTATACATGTGGGTCATCAGAACTCTTTTCTGGCGCCATTGTCAGGGTGTGAAGCACCTTTGGTGAGTGGAATTTGGTAAGGAAAAAACTATATTATGTCCTGAACTTTACTGTCCCTTGTCGCTATGAATAACAATCCTTTGAGGAGTATGTTCAGGGTACCTTCGCCTCGACCGAAAGAACAAAGAGTTGCTGCACAACCTACAGAACATACTGAAAATATTTATTATGAAATTCCTTCGGGTATGATTGAGAAACTGCTAGCTAGTCCGTATGCAGGAGATGGAATACTACATCCTAATATGCATCTAATCTATGTGGATGAAGTTTGTGGATTATTTAAGCTTGTCGGTTTGCCCGAGGATGAGGTCAAGAAGAAGGTCTTCCCTTTATCTTTGAGGGGAAAGTCATTGACATGGTATAGGCTATGTGATGATATTGGAGCTTGGAATTACATCCGGTTGAAATTGGAATTTCATCAAAAGTTTTATCCTATGCATCTAGTTCATTGTGATCAGAATTATATATATAATTTTTGGCTTCATGAAAGAGAAATTATCGCTCAAGCTTGGGGGAGGCTTAAGTCAATGTTATATTCATGCCCCAATCTTGAGCCTCCAAGAGAACTTATTATTCATAATTTTTATGCTCGGCTTTCTCGTAATGATCAATCCATGCTCGATACTTCTTGTATCGGTTCTTTTATGAAGAAGACTATTGAATTCCGATGGGAACTTTTGGAAAGAATTAAATGCCACTTTGAATATTGGGAACTCGACGACGGTAAGGAGTCAGGTATAAACCTTGAGTTTGAATATCTTAAATCTTTTATCAATACCGATACTTTCCACGAATTTAGCACTAAGTATGAACTTGACTCTGAGATAGTAGCTTCTTTCCATGAATCATTTGCTACTAAAACACATTAAGGTTGAAGAAGAAACCATTACTTATAATGATAATCCAGTTGTACCTACTGCTTATATTGAGTAACCACCTTTTCCTGTTAGGTTAAAGGAACATGCTAAAGCTTCAACCGTGGTTCGTAAGAGTTATGTTAGGAGACCTACACCCCCTGAAAAAATTAAAGTAGAACCTAATGTTGTTATGGTTAAGGATCTCTTGGTCGATAATATTGATTGGCATGTTATTTACTTGATTGGTGAAGCTGCTAGAATTGGCAAACCCAATGAGAAAGATAAACATAGACCTCTTGTTGTCATGCATGTTATGTCAGTAAAAATAAGAGATCATTGTTATCATGGTTTATATGATTTGGGTGGTAGTATTAGTGCTATTCCATTTACTCTTCATCAAGAAATTGTGAATCATATTGCACCTGCTGAGATAGCAGATATTGATGTTACTATTAAACATGCTAATAGAGATACTATCACGCCACTTGGGATTGTTAGAAATGTCAAAGTCGTGTGTTGGAAAATAAAATACCCTATTGATTTTCTAATTCTTGGTTCCCCACAAGATGATTTTTGTCCCATTATATTTGGTAGACCTTTCTTGAATACGGTGAATGCTAAAATTGATTGTACTAAGGAAACCGTCAGTGTGAACTTTGCTGAGGTGTCTCATGAGTTTAATTTCTCTAAATTTCATAGACAACCTCATGATAAGGAACCATCTTGTAAGTATGAAATTATTTGTCTTGCTTCTATTGATGTACCTACGACTAATCCTTTAGAAAAATATTTCCTAGACCATGAAAATGATATGTTCATGAATGAAAGGAATGAAATGGATAGAATCTTATTCGACCTACAACCTTTGCCCAAGCACAATTTGCCTCTTGAAACCCTAGGAGGTCCTCCTCCACCTAAAGGTGGTCATGTGTTTGAATTGAAAAAATTACCAGATACACTGAAATATGCTTATCTGGATGAAAAGAAGATATATCCTATTATTGTTAGTCCTAACCTTTCATATCATGAAGAAAAGAGATTATCAAAAACTCTGAGGAAGCATCGTGCCGCTATTGGATATACTCTTGATGATCTTAAGGGCATTAGTCCCACTCTATGTCGACACAAAATTAAGGTGGAACCCGACTGTCGGTGTACTAAAGTAGGGGTACCTTAGTATCCCGACTTGTGCACGGGCAGTAGCAGCGTCCTGTGGCAGGGCTTGCCCCGCGCTCGCCAAGGCCTACCCTAGTTCCTTTTGAGCCATTCAAGAACAAATTATTCAAGTTAAGAAACAAGACCCCGGCAAGAGGAGCTTGCCGGGAAGGCCGCTCCAGGCTCAAGACCACCCCTCTAGCGCAAGACCCTGGCAAGAGGAGCTTGCCAGGAAGACCGAAGAACAGCATTTCAGAAGACTTGCCGTGGTGCATCGCGCGCCCCGGCAAGGTCCGGGGAGCGACAAGCTTCCGGGCCCGGCAAGGTAGCAACCGCGGCAAGACGCTTGCCGCGGCAAGCTTCCACTGTGTGCCCGCGCTCCAGCTCATCCGGCCACGCGTCGCCCTGGGGCCCTTCCAGGGGCACGTGGCGGAAGGCTGTGCAGCCTGGGGGACACGGTGGCAGGCCACAATGACGAGACCTCCGTCGTGGCGAGCGGAGACGCCCGGACGGACGCTTTTTACACTATTTGGGGCGACGGCGACGGGCATTCAATGCCTTTGTCCCCCACCGTCAAGGTTAGGTACAAAATACTGTGCATACACTGTTGCAACTACCACCACTTTTACGCTTTTACCCTCATCTACGTTGCCACCTGTCGGTGACCCCTTTGACCTATAAAAGGAGGCCCATGCACAACGTAGAGGGGGTTCCGAAGTTTGATCACTCCCACGCTCGGTGTAGCCGGTACTGTAGATCTTCTTGCTCCCGAGCCAAGAACTCAATAACAAAACCAAGGCAGGAGTAGGGTTTTACGCATCCGTGCGGCCCGAACCTGGGTAAACTGCTCGCGTGCGCGCCTCGATCAGCTCTTTGTGCTCCCTCCGCTCCCTTGCCGTACCGAAAAGGGGCTCCGGTCCCATAGGTGTTCGGGGGCGATCAGTTTCCCCGACATCTTTGGCGCACCAGGTAGGGGGCGTCGAGGTTGTGCGAACCTGATCCGGCATTCACGCGGGCGTAATCTTCAGCAGCTTCGTCAACTTCATCAACCTCATCGACTACATCAACATGCCGCCGAAGAAGAAGGCTTCGGAGGTCGGAGGCCCGTCCGCGTCGATCCCACCACCACCAGAACCAACGGTTGGTGGGGTAGACGCTGGCGGAAGGACGGACGCCGGCGAGGAAACTCACGGCGCCGCCAAGTCCAAGGACAAGACGGACGACCGAGCTCACTCCAAGACCTCGGTGTCCGTGCACACGCCGCGCCCCTCTCGGGAGGTGCCGAAACGGCAGCGGCGTGGTACGCAGGGTACCATCTGCTTGCTAGGACAAGGCCAAGTTGGCGGGTCGTGGGATGCTCAAGGCCAACGTGCTGGCACGAGCAAGGTGCGGTCGCCGGGGCGAGACCCTGCTCCTTCTAACGCTGTTAGAAGTCCGAGCATATCTCGCTCCTCGCACCGCTCGCCACCGCTCCCCTCCACTCCAGCAGAAGCTCTCGCTAGAGCTCAGCTACTCCTCGACTTCCCTCCAGCGGCAGACAAGGCCGAAGACTGGAGGGCCACCATCCAAAGCCTCATCGCCTTCGCCAACAACGGCACGCCGCAGCAGCCGGCAACATCACGGCCGCGGCAAGTCAGCCAAGCGAAGGCTGATGGAGACAAGACTGCCGGGGGTGCAACTACCGTGCACTCCCCGCCGCGGAAGCAGAAATCGCCGACTCGCCGAATCAACATCGACGACGACTCCACGGCGTCGTCTGATCCACGAGCTCGCCGCGACCAACGCCAAGTCCTCGAGGACAGGCGGCAAGAAGACGCTCGGACTCGCATCGAGCGTCGAAGAGAAGCGCGACGACAGTCCGACCAGCGCGCTGGGACCGCTGTCGACATGCACGCGCCCGGTTAACCAGGCGACTTGCCGTACGCGGCAGGCTGCCCTGCGTTCACCCGTGAGCTGTGGCAACTCCAGTGGCCCAGCATGAAAAACTTCAAGCCCGACGTACCCGAGAAGTACGACGGCAAGACCCATCCCTCGGAGTTCCTTAGCATCTACACTATTGCGGTGCAGGCTGCCGGGGGACGGGACGAGAAGATATTAGCAAACTACTTCCCGCTTGTGCTCAAGCCCAATGTCAGATCTTGGCTCATGCTCTTGCCGGAGAACTCCATCTCTTCTTGGGCAGACCTGTGCCACCAGTTTGTCGGCGCCTTCACGGGCGGCCACAAGCCCCATGTCCAGGAGAGTGACCTTCACATTCTAGCCCAGAAGGAGGGAGAGTCCCTGCGGAAATACATCCAGAGATTCAGCCGCGTCCAGCACAACATCCCGGACGTCCACCCTGCCGCTGTTATTAGCGCGTTCCATCAGAACGTGCGTAACCATCGGATGAGGGAGGAGATGGCGATGCGCAAGATACGAGACGTCAGCGAGCTTTATGCTCTGGCTGACAAGTGCGCACGCGCTGAAGAGGGGAGGAGACTCCCCGGAGAGGATGTTGGAGCAGGGGGAACGGACAGTGAGGATGCCGCCCCGGCAAGGAAAAACCGGCGGCGGAACAATAAGAAGAAGAAGAACAAGGAAGTACTAGCTGTCGAGCAGTCCGGCAAGGAAGTTGGCGCCAAGAAAGCTCAGGCTGGTAGCTCCGGCAAGGAAGCTGCCCCTGTAGCAGCCGCCGACAAGCAGGACGGCTCCGACAAGCAGTACTGCAAGATCCATCGTACCAAGGGCCACGATCTCCAGAACTGCAAAAGGGTCGAATACCTCGTCGAGCAGCAGAAGGCTGAGTACGAGCGACGCGACAAGGAGAAGGCCCAAGGAGCTGGAGGAGAGTCCGGCAAGAAGCGGCCATTCAATGGCCGGGGAGGACGCCGCGGCAAGGCCAAGCAGCGGCAAGGAGATAGACCTCCCCGCGGCCGCGACAAGGACGAAGACGAAGACGACGACGAGGACATGGACGACGGAGACAACAACGAGCAGGAGTTCCAGAAGGCCACAGAAGTTTTGTGCGTCGATGGAGGTGCCTCTCTGCATACTTGCCACCGCCAACTCAAGCAATGGGTGCGGGAAGTCAATGCAGCAGAGCCACCCGTCGAGTCGCGCAAACTCCTGAAGTGGTCCAGCACGCCCATCATCTTCGACATTGAGGACCACCCTGACCGCACAACCGCGGTCGGGTGCTTGCCGATGTTGGTTTCGCCAACCATCCGCAACCTCAAGGTCACCAAGATGCTGGTTGACGGCGGGGCCAGCCTGAACTTGATCTCCTCCGCTGTGATCCGGAAGCTGCAGATCCCCGACAGCGAGCTTGAAGAAACCGGCACGTTCCAAGGGATCAACCCGGGAAGGAGCAAGCCGAAGGGGAAGATTACACTGCCAGTAACCTTTGGCGGAGAGCTAAACTTCAGGACTGAGAGGATCACCTTCGACGTTGCCGATATCCCGTTGCCATACAATGGGATACTTGGCCGTCCGGCGCTCGCCAAATTCATGGCAGCCTCTCACTATGCTTACAACATGCTCAAGATGCCAGGGCCAATAAGCGTCATCTCTGTCCCCGGCGACAAGAAGGACGCGCTTATCTGCGCCGACAAGATCTACCGGGATGCAGCAGCCGCGGCAGACAGCAAGACACTTGCCGCTAAAGCTCCCGGGGGGAAGAACAAGACCAAGTCCAGCAAGAGCTCTGAGGCCCACTCCGGCAAACGCACTCTTCAGAGTGCTGCGCTGCCGTCGAGGACGCACCATCGAGCTCCACCGGCAAGTGCAAGAAGGGAATGGCTGCTCCACCTGCAACCAAAAAGGTGTCCGCCAAGGAGGACGACACTGGTGGTACCTTCACCATCAGTGCTACACTTGATCCTAAATAGGAAAGCGCGCTCGTTGCATTCCTGCGGGCGAATGTGGACGTGTTTGCATGGCAACCGTCTGACATCCCCGGTGTTCCCAGGAAAGTAATTGAGCACAAGCTTGCCGTTTGTCCTCATGCGCGGCCCGTCAAGCAGAAGGTCAGGAAGCAAGCGGTGGAGCGCCAAGAGTTTATAGCTGAAGAGATCAAGAAGTTGGATGCAGCAGGCCTTGTTAGAGGTGTACTTCATCCCACGTGGCTGGCCAATCCAGTTGTCGTGCGCAAAGCTAATGGGAAGTGGAGACTTTGTATAGATTTCACTGATGTGAATAAAGCTTGTCCCAAGGATCCATTTCCCTTGCCGCGCATTGACCAGATCGTTGACTCCACGGCTGGATGTGAGTTGCTTTTGTTTCTTGATGCATACTCCGGGTACCACCAGATATTCATGGCTGAGGAAGATGAAGAGAAGACCGCGTTCATTACTCCATGTGGCAATTATTGCTTCATACGCATGCCCTTTGGATTGAAGAATGCGGGTTCAACGTTTGCAAGGGTAGTCCACATTGCTTTTGAGCCACAGATACACAGGAGTGTAGAAGCTTACATGGATGATATGGTGGTCAAGAGCAAGGACAAAGATACCCTGATTCAAGACCTAGAAGAAACCTTTGCAAACCTGTGCAAGATACAACTCAAGCTCAACCCCGAGAAGTGCGTCTTCGGAGTCCCCTCCGGCAAGCTTCTCGGGTTCTTTGTGTCCTAGAGGGGGATTGAAGCTAATCCCGACAAGATCAAAGCCATCGAGCAGATCGAAGCCCCGAAGCGCGTCAAGGATGTACGGAGACTTGCTGGTTGTGTGGCTGCCCTCAGCAGGTTCATTTCTAAGTCTGCAGAACGCGCCCTGCCGTTTTTCAAAATCTTGAAGAAGGCAGGTCCAATGAAATGGACTCCGGAAGCGGAGGCAGCGCTGCAAGACTTGAAAGGGTACCTGTGCTCCACTCCAATACTTGTCGCACCTAGGCCACAAGAGAAGTTGCTGCTGTACTTAGCAGCGACCAATCAAGTGGTTAGTGCTGTGTTGGTAGCGGAAAGGGAGGCAGATGAGGAGCCCACAGCCCCGGCAAGCACATCCAGCGACAAGCAGGGGGCTTCTCCGACAAGCTCTGGCCCCGACAAGGATGAGTCTGCGCAGACGCAAGGAGAAGTGCGAAAGAAGATGGTGCAGCGCCCAGTTTATTTTGTCAGCTCCCTCTTGCAGGGGGCTAGGTCAAGGTACTCTGGAGTGCAGAAGCTGCTTTTCGGCCTCCTCATGGCCTCGAGGAAGCTGCGCCACTACTTCCAAGCACATGAGATAACAGTGGTCACTCGCTTTCCGCTGAAGAGGATATTGCAAAATCCGGAAGCAACAGGCAGGATTGTCGAGTGGGCACTGGAGCTGTCAAGCTTTGGTCTCAAGTTTGAAAGTACATCAACTATTCCGAGCAGAACATTGGCAGAGTTCATAGCAGAATGGACACCAACACCAGACGAAGAAGTTCCAGAGACAAACATCCCCGCCAAAGAAGCAAGCAAAGAATGGATAATGTACTTCGATGGTGCCTTCTCGCTGCAAGGTGCCGGTGCTCGTGTGCTGCTTGTCGCACCCACCGGAGAGCACCTCAAGTACGTTGTCCAAATGCACTTTCCCAAGGAGCAAGCAACAAACAATACTGCAGAGTATGAAGGTTTGCTTGCCGGCCTCAGAATTGCAGCAGAACTTGGGATCAAGAAGCTGATTGTGCGGGGAGATTCGCAGTTGGTTGTACGACAAGTGAACAAGAGCAACCAGAGCCCATTGATGGAAGCTTACGTTGACGAAGTGAGAAAGATTGAAGAGCACTTTGAAAGTATACAGATGGAACACGTTCCAAGAGCTCAAAATGACATCGCAGACGTCCTGTCAAAGTGTGCTGCACTTAAGCTACGTGTGGAACCAGGGATCTTCGTGCTTAAGCTAACTCAACCATCCGTTACACCATCAGTTGGGCAAAGCAAGAAGAGGAAGTTGGTCTCCGGCGACTACTTGCCGGCGGATCTTCCTGAAATCACCGCCAAGGTCCCCAAGATCAACGACCAAGTTGCTGAGGAATAGTCTGCTCCCGCGGACCCTAGGGCTCGTACAGTTGAAGCAGGTGTTCCCGGAAAGTCTTGCCCCGACGAGCTTGCCGGGGAACGTTCAGCTCCGGCAGAGCCGCAGGTTCTTGTCGTAGAAGCTGACGTTCCCACAGCGGCGACGATGCCTTTAGTCCTTGTTGTTGAGCCTCAGGCTCCGGCATGGGCGCAGCAGATTGTCCGTTTTCTTCAAACTGGAGAACTTCCCGAAGAGCCAGAAGAAATAGAAAGAATAACCCAGCAGTCAAGTATGTATCAGTTCGTTGGCAATGAACTGTACAGAAGAAGACTCAATGGTGTCAGATTGAAGTGCATTTCCCGGGAAGATGGACAGAAGATGTTAGCGGAGATACATGGAGGCATATGTGGCCACCACATTGGCGCAAAAGCACTTGCCGGGAAGGCGCTCCGGCAAGGTTTCTTTTGGCCAGAAGCCCTCCAAGATGCAACTGCACAAGTAACCAAGTGTGAAGCATGCCAGTTCCATGCCAAGCAAATACATCAGCCAGCTCAAGCTCTCCAGACGATCACCTTGTCCTGGCCCTTTTCGGTCTGGGGGCTCGACATCCTTGGCCCCTTTCCCCGCGCAGTCGGGGGCTTTGAGTACTTGTACGTCGCTATCGACAAGTTCACAAAGTGGCCGGAAGTGGAACCAGTGAGAAAGGTGACCGCACAGTCAGCAGTCAAGTTCTTCAGGTCAATTGTTTGCCGTTTCGGAATCCCTAACAGGATCATCACCGACAACGGCACACAGTTCACAAGTCGCACCTTCATGCAGTACGTCCAAGACCTTGGCGCCAAGGTCTGCTTCGCTTCTGTTGCTCACCTGAGGAGCAATGGTCAAGCGGAGAGGGCAAACGCTGAAGTGCTGCGCGGGCTCAAGACAAGAACTTTCGACAGGCTGCACAGGTGCGGAAGAAACTGTATTGAGGAGTTGCCGGCGGTTCTTTGGTCAATCAGGACGACACCAAATCGAGCCACCGGGCAGACACCCTTTGCTCTTGTCTATGGAGCAGAGGCAGTTCTCCCCATGGAACTCGTATACGGGTCTCCTCGAGTGCTCGCTTACGATGAGCTCAAGCAAGAGCAGCTGCGGCAAGATGATGCACTGCTCCTCGAGGAGAACCGTCTTCAGGATGCTGTACGAGCTGCTCGATACCAGCAAGCTTTGCGCCGCTACCATAGCCGCAAAGTTAGAGCCAGAAGTCTCGAGGAAGGCTACCTTGTTCTTCGGCGCGTTCAGTCCGCCAAGAATTCCAACAAGTTGACGCCGAAGTGGGAAGGCCCTTATCGGCTGAGACAAGTCACAAGGCCCGGCGCTGTCCGCCTTGAGACCGAAGAAGGCTTACCAGTGAGCAACTCCTGGAACATTGAGCATCTTCGCAAGTTTCACCCATAAGGCGCGGTTGCCGTGATCCGCTCCAGCAACCACCTTTTGTACAAGTCTTCCCGCTGTTGCATGTAAACCTTTGTACAAAGCCGAGCGCAGATCCCGTGCATCAGTAAAACTTTTGTGCCTTGCACGACTTGTCATTTCATGCCTTTCCGTTTTCTTGCATGTGTTATCTGACACTTTGTGTAGCACACACCCCCGCTAAGCAATAACAAGCCGCAAGGCTCCATATCTGTGTTTCCTCCCTTTTTCCTTTTTCTCTCAAGCAGAAGAAGTGTTCCTCGCGCACAAGTTTGCCGGGGGGGGGGGGAGGAGACGGTGGTATGGACCAAGTGCTGTTCAAGAAAGGAAAGCCTTGCCGGGAAGCAAACAACCCACGAAAGCTAAGTTGCCAAAGTTTGAGCATTCAAATTTTTAAAAATCTTAGTTATCTTCCTTGAACGACCACGCTTTGTATGGAAAACCTGTGCGCAGAGGAACCTACCCGTGGCTAGCCGCACCCTTACTTTGTTTCGAGCACGCTCAACGGCCTAAGTGAGCTGCGACAAGTGTCGCGCCCTTACTTCGTTTTCGAGTTCGCTCAACAATCTAAGTGTGCTGCGACTAGCTGCGGTAAGGTTTCTTGCCGGCAGGGGCATTGCCAGCAGGCTGCTGAAGTTCCGCACTCGGCGCTCGCGACAAGGGTCCCTTTGCCGGCAAGTTCCCTAAAAGCGAAGGGTGAAAGCATACAAAGTAAAGGAGTTGAACAAGGAAATGACTCTGCATTAACTACCCAAAATAAAGTTATGTTACAAGATGACTTGTCGCTGTTCTAACAAACTACTGTCCATGACTTAATTGGCAGCGACAAGGGAAGCAGAAAGAAAACAACCTAGTCTACACGGTCGCCGTCAACCCTCCTGATCTTCCCCACCTTGGCCACGATGTAGGCAACTTGAGCCTTCAACGCCTTCTAGTCAGCGTCGGGCGGCAAGGTCCGGAGGACGTTCTCAAGGTTGATCCCGGGGTTGCGGTAGACGATCTTCGTCAACACTCGCTCCACAGTACCCGTGCAAAGCCTGCGCGCCTCGTTAGCCAGCTGTGTGGGGAGCCTTTCCCGTAGCTGCGCGAGGGCCGGCGCCACTCCTCTGAAAAACAAGCTCAGCTTGGCGTTGTGGGGGAGGTTCTCGTCGGGGGAGTACACGAGGTGCTCCGTCCCCAGCGCCACCATCTCCTTGTCGATGTTGGCAGCGGAGGCGACGAGCTCCTCGGTCCACTGCTCCACCGTCTGCCTGAGGTTGTTCTGCGTGAGGGCGGCGCTCTCTAATAGTGCCCTCTCAGCCCGGAGATCTTCCTTCAGTTTCGTCTCCCTGTTCCGGGCCCCGTCAAGTGATTCCGTGAGGATGGACAGCTTCAACTCCAAGTCTGCGATGGAGTCCTTGGCGGCGGTGAGTTCCTGGCCCTTGTCGGAGAGACGGACTAGCAGCTTCGAGTGGGTGTGGGCGTCTTTCTCCCTCGCCAACGTGAGCACGGCAATCCTCTCCTCGCTCGTCTTCAAGCTCGTCTCCAACTGCGCCACCCTCGCCTCCAAGTCCCTCTTGCGGTCTCTGCGGCAGCAGTGGCGTCCCTCGCCTCCTGCAGAGCCCCGCCAATGGACTGCTCGCGCGCGGTAAGGTCGTCCTCGTGGCTATCGAGGTCGACCTTCCGCTGCCTGAGCTCTCCCTCCCGCCGAGACAGATCCTCGGCGGCTAGTCGTTGCTGCTCCTCAACCTCGGCCTTCTCGAGGATGAACGCCTGGTGCGCCTCGGCGAGCTCCTCCCTCTCCTCCGTCAAAGACCGGAGGGCCACCTGGTTGGCGGCGCGGAGCTCCTCAGCGCGCTTCTCCAAGTCGACGCCAGCCTTGGCAGCCAGAGCCTCTCGGGACTCCAGCTTGGCCTGCCTGGCACGATACAAGGCCAAAAGCCGGCGCAGGAGCTGCTCCTCCTCGGGCTCGCTGCTGCTGCCGGGCGCGTCGACAAGCCTCAGCCCGGCGGAGGCAAGTACTTCTCCATCGAAGCTCTCCCCGTCCACGGGCGCCCTTGACGAAGATGCCCACGGGACATGGATGAAGACCCCGTTGGCGGCCTCCAGATAGACACCCGACCCGGTCGCGGCAGCGGGAGGGTCGGCGGCCGGCGCAGCGTCCGGCGCTCCTGCGGCCTCAGGGCCGTCAGTGCGGTCGCCGGTCCCTTCCCCAGCTGCCGCGTCAGCGGCCACGGCGGTCTCATCGGCGGCTGGCTCGTCGGCGCCGGCCATCCCTTCAGTGGTGGTGGCGTCGCCGCGCGCGTCCTCCTCGGCGATGGCCTCTGTCTCCATCGGCTCCGGGGCGGGCGGATCTGACAGAAGAAAAAGAAAAGAAGAATCGTCAAGCAAATATCCAAAAAGAAGAATTCAAGAGAAGGAAAGTACAAGGGTTACCTGCGCGGGCCTCTTCCTCTACAGGGATCCTTGCCGGGGAGTTCTCCCTTGGCGGCGTAGTAGTGGCCCCCGCCGACGGAGGGCCGCTGGCGCCTTCCCTTGGCGGGGTGCCCACCCTTGTCGGGGTGCTCGCCCTTGGCGGGGTACTCGCCCTTGGCAGAGTACCCGCCCTTGGCGGAGTGCTCTCCCTCGCCGGGGAGCTCCTCCTTGGCGGGGAGGGTGGGACGAGCGGCTCGTCGGGAGCAGTCTCTTGACGCTCCTGAGGCTGCGGCTCCACTTCTGCACAAGTCAACAAGCAAACAAGACATTAGCAAGGATAAGAAGCTCAAGCGCGTCCAATAAGCAGAGAAGTGAACAAAAGACTTACGCTGGGGGCTGCGCTGGGGGCTGCTCTGCGGAGCAGCAGGCTGGTCCGGCAAGCCTGTCGCGAGCGCATCTCCTGCCGCGGCGACGGGCTCGTCCTCAAGATCGACCACCGGAATCTTGGCCCTCTTCACCGCTCTCTAGGCCAGGGTCCTGGAAGATAAACAAGATCAGAGTCAGACAATGAGAATTCAAGACAAGAGCAACAAAAAAAAATCAAAAGAAATAAGAGTTGCAAGTGCTTACTCTTCCTCCTCCTCGTCGGAACTAAGGACGAAGAAGTCGAAGTCCGCCTCGCGCGTCCCGGCACGAGGAGCTGGAGGGGTAGGCTCCCTCGGGCGCTTGGCGGGCTCTGGAGCCGTGGGCTTAGAAGACCCCGCTCCGGTCATCGCCGAAGACCGAGGGACGGAGGGAACGCCAGAACCAGTTCGGGAAGATCCCCCTCCGCCTGCCGCTGAGGCGCGGGACGCCCCCTTGATGGCCTTGCTCGTCGTAGTAGCACGGGTCGAGCGACGCTGCGGCTGCTGTTGGGGCGCCGGCTGCCTCGCCATGACAGTGGCCTTGTGGAGGCGTTTCTTTGGCTGAGGCGGAGGACTTGGCGGTGGCGGAGAATTCTCCGAGGATGAGGAGGCATCGTCGAGGCCCAAAGACCCGCCTGAGTCTTCTGAAGGGTCGCCCGAGTCGTCACCCGATTCGGCGTCCTCCTCGGCGGGCTCACTTGACTCTGCGCCCTGACCAGCAGCCTCGCTCGTCCCGGCAGGCTGCCCGGCAGGCCTCAGCAGTTTGAGGATCTCTTCCCCCTCGGCCCGGCTCACCGCGTCCGCTGCGTCCGCCTCGTCCAAGGAGTACCCGAACTCGCCTGCGGCCTCAGCTACGACTGCCTCCTCCATCCTGGTGGCGATATACGCCAAATCCCGTTCGGTCTTGTCGCGGGTGAGACCCTTCTTCTCACCAAGATTGATCGGCAACTCAATCAAGTTATCGAAGAAGGCTTGTGCAGTTTCGTCAGAAGGCGCCAGCCAAGTGGGATCAACCCCGTGGGAGTCGCACAGCGGCATTGCCGCGCGGATAGCACTAAGAGAAGAGTTGTTACATAGTGGAACTACTCCCCGCGACAGGGCAAACCACTCCGGGTGCTTGAGGTAATGCTTGAATAGCTCCCGGATCATCCCCTTGAGCTCCAGGACAGTGAAGTTGTAGTTGAGCCCGGGGCGTAGCCTCATACAGTCTGCCGCGTTGCCGAACTCCCAAGCAGACCGCTTCCTCTCCTGCAAGGGAGCGATGCGCCGGCGAAGGAAATCTGCCCCGACCTCACCTACAGTAAGATTGGCTTGCCGGAGGCGGAGGATCCTAGTGAGGGCAACCTTCAGCTTCTCGTCCTCCGGGGCCAGGTCACTCCAATCCTTACCGCGCACTATTACAGCTCGGCGCGGGGAGGTAAATTGCTGAGGTTCATCTTCCATAACCCAGCACCAATCGGCCCTCCACTCCTCCCACTTGCCGCGGAGCTCTCCAATCAAGTACGCCTCTTTCTTGTTGAGCCTAAAGATCCAAGAGATGCCACCAGACAGAGGAGATCCAGACTCTACTCGAGGTGTGAAGAAATGGCGGAAGAGAGCTACGTTGGGGGCGACTCCGACAAAGTTTTCGCACAGATGTGCGAAAACGGCCAAGGTTAAGACTGCGTTCGGGGTGAAATCTAGAAGATGGAATCCATACGTGTTCATAACGTCGCAGAAGAACTCAGAGTACGGAGGGCAGAGACCGCAATGGAAGAACAGAGCAAAATAAGGGTAACCTCCCGGGAACATGTCGCAGGCTTCGACGGGGAGAACTCTGGTGCGCGGGTGAGCCTTCGTCTCCCTCGACCAGAACAAGTAGTACTTGTCCTTCAACTCCCTCGCGCCGAGCCTCGGCGGGAAGACCACCATCCTCTTCCGCATTGCTGCTAGCTTCGCCACCCGCTCGGACTTCGCGTTTTTCGCCTTGTCCTCTTCGGGGCCATGGCGGGGACGGCGAGTGGGGTCGGCGGCGCTGGGGGGGCTGGCGGCGGCGGAAGGGGGGTGGAGCTCGGCTCTCTTTCAACCTTTGAGGAGGAGAAGAGCGGCGGGGGTTTCTGGAGGTTGAAGACGCAATGAGTCAATGGGGGAAACTGCCCCTGTTTCCTCTGCTTTTAAGGGGGAGCGGGGGACGTTCCGCATTTTCCCATTAAAGAAACAGGCCACGACCTCTCCCACGACGCCGCAATCGACGCGTGCCGTTAGGGAGGGATGCGGCGGATACGGAGTGGGATACGGCACGCCGTGGGCCGCGTGTGCCCATGCACTGTTTTGGGCCTGGCCCAATAGCGCTCGGCACCGTGTGTGGCCCAGGCCCGGGGGCTCCTGTCGGTGTACTAAAGTAGGGGTACCTTAGTATCCCGACTTGTGCACGGGCAGTAGCAGCGTCCCGTGGCAGGGCTTGCCACGCGCTCGCCAAGGCCTACCCTAGTTCCTTTTGAGCCATTCAAGAACAAAGTATTCAAGTTAAGAAACAAGACCCCGGCAAGAGGAGCTTGCCGGGAAGGCCGCTCCAGGCTCAAGACCACCCCTCTAGCGCAAGACCCTGGCAAGAGGAGCTTGCCAGGAAGACCGAAGAACATCATTTCAGAAGACTTGCCGTGGTGCATCGCGCGCCCCGGCAAGGTCCGGGGAGCGACAAGCTTCCGGGCCCGGCAAGGTAGCAACCGCGGCAAGCTTCCACTATGTGCCCGCGCTCCAGCTCATCCGGCCATGCGTCGCCCTGGGGCCCTTCTAGGGGCACGTGGCGGAAGGCTGTGCAGCCTGGGGGACACGGTGGCAGGCCACGATGACGAGACCTCCGTCGTGGCGAACGGAGACGCCCGGACGGACGCTTTTTACACTATTTGGGGCGACGGCGATGGGCATTCAATGCCTTTGTCCCCCACCGTCACGGTTAGGTACAAAATACTGTGCATACACTGTTGCAACTACCACCACTTTTACGCTTTTACCCTCATCTACGTTGCCACCTGTCGGTGACCCCTTTGACCTATAAAAGGAGGCCCATGCACAACGTAGAGGGGGTTCCGAAGTTTGATCACTCCCACGCTCGGTGTAGCCGGTACTGTAGATCTTCTTGCTCCCGAGCCAAGAACTCAATAACAAAACCAAGGCAGGAGTAGGGTTTTACGCATCCGTGCAGCCCGAACCTGGGTAAACTGCTCGTGTGCGCGCCTCGATCCGCTCTTTGTGCTCCCTCCGCTCCCTTGCCGTACCGAAAAGGGGCTCCGGTCCCATAGGTGTTCGGGGGCGATCAGTTTCCCCGACACCGACTCTAAACCAGTTGTTGTCCTTCAGCGATTGTTAAACCCTAAAATGCAGGAAGTGGTGAGAAATGAAATATTAAAACTTCTGGAAGCAGGTATAATCTATCCCATAGATGATAGTAAATGGGTAAGTCCTGTTCATTGTGTCCCTAAGAAGGGAGGTATTACAGTTGTTCGTAATGATAAAAATGAATTGATTCCACAAAGAATTATTACAGGTTATAGAATTGTAATTGAATTTAGAAAATTAAACAAATCTACTAGGAAAGATCATTACCCTCTATTGTTCATTGATGAAATGCTAGAAAGACTATCAAAACATACACACTTTTGCTTTCTAGATGGATATTCTAATTTTTCCCAAATACCTGTATCACTAGAGGATCAAGAAAAAACCACTTTTACATGCCCTTTTGGTACCTTTGTCTATATATGTATGGCTTTTGGTTTATGAAATGCACATGCTACCTTTCAAAGATGTATGACAGCTATATTCTCTCATTTTTGTGAAAAGATTGTTGAGGTTTTCATGGATGACTTTTCCGTCTACAGAACTTCTTTTGAGGATTGCTTGAGCAACTTTGATCAAGTTTTATAGAGATGTGAACAAACTAATCTTGTCTTGAATTGGGCGAAGTGCCAATTTATGGTTAATGAAGGTATTGTCTTGGGGCATAAAATCTTCGAAAGAGTTATTGAAGTGGATAAAGCTAAAGTTGATGCTATTGAAAAAATGTCGTGTCCTAAAGATATCAAAGGTATACGAAGTTTCCTTGGTCATGCTGGTTTCTATTGGAGATTTATTAAAGACTTCTCTAAAGTTTCTAGGCCTCTTACTAATCTTTCGTAAAAAGATGTTCCATTTGTTTTTTATTATGATTGTGTAGCAGCCTTTTAAATACATAAGAAAGCCCTAGTCTCTGCACCTATTTTTCAACCACCTGACTGGAACCTACCCTTTGAAATCATGTGTGATGCTAGTGACTATGTTGTTGGTGTTATTGTAGGAGAAAGAGTTGATAATAAATTAAATATTATCCAATATGCTTGTAAAATTCTAGACAGTGCTCAAAGAAATTATGCTACTACTGAAAAGGAATTCTTAGCAGTTGTGTTTGCGTGTGATAAATTCAGATCCTATATTGTCAATTCCAAATTAACCGTTCACACTGATCATGCTGCTATTAAATATCTTATGGAAAATAAAGATGTTAAACCTAGACTTATTAGGTGGGTTATTTTCCTACAAGAATTTGGTTTACATATCACAGATAGGAAAGGAGTTGAGAACCCTATAGCAGACAACTTGTCTAGGATAGAAAATATTCTTGAAGACCCACTACCTATTGATGATAGCTTTCATCATGAACAATTAGCAGTCATAAATACTTCTCGTAGTACTCCATGGTATGCAGACTATGCTAATTATATTGTTCTTAAATTTAGACCACCTAGTTTCACATACCAAAGAAAAGAAAAGCTTTTCTATGCTTTAAGACATTACTTTTGGGATGACCCACACCATTATAAAGGACTAGATGGTATTATTAGACGTTTTACACATGAGCATGAATAGGAACAAATCATACGAAAGTGTCACTCTGAGGCTTACGGAGGGCACCATGCGGGAGACAGAACTGCACAGAAGGTACTACAATCTGGTTTTTATTGGCCTACTATCTTTAAAGATGCTCGTAAGTTTGTCTTGTCTTGTGATGAATGTCAAAGAATTGGTAATATTAGTAGACATCAGGAAATGCCTATGAATTATTCACTTGATATTGAACCATTTGATGTTTGGGGTTTTGATTTCATGGGACCATTTCCATCCTCTAATGGGTATACATATATTTTAGTTGTTGTTGTTGATTACGCTACTAAGTGGGTGGAAGCTATTCCAACTAGTAGTGATGATCATAACACTTCTATCAAGATTCTTAAAGAAGTTATTTTCCCAAGGTTTGGTGTCCCTAGATATTTAATGAGTGATATTGGTTCACATTTTATTCATGGTGCTTTCCGTAAATTGCTTGCTAAATATGATGTTAACCATGGAATTGCATCTCCTTATCACCCTCAATCTAGTGGTCAAGTAGAATTAAGTAATAGAGAAATAAAATTGATCTTGCAAAAGACTGTCAATAGATCTACGAAGAATTGATCTCCGAAAGATGATGATGCATTATGGGCTTATAGAACTCCTTACAAAAATCCTATGGGTATGTCTCCTTATAAAATGGTTTATGGAAAAGAATGTCACTTACCTCTTGAACTAAAACAAAAAGCTTATTGGGCAATTAATGAGCTCAACTATGATTTTAAACTTGCCGGTGAAAAGAGGTTGTTTGACATTAGCTCACTTCATGAATGTAGAACCTATGCATATGAAAATGCCAAGTTATTTAAAGAAAATGTTAAAAGGTGGCATGTCAAAAGAATAAAAAAAGCGGGAATTTAATGTAGGTGACGAAGTCTTGCTATAGAATTCTACTTTAAGGTTTTTTGCAGGAAAACTTCTCTCTAAATTGGAAGGACCTTACATTATTGAGGAAGTTTATCGTTCCGGTGCCATCAATATCAACAACGTCGTGGGCAATAACCCGAGAGTGGTAAACAGGCAAAGAACCAAACATTATATCTCAAGTACTCCCATAAATGTTGAATCCGATTTTATTGATTACCATAATACCGGAGGAGTACATAAGGGAAACTTTCCAGCACGTTCCAAAACCCTGAAAAGAAGAGGTATGTGGTACGGTAAGTACACCAACTCCAAACACTTTCCAAAGTCAATTTTTATCCATTTTGGAATATTTAGAAAAATAGAAAATAAGAGGTAGTTAGAGAAGTACACGAGGAGGCGACAAGCTGTGGGGGTGCGCCCAACCCCCCTGGGCGCGCCTCCCAGGCTTGTGGCCACCTCGTGTGCCAGCCGGACTCCATTTTCTCCCAGAATACTTGTTTTCCACGGTAAAAATTCATTATATAGTCTCCCAATGGTTTTGACCACCGTATCATGGCAATATCCTCTCTTTTTGTTTTGAGCTGTTTCTGCCGCAGATTTAGAGTAATATGTCTTCACAAGAGTCGATCGGGGAGAGTCGTGTTTCTTACCCGTTGCCAGATCCGAGAGAATTCAGCAAAGCTAGTCCCTTTGGGTGGTCAACAAGGGATATGATGGAAGCTGATCTGAAAAGACTGGATGCTATGGAAGAGGAGCACGAAGTCAACTCTATACCTCAACCTAATATTGGTCATGAGGATCTCACAAGCTCGGTCATCCCGAATTCGGTCATACATAAAAAAGAGTGTTGCTTGCTCTCCTATAGCCAGGAAACATCCATGGGTGGAAGGTGCTTTTATCATTACAGGAAAACTCCGCAAGGAAGTTATGGACCCCAGGCAAGAAAAGTTCAAGCTTGAAGAGGAGAATCGCATACTTAATGGCATCATCGCCAAGAATATTGCACACCTACCACAAAGGAAGGAGACTTGAGTACATGGGTATGGGCACTCCCCTTGGCTTGTGCCAAGCTTGGGGGAGGTGCCCCCGTATCATATCTCCATCACATCTTTACCTTTATCGTTTATCTTAGTTCTATCCATTTGGTTATATCTTGGTCTAGTAGAATAAAAAATTTAGTATGATTTAGTCTTTGAGTTTTGCTTTCGATTTATCCATGTAATCGAGTCCGGGAGTTATATAATTGTAATGCCCCGGATGTAATACTTTCCCTTTTGGGCATATAATATATCTCTGGCTTCATCTATTCCATTCCGGGTTCTTTGTCTTTCGGGTTTTCGTCGTTTTGTTGTGTGCGTGTGTGGCATTCATTCATATCATGTAGACATGTGCATCGCATTGCATTTGTGTTGTCGTTTGCATCCGGTCCCACGCGTTCCTTCCCGTTGTCCGTTTCGCATTCCGGAGCTCCCTCACGTGTCCGTGGCGTCCCGTAGGCCTACTTTGGTGTTTGGTCATGTAACGTTACCGGTTTGGCGCGAGACTTGTCGTGTGTTGTTGTATTGGTATGTGTAACCCGCCTGTCAAATCTCGTCGCGTTTGGAGTTCGTTTGGTGCTCCAACAGTTATTCTCGTGGGCTCAAAGTGCCTCCACTTTGAGGCCCAAGACACCCCTCCAACAGCCCACCAAACCAATCCAAACCACTCCCTTCATCTAGGCCATCCAATTCTAATCGCGTGGCCGAAAACCACACCCCATTTGGACAACCCTAGCTCCTTGTGCCTATATATTTGTCCACCTTCCTATTTTTTGCCCCAAAATAAGGAAACCCTAGCCACCTTCTTCCTCCTCCAGCCTCCTCCCTCCACTCCGATAGGAGCTCGCCGGAGCTCGCCGGAGTTCGCCGGAATTCCTCACCGGAGCCGCAGATCCGGCCAACTGCACCACCTCACCACCACCGCGCCGGTCGGGCGACGCCACTCCTCCTCCCGCCGGCCTCTTCCCGCACCTCACCACCGCCACCAAGCTCCGGCGCCGCCCCCCCATCTCCCAGTCGCCGCCGCCACCAGCTCGGGGCATCGCCGCCGCCAGGATCGATCGGGACAAAACCCCCGATCCAGATCCGTCGCTACCTGGGCCCGGCAGCGCCCCGAGTGGGCCTCCCGCCGGTCTTCCGCCGCCAGCCGAGGCGCGCCGGCCCGTCTTCCCCGATCCGCCCTGCCGCAGGCCGCAGGGTCCAGCCGCCCTCGCCCGATCTCCGCTCTGCTGGGCCGGCCGCTCCAGCGCCCCGCGGGCCCTCTCCCTGCTGCCCCGAGCCGCCGCTCTGCTGGGCCGGTGGGCCGCGCCCGAGGCCGAGCCGCCAGCCGCCGCGCTTCTGGCGCTCGAGGGGAGCCTGAGGCTCCCGATCTCCCGATCGCCTCGGCCGAAACCCTAACGGGCCCAGCCGCCGGCCCGTTAGGCGCCGATCCGCTCCAGCCGGCGGATCCGATTCATCTTGCCGCTGCGGGCCCGGTTGCCGCCGCCCGCGAAGCCCGATCCACTTCCAGCCGCTCCGGTTGACTCTGTTGACCCTGAGGTTGATCCAAAAACCACTAAGTCTTAGATATTATTGCTTGTCTGATGCTATATTCAAATGATGATAACTTTGTGTGTGATGCTCCGATTTGAGTGAATGAGATGTCCAGACGTTCGTGGAGACTTGTACTACATTTCATTCGATTGTGCCATACATGTTTGAGATCATCTAGATATTTAAAATTCTGTTGCAAGAGTGCATATTGCTGTAAACTGCTGTTAGGTGATGTTTTCATGCCATCTTTGCATAGTGATAACTTGGTGCTCGTTTATCCGAATGATGCAAATGACATGTCCACGTGTTCGTCTTGTCATGCTCTACATGTTGAATGCTTAAGTTTGCATGATAGATTTAATCTTGCCATGTTTATCTCCGTTGCAAAGTGCTATGTGGCTGTTTAGTTGTTAAGCTTGTTATGAAATGCCAACTTGAGGAGCTCATTGCTACCGTTGTGTTTATCTCCATGATGCATGCTTAGGTGTTTTGGAATCACCATCATATGTACTTTGATGTGGTGCTTACCACTTGCCATCTTTAGTTTTGAGGTGACATAAACTTTCTCTCAAAGATGCCATGATGAAACTGCTGTTTTAACACTTGGTGAAATTTCACTAAGTCTGGAATCTGTAATTTTCAGATGCCATGTTTGCTTGATGTTCTAGGCCAATCCATGATAGTTTTGAGGTGACTCTTGATGATTCCTTGCTGTACATATTGTTGGCTATCCATTCGTGCTCTCACATGCTTATTTGAGTGGCTGTAGCATATTTAACTTTTGCTCCAAAGTTGCAATAAATTACTGCTGTCATGATTTTGTTGTCAAGTTCAATATGTCCAAGCTTATTGCTATTGATCCATGGCTCCTTTGGGGGTGCACCAATGGACTTATTTGCTGTAGGATATGTCTAGTTTATGTTCATGCTCTTTACCTTGATGTTTGAGTGCTGTAGCTTATTTATCTAGTGCTCCGAAGTTGCTATGTTGCTGTAATTTTCAGCTTTCGCATGTTTATTATTTTGTGTGTAACTTTAAGCCCGTAGCTCCGATTGCAGCAAGTCTTATATGAAACTTGATTGATTTTTCGTGTAGATTAATAATATCCTATTGTTATCTTGTTTTGAAGTATTTTGCTTGAGTGCAATTTTCCATGCTCTTTGTGCTCCCATAGTGCACAAGTCATGCATCCATCATTTTTGTGTGCGCATTGCATCTTGTTGATTCGTTCCTTGTGTGGTTGTGTTGATTAGAGCCGGAAGCTGAGACCGAGTACGAGTACGAGCACGAGGTTACTACCGAGGTTGAGCACGAGGACCCCTCTTACGATCCGAACGACAACTTTTCACGCAAGATGACCGAACCCGGATACCATTACTATTTTTGCCTATTGCTAGAAGTCTCGATCTTTAGTTTTGCCTCGATGCCGATGTTTTTCCTGTCAGCCTCCTACTTGTAACCATGACCATGTCTAACCACCCTACCTATGCAAACCATTGATTGGCTATACGTAGGCTTCGCTCAGCCCCTCTTATAGCGTTGCTAGTTGCAGGTGAAGTTGAAGATGCTTGCTTCATGTTGAAGTTTGGTTGGGTTATATCACACTATATAAATGCTTAAATGAAATCATCTATACATTGGCAATGGGTGGAAGGCTAAGCCTTTTGCTTGGTGATTTGTTCCACTCATGCAGCTAGGAACCATATAAACCGGTGTTATGTTCCTTGATTATGTGTTCCTCACACGGTTGGGGTTTATGGGGCCCCCTCGATAAACCGCTAAGTGCTATGTCTTTTCCAGCAAGTCCCAACATTGGTACTATTCGCCTAATAACTAATAAAACTTGCATAGGGTCTTGCAAACCCGAGTTCTTAATTAACAACCCCGGGCCAGTGCTCCTCATGAGTGTTGGTCCGAAACGGGGAGCCTGCGGGGTCACCATGAGGGAACTCGAGGATTGATATAAACCCATAGCTTCGCCCATCCGGTCGTGTCCTGAGACTAGATACGCGCGGCTACCATAAGGGTGTCGACATGCCGGGAGGATTTGCTGGATTAACCTTACCTTAGTTCGGAGTATCTTAAGCATGGGATTCTGAGAATACTCGGGTCTTCCCACCTTTGGAGTTGCGACTCCGCGGATCGTGGGCTTGTCATGGGCCAAGTTGGAACACCCCAGCAGGGTTATGAACTTTCGAAAGCCGTGCCCGCGGTTATGTGGCAGATGGGAGCTTGTTAATATCCGGTTGTAGAAAACTTGACACCATGTTTCAATACACTACCAGCGTGAGTACCGTGACTGTCATTTTCCGAAAGGGGTTTCGGGAGATGAACACGGTGGGGTTATGTTTGACTTGAATAGTTTAGGATCACTTAGTGATCATCTCTCGACCGAGGCACTTCTCTTCTCGCTCTCTTTTACGTAAGTTAGTGCTAGTTGCTGCTGCAGACTCTTATTCTTTTCTTCAGCCTTATCCTCTCCCAAGGCTTAAATAGTCGTGTTACCCGGGAACGGGATTGCTGAGTCCTCTGTGGCTCACAGTTACTTCACCACACCAGATGCAGGTCCGATGGTGAGCTATCCAGGTGATGGCACCGAGCTAGACTGGGAGTACGACGAGGAGCGTAGCCGTTACTATGTTCGTTATCCTGATGATCAGTAGTGGTTCTTCTACTAGGATTCGATCCGACCTGTGGATTTAAATTATGTTTGGTATCTTGACATTTGGATTTTACCCTTAGATGGGCTGTGATGTTCTTTTGTATGATGATTGAAACATGTAATGTAATTGTGTGACGTGGCGAGTGTAAGCCAACTATTTTATGTTTTCCATCCCCATCTTTGACATGAGTTGTGCAAAGATACCAAACTTGCGATCATTCCAGCATGGGGATATGTCTCTAAGTCGTGCCTCGACACGTGTGAGATATAGTCCCATCCTGGGCATTACAATAATAAAGAGTAGTTTTGAGTTGAGGGCTTTGCCTTCTTGCCTTGATCATAAAGAAAAGAAAAAAAGAGAATAAAAAAAGAGAGATTATATAATAATCTTATGGGGAGTGATGACTTCACATATAAAGGGTATGCTACATGAAACTTGTTGAGAGTTGACAAAAATAGTTTTGGTCATTTTTGTAATTAATAAGAAGTAATAATGGAAGAGAGGTCTCACATATAAATATACTATTTGGGACATCTTCTGTGATTGTGAGCACTCATTAAAATATTATATGCTAAATGGTTGATGTTGGACAAGGAAGACAACGTGATGTGTTATGTTCCTTTATATCCGAAAAGTAGTTATATTGTCATAGATCCTCCAACATGTTGGGCTTGCTTTCCCTCTCATGCTAGCCAAAAATTTCTACACCAAGTAGAGATACTACTTGTGCATCCAAAAACTTTCAACCTAGTTTTGCCATGAGATTCAACCATATCTACGTATGGATTGAGTAAGATCCTTCAAGTAAGTTATCATCGGTGCAAGCAATCAAAATTGTTCTCTAAATATTTGCAACCTTTTAGTGTGGGAAAATAAACTTTGTGCGATCTTGTGATTGGGAAGAAATAAAAGTGATGGACTACATAATAAAAGTCTCTATCACAAGTGGTAACACAAAGTGACTTTGTTTTGCCTTAATATTCTGCGCGTCCAACCAAAAAGTGCATGACAACCTCTGCTTCCCTCTGCCAAGGGCCTATCTTTTATCTTAATGTCTGCCTTAATACTAGAGTCTAGGTGATCTTCATCTTTCCCTTTTTACTTTTATCTTTTGGCAAGAACAATATGTTGGAGAAAGATCTAGATACATATATTCATATGGATGTAGAAGATCATAAACTATTATTGTCTACATTACCCATGAGGTAAACAGTTGGGAGGCAAAACTATAAGCCCATATCTTTCTTTGTGTTCAATTGAAACTTTGATCTCATAAGTATCGCGTGAGTGTTAGCAATTATGAATGATTAAGAGATGGTTGAGTATGTGAACTTGCTATACAAAGCTCTCACATTGACTCTTATCGATGTTATGATAAATTGCAATTGCTTCAATGACCAAGATCATAGTTTGTTAGTTTTCAATAAGGTTTGTGATTCATACTTTGCATTGTGAATGAATTGTCACTTTGATATAATAAATTATATGACAATATATTCATGTTCTAAAGATGATCATGAGGCCCTCATGTCTGGAATTTATTTTCTTGACACCTCTATCTCTGAACGTGTGGTGATGATTATAGATCGGCTTTTGCTTGAGGACAAGCAAGGTCTAAGCTTGGGGGAGTTGCTATACAAAGCTCTTTCATTGACTCTTTTCAATGTTATGATAAATTGCAATTGCTTCAATGACCAAAATCATAGTTTGCTAGTTTTCAATAAGGTTTGTGATTCATATTTTGCATTGTGAATGAATTGTCACTTTGATATAATAAATTATATGACAATATACTTATGTTCTAAAGATGATCATGATGCCCTCATGTCTGGAATTTATTTTTTTGACACCTATATCTCTAAACATGTGGTGATGATTATCGATCGGCTTTCGCTTGAGGACAAGCGAGGTCTATGCTTGGGGGAGTTGATACGTACATTTTGCATCAGGCTTTTATTTCACATTGTGGTACAATACTTATGCCTTTTCTCTCTTATTTTACAAGATTCTCATGAAGAGGGAGAATGCCGGCAACTGGAATTCTGGACCGGAAAAGAGAAAATGTGAGAGGAATATTTTGCACAACTCCAAAAGTCCTAAAAATCTATAGAGAATTATTTTGGAATATATATAAAATATTGGGCGAAGAAAATCAAAATGGGGACCCACCAGGTGGCCACAAGCATGGGGGCGCGCCATACCCCATATGGTGCCCTTAGGGCTTGTGGGCTCAAGGGCAGGTCCCCAATGCCCATCTTTGGATATATTGAAGGTTTTGACCGGGAAAAAGTAGGAGGAGAGCTTTCGGGACAAAGAGCCGCCGTCTCGAGGAGGAACTTGGGAAAGTCCAATATAGGGCTCCGACAAAGTTATAATGCCGGGGAAACTTCCCTCCGGGAGGGGGAAATCGAAGCTGTCGTCATCACCAACGATCCTCTCATCGAGGGAGGGTCAACCTCCATCAACATCTTCACCTGCACTATCTCCTCTCAAACCCTAGTTCATCTCTTGTATTCAATCTTTGCCTCAAATCCTCAGATTGATACTTGTGGGTTGCTAGTAGTGTTGATTACCCCTTCTAGTTGGTGCTAGTTGGTTTATTCGGTGGAAGATCATATGTTCGTGTCCTTGATGCTATTAAATACTCCTCGGATTATGAACATGAATATGCTTTGTGAGTAGTTACGTTTGTTCCCGTTGACATGGGAGAAGTCTTGTTATAAGTAATCATGTGATTTTTCTATTCGTTCGATGTTTTGATGAGATGTATGTTGTCTTTCCTCGAGTGGTGTTAGGTGAACGCCGACTACATGACACTTCACCATTATTTGGGCCAAGGGGAAGGCATTAGGAAGTAATAAGTAGATGATGGGTTGCTAGAGTGACAGAAGCTTAAACCCTAGTTTATGTGTTGCTTCGTAAGGGGTTGTTCTGGATCAATATGTTTCATGCTATGGATAGATTTATCTTAATTCTTCTTTTGTAGTTGCGGATGCTTGTGAGAGGTGTTAATCATAAGTGGAAAGCTTGAAAAAGTAAGGTCAGCGCCCAAGCACCAGTCAACCCACATATCAAATTATTGAAGTAACGAACGTGAATGCTATGGGCTTGATGAAAACTAACTTGCAATGATTCCGATGTGTCCTCAGGAGCACTTTGATTTATATAAGAGTTCATCCAGACTTGTCCTTTGCTACAAAAAGGACTGAGCCACCACTACTGCAGGATGCTGCTAACGCGACACTACAATCAGAGACCCTTCAACGAAACTGTGTGCGATGCAATAATCGCAAACGATGGTGTAAAAAACCCGTCAAAAGGTGGAAAACATTTGCGATGGAGGATGCATCAAACCTGGTTCAGATTTTAGTTGTGTGTGTGATGCAGGGCATACAATTTAGTTCAATTAACAGTTTGCAAAGAGGAGGAACAAAAGAAACGGGCATCCAGATGAGGTGTGTGCGATAAACAACATAAGGTTCACTCGGATGAACTGTTTGTGGTTAGGCAACACAAAAGAAACGGTCAGAGAGATCAAGGTGTGTGCGGTATACGGTAGGCAGTTCACTCGGATGAACTATTTGCATTGAGACAAGAGAACAGAAACGGTTCAATATAACAAGATGTGTGTGATAGGCGGCAATTAGGTCTGTAATAAGAAATGTATGCAAAGACCGATAATAACGCATATGATTGCTTCTAATAAGACGTATGTGATATGCTCTGTCTATACAAGATCTATTGGCCACTGGGGGACGGGTGGCATACGAATATGCCATAAGGATGCAAAGAGGCATCCTATATCAGCAAGGACTAGCTGTTCCACCAGTAGCTCATGTAAGAGAACTCTCAAGTTAAGTGTGCTCAGGCTGGAGCAGCCATCAGATGGGTGACTGGATGGGAAGTTGTGTTGATGTTAAATTAACGGATAGGATTGGTCGTATTTGTCAAATTAAATGACTAATACGACCCATCCCATGAGTTAATTTAACATCGAGGTCCTTGTTTTTTTAACACATGTTATAGAAGGTCTACCGCATTACTTTTGGACAATGTGCGATACGTGGCATACAGTTGATCCATCCGACCTGTTTGTGATGGAATAAGCCGTGTGTGTTGTGGGCAAACGCGTGGTAGTCACTATTGCAGGATGGTGCTAACGCGACACTACGATCAGAGACCCGTCGACGAAACTGTGTGTGATGCCATAATCGCAAACGGGGGTGTAAAAAACCGTCAAAAAGGTGCATAGCATTTGCGATGATGGATGCATCAAACACAGTTTAGATTTTTGTTGCATGTGCGATGAAGAGCATACAGTTCAGTTCAATTAACTGTTTGCGATTAGATGGAACAAAAGAAATGGGCAGCCAGATGAAGGTGTGTGCGATATACAGCATACGGTTCTCTAGGATGAACTGTGTTTGATTAGGCAACATAATGGAAACGATTCAACTGAACAAGATGTGGGTGATACGTGACAAACAGGTCCGTAATAAGAAATGTGTGCGAAGACCAATAATAACATAGATGATTGCTGCTAATAAGCCGTGTGAATTGCTCTGTCTACAATAGAATAACATGTGTATATATATAACTGAAATAAACATCCAATTACATAAGTGACTATAAAGATCATTCACACACACCTCAATAAACAATTGCATGCATTCTAAAGTAGGAGAAACGATCGTCTAGTCATCTACTTCTTCTGACGCCCCCACCACTGTTATGTGGCTCGATCTCTCGTCTGGGTCAGGAAGAAGTCAGTTCCTCATGTCAACAATCCGCTTGTACATCTCGTAGCTTGTGTACGCGTCCATGGCCGCGTACTTGACATGTTGTTCATCTAGTCTCTCATGCCACACACTGTGCGAGGCGTTCTTGTCCTTATTGCTCTCTTCCTTCATCTTCGCGTAGTAGGGGTCGATGATGGCCAAGGCGAGATCAATCAGGGAGTTCAGTTTGCTTTTGTTGCTTCGCCAGACCTTGTAGTGGTGCTGGATGTTGACAAGATTTGGGCATTTCAAGTCTGAAACCTTGAGCGCTTTTAGATCATTAGTGGTGTCCACCGTAACAAAACTGTAGTCGGAGCTATTGATAAACTTGGAGAAACGCTCGTAAGGCCTTGTGGCAAGGTGGTAGTGGTAGACGAGGACGTCACGTCGCATGCACAACTGGGCGACGGCAACCTTCTGATCTTGCCCGGCACAAGCCATGGTGTACTCGTGGTCAAAGCCGACCACTTGGTACTTGTCCTCGACAAGGAACTGCTCCATAGTTTGGACGGAGCTCTCCATCGAGAACAGATCATTTGTGTACACCACCGAGAGGGCCTACACCTCACGTGGGTGTCCACTACGTGATGCGTGGTGAACTACCCGCCGTTGTCGTCGTTGGCCACTGGGAGCGCCATTGGAGCCACGGGGAGCGCCATTGGAACCACCAGATGTCCTCTCTGCATGTGTCCTCGAGGGTGTGCTTATTGTGTCATGTGAGACGAGATATGAAGGTAAATGGCCGTAGGAATAAAAGGGGGCCCGGCGGCGTGGATTCTCGGCGCGTCCGCATGACAGTTTTTGCAGCGGATAACTGCATCGTCGTGCCACGGCCGGCGCAACCGCTTGCACACGAACGTGCGTGATCTTGCGCTGGCCCCAAACACTGGCAATGCGCGTGGAGGGACGAGTGCAGTGAACCCGGAGGGACGCGAGTGCAGAGTGCGCCGCGGCCGCCTGAACTGTAAGCAACAACACGCATAGAGTAGTTGAACACGCAGGAAATGGTCGCCTACAAGCCGGCCGACAGTTGCTTCGTTGCGTAGAGAGCAGCCGTGTGCTACCACCTCCGTCTAGTCTATATAGTGTCCTTTAAATTCCGTGCCATACTTTGCCCTCAATTTTAACCAACAAAATGGTAACGCAAGTTTTAAAAATTATATAATTGGAAACTATGTTCAAATACAAATCCAACTATATAATCTTTGGCGACATGCATTCGTATTTTATTAGTTAAATCATACTTATAAACCAGGACGGTGGTATAGTAGGTAATTAAATCACAAAACGTTTTTTTATTAACCATATGTGTACGTGGCCTTTCGTCCTCCTCTCGCACGTCTTGTCACCCCGCTGCTGCAGACGGCTTCCAGCGCAAGCTTGCGCAGCGTGTGGGGCGTTCTTTTGGCCAAAAAGTGGCGACAATGAATCGTCGGTGAGCCCGTTCCTATGTAACCTCGCAGGTTCCCATGCAAGCTTCCCGCCCGACTCGGTGAAATCCCCCAAAATCCCAATGCTTACAGGCGTGCTATAAAAACCCTGACGGCCGACGAGTCCTGCGTCCCATTTCCCCTCCATCCCTATAGCTTATCTCGTCTGCTTCTCCCACAATCGCCAATGGCATAGGTCTCGTCGCTCAGCCACTCCACCGTCATCAGAGGACAACTCTAGCTGGGAGGCTACACCGCGGTGGCGGCGCAGTCCCCGGCGTAGTCTAGTGCATGTGGCATCCCTGTTGGGTGTGTGCGGTACACCCACCACACACTCTGCCGCCGCTGCCCGTCGGCGGCTGTTGCCGGCCATCGTTGCCGCCACACCAGCATCGAAAGCCAGGGCCATCGCCCGCTCCGCCGCCGCAGCCCGAAGGCGGGAGGTGGCCGTCATGCCCGCAACCCCAATGTCGGGCATTGTGGCCATCACCCGCTCCGCCACCACAGCCCGAAGACGGGAGGTGGTGGTCGTGGCCGCCACCCCGTCGTCAGCCGCCGTGGCCACCAGCTCACCATCGACCGCTGGGGTCATCACCCGCTCCGCCACCGCCGCCAAAAGGCGGGAGGCGGATGTGGATGCCCGCATGTGCGTCAGCGACCTTGCCCGCTACACCAAGTTCCTACGGGAGGAGGAGGAGCGCCTCGTCGAGCACGCAAAGGGCCTTACCGCCATAGTGGCCGCAACACACGCTGCCTCAGAGGCGAGGAATCAGGAGATCTACTAGGAGAACCACCGCTTCGAGAGGGGTTGTCTGGAGCGGCAGAGGGCGTTCGAGGTGAGCATCGCTGAAGCTGGAACAGCGGCAGGCACTGTATTGCGGTTGCCCAGCTCGTCGGTAGGTTCCTCCTCCTCCGCCTCTTACTGACCGTGCTCGACAGAGGAGAGGTAGCCAGAACTAGTACAAAGCCCCTCCGCAGTAGTAGTAGTAGTAGTAGTAGTAGTAGTAGTAGTAGTAGTAGTAGTATTTAGGGGCAATTTTGTTCAGTTCATCTGACTATAGATGTGGTGGAACTGTACAACGTACTTAAAATTAGCTAGTATATATAGCCGAACTAGCTATTTCAGTACGTGGATGGCAACAATTGGGGAAATGTTTGGTCGGTTCAGCTGTCGAGTTGAACTGTTTGTATAAATTAATAACGACTTCTTAATCTATGAATGAAATCTATGCTTAATTACTTAATTTTAGTTGCAAAAATTAGATACTCCTAGTGATTTTTGCTTCATATTTTGACAAATCGCAGTGTTACAAGGATTGACAAATCTTACCAAATTGTTTGTACGTGGTTGCACACAGGTCATCCAAACAACCTTTTGCGTTGAAAGGATGCACAAATCCCGCGCTGCTCTCGCTTTGCATACGGGTGTTCTATCTAAAACGTTTGCGATCAAGAGCTGCATAAATCCTGCTCGACACATTTTCTCTTGGCTTTCTGGGGAAGCTGTCGGTTTGCACACGGGTGTTCTAACTATAACGTTTGTGATTAGTGTTTTATATTTAAAAACCAAATTAAACTGCTGCTTGGGCGCCATTAATGGAGAGGATGCCAGCAAGGTGGGCAGCCATGGAAGTCAAAGGGCTCGCTTCCCAGTGAGCCTACACAGCATACAGCTCGCACGCTTCCCGATGAGCCTGCCCATTCGAGGACAGCTTGCACGCCTCTCAGTCAGCATGTGCACCGGACGGCGCTCGCATGCCTGTCGTTCAGTCAAGGTCAAGCAGTTGTCCGCACGACACCTCCTACAACCATTAAAACCAAGACACGTGGCGTCACGTGAATGGTTAACAGAACACACACAGTTTGAATTATACAAACATTTGAGATATAAAAGTGACAGACTTGATTTTCAACCAATTTATATGCAGTGAAGCATGTGCATGTAGTTCTTTGAATTTTGCACATAAATGCATTGAAAACTTAGTTAATGCATAAAAATGTCCAAACGAAGCCCAAAAAATCACAAAGATTGACACAACACTCATGTTGTTCTATGTTGAAATTTTAAAAAAAATTGAAAGCACTAAGATGCAATGGATATTGTTTCGATCCCCAAAGGTGGGACGTTCCCTACCAAAACCATTATGCTTGTCGTGAAAAGCTCTGGTTTGTGAGAAGCATATACCCAAACCTGCCCCAAATGGAACAAAATTTTTACCACGGCATGTTGATGCCGCTCCATGATAGCATGCCAAGTTTCATGAGTTTCAGACGAGTTTTGTATTGACTAGAATTTGAAAACCAGGCATCTCAATGTCTTGCCGGCAATCAACGGTGGCCTGGTGTTTGAAATTTATTCCCATTTCTTGCATGGGACCTAAGCATGCACCCAAGGACACAGTTTTGATTTTCAACCAATTTATATGCACTGGAGCATGTGCATGTAGTTCAAATTTGAAATTTGCACATAAATTCATTGAAAACTCAGTTAATGCATAAAAATGTCCAAACGAACCCCGAAAAATCAGAAAGATTGACACAACACTCATGTTGTTCTATGTTAAAACGAGAAAAATTTGAAAGCAATAAGAGGCAATGGATATCGTTACGTCCCCAAAGGTTGAACGTTTCCTACCGAAACCATCATGCTTGTTGGAAGAAGCTCTGGTTTGTGAGAAGCATATACGCAAACCTACCCCAAATGGGACAAAAAAATTACCACGACATGTTGATGCCGCTCCATGATAGCATGCCAAGTTTCATGAATTTCAGACGAGTTTTGGATTTACTAGAATTTAAAAACCATGCATCTCAATGTTTTGTCGGCAATCAACGGTGCGCTGGTGTTTGAAATTCATTCCCATTTCTTACATGGCACCTAAGCATGCACCCAAGGACAAAGTATTGATTGTGCAATCAATTTATATGCACTGGAGCATGTGCATGTAGTTCAAATTTGAATTATGCACATAAATGCATTGAAATCTCAGTTAATGCATAAAAATGTCTAAACGAACCCCGAAAAATCACAAAGAATCACACAACACTCCTGTTGTTCTAGGTTGAAACAAGAAAAAATTGGAAGCAATAAGAGGCAATGGATATCGTTTCGTCCCCAAAGGTGGGACGTTCCCTACCGAAACCACCATGCTTTTTGTGAGAAGCTCTTGTTTGTTAGAAGCATATACCCAAACCTACCCCATATGAGACAAAAAATTTACCACATCATGTTGATGCCGCTCCATGATAGCATGCCAAGTTTCATGAATTTCAGATGAGTTTGGATTTACTAGAATTTAAAAACCAGGCATCTCAATGTTTTGCCAGTAATCAACGGTGCCATGGTGTTTGAAATTTATTCCCATTTCTTGCATGGGACCTAAGCATGCACACAAGGACACATTTTTTATTTTTCAACCAATTTATATGCATTGGAGCATGTGCATGTAGTTCAAATTTGAATTATGCACATAAATGCATTGAAAACTCAGTTAATGCATAAAAATGTCCAAACGAACCCTGAAAAATCACAAAAATTGACAGAACACTACTGTTTTTCTATGTTGAAATGAGAAATTTTTTGGAAGTAATTAGAGGCAATGGATATCGTTCCGTCCATGATGGCATGCCAAGTTTCATGAATTTCAGACTATAGTTGGATTTACTAGAATTTAAAAACTATGTATCTCAATGTTTGCGGCCGAGTGACGGTGGCAGGGAGTTTGACATTCATTCACATTTCTTGCATGGGACCTAAGAAGGCAACCAAAGACATGGATTTGAATTTTCAACTACTTTATATGCATTAGAGCATGTGCCTGTAGTTCAAATTTGAATTATGCAGATGAATGCATAGAAAGGTGAAACGTTCCCTACCAAAACCATCACACTTGTGGTGAGAAGCTCTGGTTTATGAGAAGCTTATACCCAAACCTGCCCCAAGTGGGCCATAATTTTTACCATGACATGTTGATGCCGCTCCATGATAGCGTGCCAAGTTTCATGAATTTCGGACGGATTTTGGATTTACTAGAATTACAAAAGCAAGTACGTCGACGTTTGCCGGAGAGCCACGGTGCCGTGGTGTTTCAATTTCATCCCCATTTCTTGCATGGGAGATAAGCATAAACCCATGGACACATATATGATTTCACAACCCATGTTAGTGCACCAGAGCATGTGCATGTAGTTTAATTTTGAATTGTGCACCTGAAATGGCTAGAAACCCAATTTAATGTATAAAATGTTTAAACGAACCCTGAATAATTCCAATTCTTTTACGACACACATATAGTTGCATGTTCACTCTAGATAAAAGTTCTAGCAATTCAAACGCCATCCATTGCCGCTGTGACCCCATTATGTAATTCAAATCAAGATGAAAAATCAAGTAGATCACACACAGTTTATTATCACCAACTGTGTGAGATGCATCACAAAATATCCTAGAGCACCATCGGTGTATAGTACGCCTATGGGTTACGCGAGAAGGTGTGTCGGCTACAGTCCACAGCCGGCGTCTCAAACGCACTAGCTCGCTCCCCCAATATCATTTCATCGTTCAATCGTCGCCGGTGAAAGATGGGCACATGGACCCGCGTTGTGAGGGCAACTTTGATGGCCCACTACGGCTAGAGCGTGGCCGCAGCCGCCATGTGCGTGCTTACAAGGTGCATGAGCGCGGCCGCAAGCTGTGATCGGGTGGCAAAGGCAGCCCAAACGGCTGCAGTTGCTTCTTAGGTGGCGGCAGCAACATCTGCCTCAGGGATAGCAACTGGCGAGAGCGGCACGGCAGCTGTCCGTTCCGCAGCGGCGGCCTTAGCCCTGATGGATGCCACCCACGACCATGTTGAGGCCACCCACGCCCAGCTCCTGGCGGTCACCGCACGAATCAAACGTAGCTTCTCTGACAACGGTCAGCAACCCACGGCCGAAGAGCTGGCAATTGCTGAGAGCGTTCGAGCAGGCATCTGTCCCTCCGCCGCATACCTTGCAACGATGGAGCCCGTCCAATCCCAGATCGCGTCCGCCCACGCCCAGCTCGTGGCGGCCTTTTCCAAAGAGATGGCGGACGCGGATGGTGAGATGCTTGCCGTGTATGGTGTGATGGATGCCATGGAGCCCCTTCCCTAGGAGACCATCGAGCGCGAGATGGACATGGAGGCGGCGGCGGAGATCAACGAGCGCCAGCTATAGTAGTACTCTTTGTTTTGCTTAATTAGGAGCGCCGATCTTTAATTTGTTAGAGTAATGTTTAGGTCAGCTAGCTCTGTTTAATTGTTGAATTTGCTCGATTAAGAAGTGTTGGTGTGCTGTAGTCTCCTTCTTGTACCCAAATTATGCAATGATGTGGATGACCACTGTAACCATGGAATTTCGAATCAAACCTTTTGACGTTCAAACTCATCACACACGGGTGAAGCTATCTGAGTCGTTTGTGATGTTCACATATTATATACAGTTCTGAATAAGGGACCGTGTCTGTTGACACTTTGCGCGCCAGTTTTTTGGCTGAAGCGATTCCAAATTTTTGGCTTCCGCGGAAATATCTACCTACCCGCCCCCTCCCCCTTACCAAAAGGCATATTTCCCTTCTTTCCACCTTCCTTTCTATGTTGAAACCTTCACTCTTTGCTTGCAGCACCGCCTCCTCTTCAGCGACCCTCCTTCACGCTGCTCCGCCTCGTCTATCTAGGCAGGTAATCCACACCCGACCCCCATCCTCCTCCTCCTTCCACATACCACATGCCCCGACCACTGGCATGAGCGCGACACCTTCCACCAAAACCACCGACCCCTCAAAAAAATAAGCACCGCCCTAAGCCATGGTGCACGCAGTATAGCCAGGATCTAAAGGAGCTTTTGGCAGCAGAGAAGCAACTTGCGGCCGCACGCACGGATGAGGTCGCGATGGCTGCCATTCATGCCGACCCCTAGATCTTGGAGGCGCACCTTGCCATTTGCTAGCTACGCCGGTTAAGCATGCTCGGTTTACCCGTTACGTGTGCTGCTCCTGCCTTTCCCGCACAAATTCTAGTGAATTGTGCTATCTAATTTTACCATGCAATATGTTGCTCTAGTGTATATGTTCTATATGTCGTGCAGTGTGGTGCTCACTTATTAACTATTTTGTTAATTAGTTGTCCTCTTTAGTTAACTGTTTGGTTCAGTTCTGCAACTGTGATGTTCAATTCTCCAGGCTGCAATTTTGTATTGTCTTCCATGTGAGAAATAAATCGAATTTATCTTTACAAAATACATGAGAAACTAATACAATTGATATATTTCCATGTTGTCAAGCATGCTTGGTTTGGTTATATATTGTGCAATGTGGTGCTCAGTTAACGTTTGGCTCATTTGTGTTGTGGTGTTTAGTTAACTGTTTGGTTCAATTTTGCAATGCGATGTTCAATAGTTGTGGGTGCATTCTGTTATTGTATACCATGTGAGGAATACATTGAATTTGTCTATAGTAAATACATGACAAACAAATACAATTGCTACAATTCGCTGTAGTTAACTATTTGGTTAACTGTCCGATCTTCTATTAGGAGTATGTTATATTGTGCAATGTGGTGCTCACTTACTGTTTGGTTCATTTGTTGTGATGTTTAGTTAACTGCTTGATTCAATTCTGCAATGCGATGTCCAATTGTCGTGGGTAGAATTTTCTATTGTTGTGCATGTGAGGAATAAATCGAATTTGGCTGCACTTAATACATGAGAAACATATACAAGTGCTATATTTCTTAGTTCTTAATTATGCTTGGTTTGAATAAATGTGTTTTCCGTGTGACTTGAATTTATCTGATGAATCTGCAATGTGCTTATTTTTCATCAACATATTTTACTGATAGCATGCGAACCCTTACTTAACCTGATGACTAACTACCTTATACGTGTTGCAGGGAAACAATGGGAAGCACCGAGGTTTACAATCGAGGTTAGCATGTGCATGGTCTGTTTTCTAATAGCACAATATTGTGCAATTGCAGGAACCATTCTAATATTTTGGTTTTTAACAATTTTGTCTTTCACAGGCAGGTCCTGCTGTCAGAGGTTTTGATCCATCGTTCGACCCTTTTTGCATATGGGGAAATGAGTTGTCCATGAGTATCAATCAAATGAAGAAACTCAGAAAGATTGTTAGGATAAAGAAATTAGCGACAAAAAACAACAAGATCTTTGTTTGCACAATGAAGAAGACATCAGTTAACTACAAGATTGTACTAACTATTATACCTTGCCTTTTTTTATTCCTTTGTCCCATTTCCAATATAGAGCAGATATTTATGCACATCCTTGTTTTATAGCCTCTCAAAAGCAGTTCACTGATGATTACCTCTCAAACACTTCTATGGTCAGGAGTCGACGAAGGTTTTCATACAACACCCACGGTTCAATATTGAAGTGTTACTAAAGAGGACGAAGGACGGATGATCAATCATCCACATGCACTGGCCTATAGTTGCAAAGACCTTCAACATGAATGAAGGCTCAATATTCGTTTTCTGCTTCAGCAGTTTTCAAGATGAGATGCATCTGTCTATATACCGTCTATGATGCTAATTTTGAAAGGTTCTACATGTTGCATGTGGAACTTGGTGCTGGTGCAGTTGTGTAATGGGGTAGCTAAGTGCTGAAACTATATCATGTTGTACTCTGATGTATTTCAATTATGAAATTCTGCTTCCTTAATATGGAAATGAAATATATTGTGTGCTTAATATGAATGTCAATTAGATTAATAAATGGATTATTAATAATAGGGCAATTAGCCAGCTAATGGCGAATTAGCCTGCTAATTGGGTTTCGATATTGCAAACGGTTAGTGAAAAAATACTGTGGGTGATGGCCTTAGGCAACACACACAGTTTCTAGGAATAAACCGTGTTGTATCAATGAACAATCACACACCACTTTCTCTTGAAAAATGTTTGCATTAGGCCACCTTACGCAAACGTTTAGCACATAAAAATTGTATGTGATGGACAGCCTTTGCCACACTGTTTCTTCTACGGACCATGTGTGATACATTCAATAACGCAAGCAATTTAACGGGAAAAATTGTGTGTGATCTACCTGTGAACGGAAACGTTTTCCTTAGAGCGACTGTGTGGGATGTACATACGAACGGAAACGTTTACCGGGGACCGACTGTGTGGGATGTACTTGCGACTAGAAACAATTTTCCCGTACAATTTTATTTTATTTAGCTCTACTGTACGTATTTCCATATTTGAGCGCTTGCTGGTCGCACACGACCTCATTTTGCCGAGCGTGTGTGCCAGGAGGGCTTATCCCTGACGGTTTCTGGGTCATGTGGGAAGGACCCCCCCATCGCCCACACTCACTTGGCGACAGTTTCGAATGCCGTAACAGAAAGGGGTTAAAACTGTTTGTATAGCACCGACGCGTACCAGTGAGTATTCAACAGTTTGCGATCGATGAATTCATCACCGACGGGTTCCCTATTGTGGTCCGTGTTTATCTGATCATCATCTACTTCTTTGCTAGCTCGATGTTCCTTCTATGCTAAGTTTCCATTAATTGATGGTGTTTTATGAACACACCACTATTTCCCGCCATTTCCTCACCTATTTCCCGCCACCCAGCGATATTTTGTATAAACCTAGGCAACGCGCGACGCACGGAGGCAACAAGCGCGGCCTGTAGCACATCCACCTTTTCCAAGCATGCCAACCCACCAAAGCGCTGACTCTGCCATCACTACAAGAAATATGTCAACTTATGACCTTTTGTTAGTGACCCTGGAAGAATTGATCATAGATCTATGACCATTTCAGACCAATTGGTCAAAAGCTGTTCGGGGGGCTCCAAACCCTAAACTATAACGACCATTTTGGTTAGAAAGGTCATAATTTCCTTACACGAAATGGTCACAAAGCAGATAGCACTGGTTCGCTGCCTTATTTCTAGCTGTTCATGACCAATATAGATGGTCATAACCTTGTAAATTGTGGTGGGTTGCTACGACTAGGCGCCACCTCATCAGTTTTGCCTATGTGTCATGTCCATGTGGCAGTTTTTGCCCTAGGTAGTGAAGCAACCTATATTTCTGTTTTTCCCAAAATTCCCCAAAAAATCTCATAAATTCTTTGGGTCATATCTTCGTCAAATATGTAAAAAACCTTCCTTGCCTAGTTCAAAAATAATTCAGAAATATTCATTTTCCTATTCTGTTCAAAAAAACACTTTGTGAAGGAAGTACCACTTTGGCATGTCCAAATGGTATCCATTTTCTACAGTGCTTTCCTTTGCCCAAATAACTATCCTCCACCAAATGCCAGCTCAATCCATTCATTATTTTGAGCCCATCTTCAACATTCGTATTTATGTCCAGTGTGGTACTTTGCAAAGCAAGTACCACCTAGACTCCTCCTTTTGAGCTGAAAATTTGTGATGACGGTCTTCTTAGTAACTGATCATCCTCAACCAAAACTCACGCCCATTAGCCATGTGCATTTTCCGTACCGCTAATCAAACACTTGGCTGCTAATTCATGTTTGAGCATCGATCGGTCTCCTCGTGAGAATATTATGTTGTAATTTTCTTCCTAGGACCTACCTGGGGAGTGGCCAACCCACTAGACATGCCTAGGCCGCCCAGAACACATGGCAACGCCACAGTCACGCGGTGACCACGCAGCGGGCATGCGAGTTTACGCGCTCTAGAGTTGGGGCCCTCGACCACCGCCCAAACCTAGACGTATCGCCACCAAACCATGTATTTATGATTAAATAGGTACTTATGTACCTAGAAATGATTTTTGAAAAAAATAAATAGCAAACTATGAGGCAGCCGCAATTCAAATTTGACCCGCTTCCACCTGAATCGGCGGAAATTTGTCTTTTTCACGAGAGGTGGATCAAAACTTTTTACACCCAACCATTTTGTCAATTGTGCATTAAATATGTCCTAGTATTTTAGAAAAATGATTTGGTCAAATTTTGCAACAATTATTTGGGAGGTCCTTCACAAAAAACCTTCTTTTGGGCACTCGAAAAATGGAAAATGATTTTTTCGTCCAAAGAAAATGAAAACTTCCTTAAGCAATATTGTTTGCCATTCCAAAATGCACCCTTCTGCACAATATGAGATCATTTGAACAAACTATGCCATGAATGTGGCCATAGGATTGATCATTTGGCTTGAAAGCCATGAATCTTCACGCATGATAGCTCATTTCTGAGAACACTTTTTTAAAAGAATTGCCGTATTACAAGTTTATTATTTTTCCTGGTAACTTGGTCATATATAATGACACCATGCGAAGGTGTTCCAATTTTTTGATTTTTTTTGAATTTTTTATGCCCGTTTCAAAATGCGGTCAAAACGGCGGGAATGACCGTTCCTAGCTAGTAGTTGAATCTTGGAAGTTTTTTGGTGTTTCTCTGATTAAATAGATACTTATGTACCTAGAAATTATTTTTGTAAAAAATAAAGAGCAAACTACAAGGCAGCTACAGTTCAAATTTGACCCGCTTCCAACTAAATCGACTGAAATTTGTCTTTTTCACGAGAGGTGGATCAAAACTTTTTACACCCAACCATTTTGTCAATTGTGCATTAAATATGTCCTAGTATTTTAGAAAAATGATTTGGTCAAATTTTGCAACAATTATTTGGGAGGTCCTTCGCAAAAAAACCTTCTTTTGGGCACTCGAAAAATGGAAAATGATTTTTTCGTTCAAAGAAAATGAAAACTTCCTTAAGCAATATTGTTTGCCATTCCAAGATGCACCCTTGTGCACAATATGAGATCATTTGAACAAACTATGCCATGAATGTGGCCATAGGATTGATCATTTGGCTTGAAAGCCATGAATCTTCACGCATGATAGCTCATTTCTGAGAACACTTTTTTAAAAGAATTGTCGTATTACAAGTTTATTATTTTTCCTGGTAACTTGGTCATATATAATGACACCATGCGAAGGTGTTCCAATTTTTTGATTTGTTTTTGAATTTTTTATGCCCGTTTCAAAATGCGGTCAAAACGGCGGGAATGACCGTTCCTAGCTAGTGGTTGAATATTGGTATTTTTTTGGTGTTTCTCTAACTAAATAGATACTTATGTACCTAGAAATGATTTTTGTAAAAAATAAAGAGCAAACTACAAGGCAGCTCCAGTTCAAATTTGACCCGCTTCCAGCTGAATCGGCCGAAATTTGTCTTTTTCACGAGAGGTGGATCAAAACTTTTTACACCCAACCATTTTGTCAATTGTGCATTAAATATGTCCTAGTATTTCATAAAAAATATTTGGTACATATTGGCAATAAATATATGGCAGGTCCTTCACAAAAAGACCTCCTTTTGGGCACTCGAAAAATGAAAAATGATTTTTTCGTCCAAAGAAAATGAGTATAAACCGTTTGGTTGTCATCCATAAAATGTGGTATAACTTGAGTGAAAATTTTAGTGGTTCCATTTTGCGAAATATTATTGATAGTTGCTTCATAAACCCCATTTGTTTTTAGCACTTAGAGACTATATTTTAAATTACACCTGTAGTCTCCAACCAATCAGGACGTCTCCCCCGGATCACCCTACCGTAGGCGATCTAAACCGTTCGATCGTCCCGCATCCAACGACAGACTTGACCCCCTCACCATCTCACCCAACTAACCCTAACACAACCCGCACCACTCGTCCACTCACCCCCTCTCTCCTACGCACCCACAGCCGCCACCCTCTCCCTTCCCCAGGTCTCGATCTCGATCTACGACCCGAACCAACCCACCTCACCGCCATCCCCGGCCGCCGCGCCCTTCGACGACGACCCCTTCCTCAGCTTCGCAGATGACCGGGCCCCGGTGGCCGATGTCCACGTCTCCGGGGTGGCGACGCCGACTTCCCGGCCTTCCTCGACCCCTATGCCTTCCGCCATGACTCCGCCGCTGCGCACCCCTTCGGCATGCCCGACTCCAACGGAACGTCATGCACCACGAGGCAGAGGATGACGGCCTCTTCACGGACTCCGTCCCCATCTTCACCAAACCCTGCCGACGAGGGATTCCTCCTCCGCGAGTGGCGCCGGTACGTGCGCTTCCTCACCTCGCCTCTGCTACTCAGATCTGGTCGTGTACGACGGTTGGTCCTACTAGATCCAGCCGCGCGATCATGGTGGGGTGCGTTTATTCGGGTCGTAGATCTGCTGCGCTGGGTCGCGATCTGGCACGCCGCTAGCCATTACCTGGGGCACCTAGCGATCATAGCGGGGTGCGTTTGTTCGGGTCGTAGATCTGCTGCGCTGGGTTGCGATCTGGCCTGCCGCTTGCCATTACCTGGGGCACCTGGCAGCAGCTGACCTACTTCTTTTAGAACAAAAGCTGTTGAACCTTTTGGGCATGTCGTTACACCTTGGCATAGAAAGTTATGGAGCAGAGGAACATGAGCTGCTTGTTGGTGGGCAAGGAGATTATGTCATTAGGACCTTGGAATGGAATTCCTAGAGATGGTGGTATTGGATCATGTGCAATTCTTTTATACAAACAAGTATCGTAGCTATTCACTATATATCGTAGTATGATTGTTAGCCTGTGTGTATATCTGGATTGATTTCTAGCATGAGTTGTTTGTTTAGGCTGATTGTAATTTGAAGGAGGACAACTAGAAATATATGTCGCCTATTTTTCAAAGAGAAATGTCAGCGTTATTTAAGTTTCTTTTCTTTGCAGGGGAAAAAGAAGCTTAAATAACATTGTCAGCTTTATTTAAGCTTCTTTGTACAGGAAATCGAGCGGTGCAATCTGTCTGCCTTTAATTGTTCGGTCAGTTAAAGGGGCATGTTCATGGTGAGTCGGTTAAAAGACCAACTATGTTCACTGTGAGCCAGTTGAGATCAATAGTAATCGGTTACTTAGACCAAAAGGCCTGATCATTGATCATGTGTTCACTGATCAATGGTAATCTGTCTGCTGTGTGTGCGAGATTCCATCGTTTTGCTATTGATCGCTTAGGATTTGCCAAATGATGATGTGACTTTGCAGCCTCAGTACACTAGGCTTTTAGCTTAATAAAAGCAAATGATCGCTTAGGATTTGCCAAATGATGATGTGATCTACTATATTTGTAGCTTTTGCAGCAGAATTTAGCTGCATAGGAGCGATTGCCATACAAATTGGTCACAGAAGTTGTGTTTTCGCAGGGCTCGCGTGGGAGCAGCGCACGGGGGAGTCCTCTGGAGGAGAAGCGGGAGGACGCTCGAGGCGGGCATCTGCTTCGACGACTTTGTCTTTGGCATTCTACCGGCCACGCTCGTCGGCGTCGTCATAGCGCCCCCTGCCGATCAGCTAGGGTTAGGCGAATGAGGTCAGTCCCTCCACTCCTCCTCACCGCGCCCCCTCTCTTCCTCCCTTCTGGCATTTTGAATTTGTATCCGTGATTGCAGCTCCTCTTTTCTGTAATTGCAGCAATGTTGCCTGATGAGTTGATGATGTTCATGATGTGATGTTCTGTATGCAGATCAAGGTGCCTAACAACTACCAGCAGTTCACCAGCATCCTGACTAGCTATGTTAACTCCGCCTCCTACTTCCCGACGGATGCTGCATCCTTCTCCGGCAGGCTACCAATGGCTGCGTGCCTGTGCCCTTCTACTTCCGCGCCGGTGCCGGCCACCGCGCCCAGTTGCCACGACCAGCGGCAGCAGTCTCCTCGGCGGCCGGCCGTGTGCAGGTGTGCACCCTGGCACTGGGGACTGGAGACGTGCAGCATAGAAGGCCAGCAGCTAGGAGCTGAGCAGCTGTACAGAGCTGGAGGTAAGACTGAGGTGGACCAGATTGCTAATTTCTACCCAGTAGAGTACATGTTTGTTGGTTGCTAGAGAGCTGAGAGCTACCCAGTGCATAGATGATGAATCTCAGCTTGTACAAATAAATGAATGATAAGTAGGCTAAGCAACATAATAACTAGGCGTCAGTTGTTTGCTAATTGCTATCCAGTATAGTACATGAACACATTTACATATTTCTTGAACTTCTCAATGCATGTACTTGATATTAGATGTAATTTTTGTTATGATTATTAAGGAATACTATCAACTATTATCAAATAGCAAAGCTAGTGATCTGTGTGGTTCTAGTGAATGTGCAGCTGCAGATGTAGACTACGGTGATGTGCACCGATAGTACTGTAGTAGTAGCAACAAACTAGCCCAGCTCTGAAGAAAAGCTTGTAACAAAATTGATGCATACAATTAAACGGATGTGTAATTTGTTTGTTGGTACCTATTGATGTGCAATGCCAATGCTACATTAACTGTTGTGTATTTTGAACGCCAGGATTAGCATGTGCTTAGTGATGACTAGAAATCTTGCTAGGAAAAGCATTATATGTCACTCTCGAGGATTGAATCCAGACTTGTGCTAAAAATCTTGTAGAATTACTTGCCGTGTGTGTGGTTATATACTCTTGTTTGTGTTGTGTGTGTATGTTGTTCTTATACCTGATAGCATTGTCTGGTGTATCAATTTGTTGTTAATGGAAACGTTAAGAAAGCATGAAATTTCTGTCCATGGAGAATGCTTCATATGTAGTCTGAAAGTTTTCTCCACCAATTTACTTTAAGCCACTATATAATTTTTTGTTTCGGTGTACGCCTTGTAATTGTATCTTTGTGGTTTCTAATATGATTGTTGTAGGCTACAAGATATATCTTTGTCGGTTCATCTTGCTGTAGAATATGCCCCTGTTCATTCATTTATGTGTATAACTATTTGCCTCTAGTGACATGTGAGAGACACTCATCTATATGTTTCCCTGTTACCCTTCCTTCCTTCCTTCCTCAGATTCTATTTTTCTGTTGTTGTTTCCCTGTTACCATATACCTGATAGCACTTATAAGCATGTGTCCTGTAGCTAGTAATTGTAAGTTCAGTGGTCGATGTTGGCATGTCGCATGAACAGTTCTTATCTTAGTGCTTTAAGATCTTTCAAGGAGTCGTATGTTGATCTTTGTGGCTGTATGGATATGCTGCTCACTGAATTTTCAAGCATGTGGTTTCATTATGTCCATGCTATGGCAGTTATATATGGTCTCATGAACTCAGTCCTTAATATGTCACCGGATCAATTGATGTGAACAGTCCTTACTATGTGGATGTATGTGTTGTTTTGCAGGTTGAAGGTGTTAAGGTGTTGGAGATGTCATTGTACTTGTTGAGCTGAGTGGAATAGTGTATGGTTATGTTGTGGCTGGAATATTGTAATAAACTGTGTTTCTTGTTTTGACTGGAATATTGTAATAAATTATGTTTCTCCTTTCTTATTGGAATATTATGGCTGTTATTTAAAGATTTTTATGTGTTTCTCCTTTCTGATTGGTAAATGGTTTAGTAACAAGCTGTGGAAAATTTAAAATCTGATGATTGGGACCCATCGCCTAGAAGAATCTGACAATTTTGGACTTGCTTGACTACAATAATCACAAAATTGAACCTCACCAAATAAAATAAAAGCCAAATAAGGAATTATACGGAAAATTGAATCTAATAAAAAATAAAAGCCAGAAATAGAAATTATATATTATGCAAAAAGGCCACAGCCCAGAAAATAAAAAGACCGAATTGTGGGCTTTGGCCCATGTGGCTATCCAAAATTAATAGGAAAAAAAATATAAAACGCTGAATTGTTGGGCCTGGCCATGTAAAACACCCAATCGGACCGGGCTGATTCTTGTCAATGACCTTTTCATTTCGTCGCAAATTTGCCACGTCAGCTTGCCATGTCGGATCCTACGTGGCCTGAGAAGACAGCTAGTGACCAAAGCAAAAGGTCATTGAACCAGTGACCTTTTGTTTTGGTCGTTAACGTCTATGACCTTCTCAGAGAGAAGGTCGCTATAGTCAGTTTATGACGGCCAGCTTTTGACCATCTGTTTTTGGTCACAAAAAGGTCACAAATGGAAAATAATGACCATTCAGTGACCAATAGTGGTGGTCACAAGTTGACATATTTCTTGTAGTGCATCAACCTTGTCGATGAGGAAAACGAGCAGGCGCCATGGCCCGTCGAGGCCGAGGCGCACCCCGGCAACGCGATGGACAACACCGTGATGCGCGTCATCGCCAGGGTTGAGCTGACCTATGGTGCATGGTGCTTGAGCGCCACGGATCAAGATAGGCATCTCAGCGCCGACAGGCTACAGCTCGCCGCACAAGATGATCGATGGTGCGCTGCAGAGCAAGCTAGGCTGTGGGGACGCCGACTCATAAGTCGTGATCACCGAATGCACGTGTACAGTGATCCCGGAGATCAATGCTCACTGAACACACAGAAGCTGAACAACAAGAGTCTTACATCCATACGTACCGTATTACACAAATTGTGACCATTATGGTCAAGTCTTGAATATAACATTGCAGCAGAAATCTTCAGTAACAACTTGGACCCATGCCATCTGCCTTAACCCAACAGGCATTCTGATAGGGAAGCGTCCTAGCTCGCATGTTCGTCACCAAGAAATCTTCATCATATCCTATTCTTTCATGCCTGGCCAATAAAATAACCAGTGGCAAGCCAATGAGTACTTTGAATGTACTCGCAAGCAACCCAAGTGTGATGACAAAATAATTATGCATGGCTCTACTGCTAAATTGCAGTCTTGCGGAAAGCTAGTTTTTCATAGGCAAGTATGATCAACATATAACAATGGCATGCATGCGTCTGCAACAAGTATCAGGAGGTTACAGACATCAACATCGTGAAAGAGTCATGAACAACTATTTCTCACGCTCATCGTGACTTTCTCACAATAACATCAACAGATTTACCCAAACCGTGTTGTTTTCCAGAAACTTATGGACATAGTCTAAGGAGCACCGCCCAACTGTCCTTGATCGTGCACACGGCTATTCGAATAGTTTGACACTCTATAGAGGTTGCGCACTTTACCCACAAGATCCGCGGAACTTCCGTGTCATCCACGACCCGCGGTACCTCAAGTACCCGGGGTAAGCACCCGATCACTATCTTTCCCTAGACGACACTAACACAAAGTCCACTCGATTGGTAACAGCCCCGTGCCAAACATTTCACATCTAAAAAAATTGTGGAGCCTTGCTCCCATATTCATCACATACCACTGACACGAGGTACCAACGTTGTGTTCGGTGCCCTGTGAAAACAGCCATGGCCGCCTATCCAAGCACGACCCCGTCCCGAGAGTGACCTCATGTCACAACCGTCACTAGTAATGCGGGCACCATGCTAGTATCGACCTAGGAAATAAATAATGCCCTTTCCCATATAAGGGTAGAGTGGTTGTGCATGTTTGGTTGGGACGATAATCACACATAAATCTAATCCATCTCTGTAAACAACACTTTCATCAAGCCTCGGTACACTACTTCTCTACCAAGTAGTGCCCTAGTTTCTCATCATCTCCCAGGGGCATTAGTGGCACCCACTGGGTTATTTGCAAGTATGTCAAACCACACTTGTTTCTTTCCATGCATAACCCTGACCCATTTTGCGTAGCCAACTACTATAGCATATACATATATATATATATATATATATATATATATATATATATATATATATATATATATATATATATATGTATATATCTACTCCCACCCACATAACCCTCATAGGAAGGTAGGGTCATGCTTGATGCAAGTTTCAATAGTAAGTAACGAAGGTACCAACCAAAGTGGTCACCACCTCTCCATGACTCCGATGCATTGATAATAAGGTGCTATGAGACATGCATAAAAAGGTTTCTCGAACATGGTCAAAGGGCTACTTGCCTTGTCCTTTCGAGTCTTCAAACCTTCTGGTCCATCTCCGAGTACTCCGTTTATTTCGTCAACTAACGATGGAAACAATCATAATAAGCAACACAACAAGGCAAAAATAAAAGTGCTCTAAAATAGGAGTTGAACTTTTCTAGGATACCTCTGGTCATATGAAAAATAACCAAGGTGGTTTCATTGGAATATGATCAATGGATATCTCTGAACATTTCATTATGATGTAATCAGGGGATTTGTGCATTTGCAAGAATTGTACAGAAGAATTATTTTGAAAAATGGTCAGGGGAACCTATCTAACAAGGAATGATTTTAGAAGCAGCTAGGAGTTGGTTTCACTTGATTTGGAGTTCAAATGAATTTCCTAGGATTTTGCAAAGTTGACAAATATGAAGAAATGGCTCATTATTTTGTGGGGTACAGAAAGTATTAGGAAAATTGTTCCAAAACTAAGTTTTGATATTACAAGTATCTAGGAATTTGAACCATTGCATTTGGATCAAATTTGAGCTCTCCGTGATTTTCTAAAGTTCATCACAGAAATGGAAAAATGACATTTGATAAATACTTGTGAAGAAAAAGTCTCTGGAAAAATGTGCATGTTGCACCAATAGGTAGATCATGATTTTAGAAAGTACCAGAAATTTGAATCATCAAATTTGGAGTTCATTTGAATTATTTATGGATTTTTGAAGTTTACTAGAAAAAGAAAAAGAAAAGGGAAAAGGGTTTATACCCTTATACTGTGCACTAGGCGGGATATAGCAGTATCGCAACTGGGCTGGCCCAACGGCTCGGCCGCGCGCACAGGGGGGTAGTGACGTCGGAGGCGTCCTGGCAGAGTACGCTTTCAAGCCGGGAAAGCGTCTCCATGTCGCCCCGCCTCCACTTAAATGACGTGGTGGCTGGCGGGGTCGCTGACCCGCGGGGCCCAGCCACTGGTCATCTCCCTAGTCTGCCGTCGTCTTCCTCTCGACGGGGGGGGGGGGCAAGCGAGGCTCTGCCTTGCTTGCTGCCGGCGCCACACCGCCCGCCTGCGCCGACCTGTGATGGGAGCGATGCCGTGCGGCTCCGCCGTGCCCGAAGGAGGAGGCAGGTGAGAGGCAGCACCTCCCACATGTGTGCGCGGACGAATTCGGAGCAGGGCCTGGCTGCCGCCCGTGCCGGTGATTCCGGCCGCCTCCGGTGGTGTGCTGCACACCGGAGTGTTCAGGACGGAGTGCCACATCCATCCAGACGTCCAAGGCAGGTCGGGGAGGTCCGAAGAGGTGGAGAGCCGGATGGCCGTGGAAGAGGCCGCCGGCCATGGAGGTAGACAGAGGGCACTAGGGGACGAAGGGGCGTGTTTGGGAGGTTTTTGGGATGGAGGGGGTTTGATCAGAGGCGAGAGAGAGAGAGAGTTGGGGATAGCTTAAATAGGCGTGGCCGCGGTGCACCGTGGGCGCGGTCCAGGCCATGCTCGGGCGAGCTCTGCGGAGAGGTTCGAAGAGATGATAAGGAGGGGCCCGACAGCGAGGCGTGTCGTGGACATCGAGGCGACCTCGACGGACACACTCGCTCTTCCCAATGCCACCTGGGTGCCTCGGGAGGGCCGAGCTACAGTGCCTTCACGCATTGTAGCGCGCTCCAGAGCATGACTTTGGCCGACATGGGCGTGTTGTTGCGCCATGGTCGTGTCCCCCAGTGTCCAACAGTCCTAGGGGATAGTAAACAAGGTGGGCATGGCCTTGGATGCCTGGTTACCCAATGGAAGAGGAGGGAGGTTGAGGGAGAGTGGAAATTGGGTTGTCCAGCAGAGTAAAATTGGGTTTTCACCCCTCAATCATCAAGCTCTGGTCATGGAAGAGTTACTGGAGGTAGAAGGTGGCTAGGATGAGCTGTGAGAAAAAGTTGAGCTCAAGGAGAATAGTAAAAGGGGGCAAAACAGTGGTTTTGGTAAAATGGCAGAAGGTGTTTGATGCAAATTTGGTCAAGCAAAATAACTACACTTGACATGAGACTTAACAGTATGAAATGGCATATAGAAATAGGGTATTCCACCAAGTTTGAGCTCATTTGAAGAAACTTGCGAATGTAAATTTGGTGAACCTTAGAAATCAACAAAAATGGATTTTCCAAGATTAAGTTAAGAAAATAATCTCTCCTTGATGCACCACTTGGTGTAGTGTCATCATTTGGGTTTGTGAGCATGTCCACAAAATTTGAGGGCCCGAGTAAAAAGTTCGCAATGTAGAGTTGTTCAAATTTGGATCTGGTCAGAAAGGGTTTTGGGGCACTTAGATCAAGTTATGCTTCTCCAATACTTGTGCCACTTGGCATATATTCATATTTTCATCATTTGAGCATGTGCACCAAGTTTGAGAACATTTGGACAAGTTTGGCAATGTAAAGTTGTTCAAACTTCAAAATGGACAGAAATGGTTTTGAGGGGATTATATGATGTTTTCTTGATCTTCAAGGCATGAGGCTTTGTAAGATTATCAAGTATGTCATATTTGACATGATAGAATTTCCCTGGAATTTTTGGAGAATATTTCCTTTGCAAATATTTCAAAACCTTGAAATATCCAAAAAGGGTTTTGGAAGTATTTGCCCAATATTTTGAACATGACCATGTGTTGAAACTCTTATATATGGACAATATATGTCCTATGAGTTTCCCTGAATTTTGGCAAATATTTTTGAAATAGTTAAATATTTTTTACCTATTAAAGACCATTTCTGGCTTAAAGAAAAATCATTTAAATAAAATATAAAAAATAACTTTTAAAATTATAATTTTGTGGTTTATAGGAGTCCTATACCTAATAGGATTCAAATATACTTTTTGAAAGATTTTTCACACCCTAAATAAGGTACTTGTAGTACAAACCTCAATTCAGGGGGTTTTGGAAAACTAATTTTAGAAAATACTATTTGGCCAAAATATTTTTATAAGAAAATACTATACTAGTCTATACACATGGCATGATCATTGGGAAAAGGTTTTAGATCAAGGAGATGAAGTATAAGAATTGGAGGACTTATTTGATTTTTAGAGCACTTGCAAACTACAGACAAAAATCAAATCAAGCAAAGTCAAAAACACTCAAAAGTTTTTGCCAAACCACATTTTAGCATGACTATTAGCTTAGGTGTTGTGGCATGAAAATCAGGGTGTGACGGACCTACCCCCCTTACAATAATCTCGTCCCCGAGATTCCCAGACTAGGCGTGGAAAGGAATACGAAAACTTGGATATGGGGTAGTCTTCACTTCTTCTTGTTGGTTCCGCTTTCGAGTAATGCTCCATGGAATCTTGAAGTACTTGGTGGTGTGGCTTCTTGCTGGTTGCCCTCTTTTTTGCAGGTTGCTGACGGGTCTCTTGCATAGGTTAGGTTGGGCTAGACGTCAAGGCTCGATGATCGGTGTCCTCGCAGGGTCCGGGCTAGTTAGGAAGTTAAAAGTATTTCCAGAGTTGTGACTCGTGGAAAAATTTGGTGCACGGTGGCAACTTAGATGGTAAATCCGGCTGGTAGCCGTCTATTATTCGTCTTGAAGTGATCCTGAAGAAGGTTGATGAATCTTGGTGTGAGCGTCCCTTCGACATGGAAATGCTTGGTTCCTTCGAGAGGAGTGGTTTGAGATACGCCTGGTCTTCGACGCGGAAGTTTAATTCTAGATGACGGTGGTTGGTGTAGTTCTTCCTTCTTGATATGTCAGTCTTCAGATGACTTCTAACCAGCTGCACGGCTCATTTTCCGTCTTCGGGTAGCCAAGTATGTTGCCAAATAAAGTTGACCACCTACTTGTTCAACTACTCCATGAAGTCTATGGGGTACGCAGGGTAGGCTGGGGTATTGGTGGTGGTTTCCTTTGAGTATTGGCAAGGTCTTCTTGACTTAGAGTCAAGGCTGGGGTCAGGATCTGTCCATGTTGTGGCTTGGTGGGGCTTAAGGGTTTCAAGGATTCTAGTGTGTGAGTGAACGTTTATCATCTTATCCTTAAGCACGGTTTCTGAGATGCCAATAGCTCTATCTAGTACTCCAAACGAATAACCTTATACCACTAAAAGCATCATCTCGCATAGGTCAACTCCAATTACCACTCATGCCATACATATCCTCATGACTCCCAAAAGGCGGTCTATCAAAATTATACATGTCTACGATCCCAAAAATCATATGTATGGCAACCCCTAAAAATCCACAGGTAGGGCATACAAGCTGCCAAGCAGAAATTAAACACCACAATCCAAGCGCTCAACCTATTCTTGCAAGGTTTAAGATAATGCATCTCTATTCTAAGGAAACACGTCATATGCCACTCCAAGATTTTGTTTCCTTCCTATAGATAAACTCCAACAGCCCGCTAACGTCCATCAATCACCACATAATCCAACAATTCTACAAATCCGATGTCTACGGTGTTCCACAAGATCTCAAGTCCCTATAATACCCAAATACTTGGAAGGGCTATGCATTACTATAGTAAGTCCACCAAATTCCTAGCATGCGGGTCAAGTAAACTCCAAGGTCAAGCTTACATAGATCCCTAAATCAACTCTGACAATTAATCCAATCTCCTAGTTTGCCATACATTGAGAAACACGGTATCAAGATCAACAGTCTAGATCCAATTTACTCCGAACCATGTAGACATACTTAGCATCTATACCCAACCAGAATCACCTACTTAAATCCAAATCTCATGTCCAACGAGAATTCCTACATGCTTCCCCAAAGTCATTATCGTAATGCCAACTATCTCCCATCAATATCATCTGATCAAGTCAAATCCTTCTACTTCCAAGAATTTCATCTTGCGATCACAATTGCCCTGCAAATCCAAGTTACTCCAGGGTGATGAATGTTACGCTACTCTATTAATCATGTTCCCACCAACATGAAAACCACACAATTCATCAAGGCCTCAAATAATTCTCGCAATCACCGATATAAGTCACCAGATCATCTGTCCTATATCCTCAAATTGGTCTATCTATGGCATCGTTAGTTCTTTTGATATATCAGGATAACAATGTGCTTGTTCACTGTGTCCACTAGTTCCATAATGAACCTAGTGTTGCGCAAGGTTGTAGAGGCTTAACTGGTTCTCTTGTATTACTATGGGTTAAGAACATGGTTAAGGATTCGAGCTGGGGTATCTCGTGAAGTCCCAAAGGGTCTAGGAATGGTTTTCTAATCTTGAGGGGTAAACATAACTTCACGGGGTTGCACTTGGTCGTGGAGGTTGTAGCAGACGTCTTCATTGTTAGTTGGTTGCCGAGTTGGAATCCTTGGTACTTCTTGTCTTGTTGGTCTTCAGTCGAGGAGATAGAAGAGAGGGAAAAAGTAGCATAGAGGAGGGGAATGCCTAAAGGGGGGTTCTATAGTGCAAGTGCAAACAAACAGGTGCAAAAAGGGCGAAACAAAGGAAACACGGCAAGGAAGGTGATATAGTCGTGTACTTGTTGCCTAGGGAAACAGTGCGACTTATATCAAAACACAAACAATAAAAACAAGCAACACACAATCATGGTTCTATTCGAACCATCATACGGACTTGACTGCGCATAGGGGGGTACACGACTCATCCTACCCTAGGGGTTCTCGGACTAGTAGTCGTGCCTTGTGCCTCGTGCAGTCTTCTGAGTTTCCCTCACGTGTTGCTATGTCCCTTGTAGTTGTTTGATGAATGATCCGGGTTGAGCCTGAAGAATCTTCAACAACTTCTCGCCTGATGAGGTGATGTGGTGGAGGTGTCTCCGCGTAGCTGACATTGACTTGGTCTTCTCTTGTCTCTTTAATCATGACGATCCCTTGTGCCTTCTGGGGCGTCGAGGGTACCAGGTAGGCAATCCTTTATGCAATGATATTAACAAGGCATAGTAGAGGTCCAACATGTCAGTTACGTTGATGACAACATCGACTCCAAGAGCGGGGGACAAAGAGAACCGATTCCCTGCTCACTATAGTGAGGCAGACCAAATGACGAGGTTCTCATCCACCGGTGGTTGCCGATACAACAACGGTAGTGACAGGATTACTCTATTAGCGAGGTATATCATGATCTTGCATAACTCATGCCATGTTCGTCGAAAGCCAAGGTCGCATCATCTTGGGGCAGTGCCAAGGATGTCACCATCTTCTGGGTCTTCATGTCCTCATTCCTCGAGGATGTATCTTCTATTGGCATCATCTTGTTATGGTGTCGCCAATCTCGTGTCCAAGAGAGGTGGGTGAGTGTTTGGCAAGGTATCATCCTTCTAGATTATCCACAAGGATTACAGAAAATCCAGTGGTCAGGGGCATAAGGTTCTAACGACCAAAAGTTTTGAAGGGGAAGAGATCAATAAGGAAAGTATAGCCTAGTTTTCGAAAAACTGAGAAGGGAAGAGAAGTATAGATAGTTTTGAAAACTAGTAATAGTTTTTAAAATAATTTTACCCTAACTAACGACCATGCTAACTAAGGTTTCCTACAATCATGATGGCTCTGATACCAGCTCTGGGGGGACCCCGACTCATAAGTCGTGATCACCGAATGCACGTGTACAGTGATCCCATAGATCAATGCTCACTGGACACACAAAAGCTGAACAACAAGAGTCTTACATTCATACATATCATATTACACAAATTGTGACCATTATGGTCAAGTCTTTAATATAACATTGCAGCGGAAATCTTCAGAAACAACTTGGACCCATGCCATCTGCCTTAACCCTACAGGCATTCTGACTGGGAAGCGTCCTAGCTCGCATGTTCGTCACCAAGAAATCTTCATCATATCCTGTGCTTTCATGCCTGGCCAATAAAATAACCAGTGGCAAGCCAATGAGTACTTTGAATGTACTCGCAAGCAACCCATGTGTGATGACAGAATAACTATGCATGGCTCTACTGCTAAATTGGCAGTCTTGCGGAAAGCTAGTTTTTCATATGCAAGTATGATCAACATATAACAAGGGCATGCATGCGCCTGCAACAAGTATCAGGAGTTTACAGACATCAACATCGTGAAAGAGTCATGAACAAGTCTTGCTCACACTCATCGTGACTTTCTCACAATAACATCAACAGATTTACCCAAACCGTGTTGTTTTCCAGAAACTTATGGACATAGTCTAAGGAGCACCACCCAACTGTCCTTGACCATGGACACGGCTATTCGAATAGTTTGACACTCTATAGAGGTTGCACACTTTACCCACAAGATCCGGGGAACTTCCGTGTCATCCACGACCCGCGGTACCTCAAGTACCCGGGGTAAGCACCCGATCACTATGTTTCCCTAGACGACACTAACACAGAGTCCACTCGATTGGTAACAGCCATGTGCCAAACATTTCACATCTTAAAAAATTATGGAGCCTTGCTCCCATATTCAACACATACCACTGACACGGGGTACCAACGGTGTGTTCGGTGCCCTGTTAAAACAGTCATGGCCGCCTATCCAAGCACGACCCTGTCCCGAGAGTGACCTCATGTCACTCCCGTCACTAGTAATGTGGGCACCTTGCTAGTATCGACCTAGGTAATCCATAATGCCCTTTCCCATATAAGGGTAGAGTGGTTGCGCATGTTTGGTTGGGACGGTAATCACACATAAATTTAATCCATCTGTGTAAACAACACTTTCATCAAGCCTCGGTACACTACTTCTCTACCAAGTAGTGCCCTAGTTTCTCATCATCTCCCAGGGGCATTAGTGGCACCAACTTGGTTATTTGCAAGTATGTCAAACCACACTTGTTTCTTTCCATGCATAACCCTGACCCATTTTGCGTAGCCAACTACTATAGCATATATATATACATATATATATATATATATATATATATATATATATATATATATATATATATATATGTCTACTCCCACCCACATAACCCTCATAGGAAGGTAGGGTCAAGCTTGATGCAAGTTTCAATAGTAAGTAACGAAGGTACCAACCAAAGTGGTCACCACCTCTACATGACTCCGATGCATTGATAATAAGGTGCTATGAGACATGCATAAAAAGGTTTCTCGAACATGGTCAAAGGGCTGCTTGCCTTGTCCTTCCGAGTCTTCAAACCTTCTGGTCCATCTCCGAGTACTCCGTTTATTTCATCAACTAACGATGGAAACAATCATAATAAGCAACACAATAAGGCAAAAATAAAAGTGCTCTAAAATAGGAGTTGGACTTTTCTAGGATACCTCTGGTCATATCAAAAATGACCAAGGTGGTTTCATTGGAATATGATCAATGGATATCTCTGAACATTTCAATATGATGTAATCAGGGGATTTGTGGATTTGTAGGAATTGTACAGAAGAATTATTTTGAAAAATGGCCAGGGGCACCTATTGTCGGGGGAAACTGCCCACCACGAACACCTATGGGACCGGAGCCCCTTGTTTGTGCGGTACGAGGGCGGAGGGAGCACAGAGAGCAGATCGTAGCGGACACGCGGGCAGTTTTACCCAGGTTCGGGCCGCGTCGGACGCGTAAAACCCTACTCCTGCTTTGGTTTGTATTGAGCTCGGGAGCTTGAAGATCTACAGTGCCAGCTACACCGAGCGTGAGAGTTGCAAAGGTTTCGAACCCCCTCCACGTTGTGCATGGGCCTCCTTTTATAGTGTAAGGGGTCACCGACAGGTGTCAACGTAGGAGAAAGGGGTAAAAATGTAAAAGAGGTGGTAGTTGGAATAGTGCAAGAACAGTGGAGCTACAGTGCACAAACAGTGGGGGACAGGGGCATTTAATGCCCGTCGCCGTCGACCCCTAAAGTTCCCGCCATTGCGTCTCCGTCCGCCACGGCGATGGATCCACCACCGCGGGGTGCCACCGTGTCCCCCAGGCTGCACAGCCATCCGCCACGCGTCCCTGGAAGGGCCCCAGGGCGACGCGTGGGCTGATGAGCTGGAGCGCGGGCACACAGCGCAACCATCCCGGCAAGCACCTTGCCGGGGTCTTGACCTTGCCGGGTCCGGGAGCTCTCCGGACCCTCGCCGGGGCGCAAATAACGCCGAGGCGTGTCTTCTATGATGGAATCTTCTAGTCTTCCTGGCAAGCTCCTCTTGCCAGGGCCTTGCGTAAGTGAAGTTATTTTGAGCCTGGAACGGCCTTCCCGGCAAGCTCCTCTTGCCGGGGTCTTGATCTTCTACCTTGTATACTTTGTTTTTGAATGGCTTGATATGGAGCAGGAAGGTCTCCGGCAAGCGCGTGGTAAGCCCTACCGCGGGGAGCTGCAACTGCCCGTGCACAAGTTGGGGTACTGAGGTATCCCTACCTTAGTACACCGACAGGAGCCCCCGGGCCTGGGCCACACACGGTGCCGAGCGCTGTTGGGCCAGGCCCAAAACAGTGCACGGGCACACGCGAGGCCCACGGCGCGCCGAATCCACTTCCGCATCTGCCACGCCCCCCCAGTAACGGCACGCGTCGATTGCGGCGTCGTGGGATGGGACGTGCCCACGATCTCTTAATGGAAAGGGCGAAATGCCCCCCACTTCCCCATAAAAGCAGAGGAAGCAGGAGCGATTCCCCTCCTGCGCTTTCATTGCTTCTTCTTCTCCTTCCTCCAGAGATCCCCTTTGCGCTCCGCCTCCACACCTCCGCCGTCTCTCGCATCTGCGGTGCCGCCGGACCCTTCGTCCTCCTTCCTTCGCCACCTCCACCATGGCCCCGAAGACCGAGAAGGGGAAGGCGGAGAAGACCAAGAGGGAGAAATCCGAGCAAGCGGCGAAGCTCGCCTTGCTGAGGAAACGGAACGTCGTCTTCTCGCCGCGGCTCAACGCGCGGGAACTCTGGAACAAATACTATCTGTTCTGGGCCAAGGAGACCAAGGCGCATCCCCGGACCAGAGCTTATCCGGCCGCCACCAAGGACAGCTTCCCCGGCGGGTACTTTTTCTTCGCAGCCTTCTTTCACTGCGGTCTTTGCCCTCCTTTCTCTGATTTCTTCTGCGACATTATGCACACCTACGGCTTCCAACTCCTTGACTTCACCCCCAACGCCATTCTCACCATGGCGGTTTTCGCACACATGTGCGAAAACTTCATAGGAATCCACCCAAACGTCGCGCTATTTAGGCACTTCTTTACTCCTAGAGCAGAGGCCGGCGCCCCCCTCTCCGGAGGAATTTCTTGGGTTTTCCGTCTGAATAAGAAGGAGTCATACTTGCCGGGGGAGCTCCGCGGCAAGTGGGAGGAGTGGCGTGCCGATTGGTGCTGGATCGTCGAGGACGCGCCGCAGGCCTTCACCGCGCCGCGCACAACGCCCATCGTGCGCGGCAGGGACTGGAGCGAACTAGACTCCGACGACATCAAGCTCGACGTCGCCCTCGTCCGTATCCTTCGTCTTCGGGTAGCTAGGCTATCTGTCGCTGAAGTGGGCGCAGATTTCCTTCGGCGCCGCATCGCCCCTCTCCAAGACAAGAAGAGGCCAGCCTGGGAGTACGGCGGCCCGGCGGATATAATGAGGCTGCGCCCCGGGCTCAACTTCAATCTGACGACGCTGGAGCTGAAGGGGATGGTCCGGGAACTATTCAAGTATGACCCGGCCCACCCTGAGTGGTTCAGGCCTCCCCGGGGAGTGGTGCCCCTCTGCAACAACACAGTCCAGGACCGTCTCCTCGCCATGATGCCCGCGTGTGATTCGCACGGCGTGGACCGCACGTGGATCGCGCCCAAGCCAATAGACGTCCTTAACTTCTTCGACAACCTTGTGGAGGTGGCGAAGAACAAGGATGACATCAAGATGCACACGCGGGACACCACGGACCAGGAGCTTGCTTACATAGCTTCTCGGGCTGAAGAGGCCGCTGCAGCCGCAGCGGCAGGAGATTTTGGGTACACACCCAGCGAGGCAGAGGCCGAGGACGCATCTTGCCAGGCGGAGGAGGCGGAGATCCGCAGAATACTGCAACTCCCTCCCGACGCGCTCACCGGGGTCCCCTCTTTGAGGCACTCTGGGATCCCGGGGATCGTGACCGAGGCCGCGGCGAGGGGTGGCGCTGCCGGAGGGAACAGAGGCGCCAAAGGAAAAGAGCCCGCAGCGCAGGGCGCTGGGTCTAGCAGGCCAGCCGGGGAAGCGGAGGAGGACGAGGACGCCGAGGACTCCGGCGGATCCACGGAGCTCTACGCCGACGACCTCTCCTCGTCGGAGACCTCCCCGCCTCCGGCAAGCCCCAGGCGGTCTCCCTTGAAGCGTATCCGCAAGGCGGCGACGGGAGCGAAGGCGCAGGCGCCCCGGCAGCAACCAACTCGCCGGGCAGCGCAAGCTTCCCGGGGAAGCCAAGCTGCGCCGAGGGCGACCGGTGTACCAGCCGCGGCGGAAACGGCCCGCGCGCAGGCCACGGCGGAGGCGCCTCGCAGGTCGGCGCCAAGCGGTCAAGGGTCTTCTCGGGGCGGAGCGGCGGTTCCGCCCGCTCCCCGGGCCCCGGCTACCACAGGGGCTGGGTCTTCGCAGCCCCCAGCCCCGGCGACCGCCAAGCGCCCGAGGGAAGCTTCGTCGTCTGCTCCTCGCGCCGACGAGCCCCAGGTGGAGTACGACTTCTCCGCCTTGAGCGAGGACGACGAGGAGGATCAGGAGTAAGCGTTCGAGATCTTACACCTTCTTGAATTTAGTCTTGATTGTTGTTGATGCTAATCCTGTTTGTTGCTTTGATTTCAGGACCTTGGTTCAGCGCGCGGCGAAGAAGGCCAAGGCGCCCGTGGTCGAGGTCACGGAAGATTCGGGCACCACGGCAACTGGGGACGTGCCGGAGCCGAGCCTGCCGGACCCGAGCGCTGCTCCGAGGAGCAGCCCCCAGCGCAGCCCCCAGCGTAAGTCTGGGTTCCATTCTTCCACTCGTCGGGGTACGCTTGGAGATTTTGGTCTTGTACTAATATCTTAATGTCTTGATATTTTTGTCTTGACTTGTGCAGAGGTGGAGCCGCAGCGGCAGGAGCGTCCGGAGACCGCCCCCGAGGAGCCACAGGCCCCGCCGTCCCCGCCAAGGCCGAGCTCTCCGGCAAGGGAGAGTGCTCCGCCAAGGGCGGGTACTCCGCCAAGGGCGAGTACCCCACCAAGGGCGAGCAGCCCGGCGAGGGCGGCCACTCCGCCAAGGCAGAGCTCCCCGGCGAGGGAGCCCGCCGCCGATGACGTCCGCCAAGGTATGTCTTGTACTTTGTCTTCTTGGCGTTGCTTCTTTTTGGATATTTGTTTGAGCTTCTTTTTCTTCTTCTTCTAGATCCTCCTCCCCCCGAGCAAATGGAGACAGAGGTCATCAACATTGACGGGGAGGAGGGCGCGTAGGGCGGCGGCGGCGACGCCCCTGCCGCCGAGGACACGGCGGACACCGCCGAGCCAAACGCGCAAGAGACCGCTCCGGCTGCAGACGCAGCGGCCGGGGAGGGGGACGGCGACCGCACCGCCGGCCCGGAGGCGGCGGGAGCATCAGGTGCTGCGCCGGCCGCCGACCCCTCCGCCGTAGAGGAGCAGCCCGGCTACTATTTGAAGGCCCCCAACGGCGTCTTCATCCAAGTGCCGTGGGGCTCTTCTTCGCGGGCTCCTGCGGAGGGCGAGGCCTTCGATGGAGAGATCCTCGCCTCCGCAGGCTTGGAGGTCGTCGAGGCGCCCGGCGGAAGCGACGGGCCCGAGGAAGAAAAGCTACTCCACAAGCTCCTGGCCCTTTACCGGGCCAGGCAGGCGAAGCTCGCTTCCCGGGAAGCCCTTGCCGCCAAGGCCGCCGAGGAGATGGAGAAGCGCGCGGCGGAGCTCAGCGCCGCCAACCAAGCTGGTCTCCGTGAGGTGGCGGAGGAGCGCGAGCGTCTCGCCGGCGAGTATCAGGAATGGTTGCTGGAGAAGGCTGAGGCCGAAGAGCAGCAGCGGCTCGCCGGCGTGGACTTGTCCCGGCGCGAGGGGGAGCTCAACCAGCACAAGGTCGACCTCGACTCCCACGAGGAAGACCTTGCCGCTAGAGAGCAGGCTCTTGGCGGAGAGCTGAAGAAGGCGAAGGACGCCGCGGCTGCCGCGGAGACCGCCAAGGAGGAGCTCCCCGCCAAGGTTGCAAAGCTGGAGGGGTTGCTGAAGGCGAACGTGGAGAAGGTCGCCGCGCTCATCACGGAGCGCGAGAAGGACGCCCACACCAACTCGGAGCTCCAAGTGCGTCTTTCGAAGAAGGGCGACGAGTTGAAGGCCGCCAAGGACTCCATCGAGGACTTGGAGCTGAAGGTCTCAACACTGAAGGACTCGCTTGACGCCGCCCGGGGACGGGAGACTAAGCTGAAGGAGGAGCTCCGCAAGGAGCGGACCCTGGTGGACAGCGGCAACAAAGCGGCCGAGCTCTTCCGCCAAACCGTGGAGGTATGGACCGAGGACCTAGTATCTTGTGCCTCCCACATCGACCAGGAGCTGCTGGCGTTGAAGCTGGAGCACCTCATCTACTCCCCGGATCCGAACCTCCCCCACAGCGCCAAGCTCAGCCTCTTCTTCAGGGGGATTGCGCCGGCCCTTGCAGATCTGCGGAAGAAGATCCCCGCGCAGCTTGCCGAGGAGACTCGCCGGCTCTGCACGGGAACTCTGGAGCGCGTGCTGATGAAGATCGTGTACCGCAACCCGGGCATAAACCTCACCAACGTTCTTCGCAGCCTGCCGGCCGAGGCGGACATGGAGGCCCTGAAGGAGCAGGTCGCCCACATCATAGCCAAGGTGGCTAAGATCTCCAGGGTCGAGGGCGACCACGTAGACTAGGCTTCCTTTATCTTTATCTTTTTCTGTTGCTGCATAGGGCATTATGAACTCATTAATCATTGCGACAAGTTATCTTTTGTAAGATATTCATCTCATTCTGATCAATCAGTGCAATGTTATCTTCCTTGTCTTGATCATTTACTTTGTATGCTTTTCGCCCTACGCTCCTGGGGAGCTTGCCGGCAAGGGGCCCTTGCCGCGAGCGCTGAGTGCTGGACTCGAAGCAGCCTGCTAGCCAAGGTCTCACCGGCAAGCAACCTCGCCGCGACTAGTCGCAACGCACTTGGCTTGCTGAGCAAACTCGAAAACGAAACAAGGGCGCGACACTTGTCGCAGCTCACTTAAATCGTCGAGCGTACTCGGAAACAAGACAAGGGTGCGGCTAGCCACGGGTAGGTTCCTCCGCGCACAGGTTTTCCATACAAAGTGTGATTGTTCAAGGAAGACAACTTAAAATTTAAAAATTTGAACTGGTCAAATTCTGGTAACTTAGCTTTCATGATCTGTGGTGCGTTCTTCCGGCAAGCTCTTCTTTCTTGAACAGCACTAGGTTCATCCTCCATCTCCTTCCCCCCCGGCAAACTTGTGCGCGAAGAACGTTACTTCTGCTTAAGAGGCAAGGAAAGAGACGAGGGAAACAAGTATATGGCCTTTCGGCGTGCTATTGCTTACCGGATACGTGTGTTGCACAAGAGATGCCAAATAACACATGCAAATAACGAAGAGAAGCATGCAAAAGGCAAATAGCGCAAAACACAGAAACTTTACTGATGCACGGGGTCTGCGCCCGGCTTTGTACAAAGGGTTACATGCAACAGCGGCAAAGCTTGTACAAAAAGGTGGTTGCCGGAGCGGATCACGGCAACCGCGCCTTATGGGTGAAACTTGTGAAGATGCTCTATGTTCCAGGAGTTGCTCACCGGTAAGCCTTCTTCGGTCTCAAGGCGAACAGCGCTGGGCCTTGTGACTTGTCTCACCCGATAAGGGCCTTCCCACTTCGGCGTCAACTTGTTGGAATTCTTGGCGGACTGAACGCGCCGAAGAACAAGGTCGCCTTCCTCGAGACTCCTGGCCTTGACCTTGCGGCTATGGTAGCGGCGCAAGGCTTGCTGGTATCGAGCAGCTCGTACAGCAGCCTGGAGACGTCCCTCCTCGAGGAGCAGTGCATCATCTTGCCGCAGCTGCTCTTGCTCGAGCTCATCATAAGCGAGTACTCGAGGAGATCCGTATACGAGTTCCGTGGGGAGAACTGCTTCTGCTCCATAGACTAGAGCAAAAGGTGTCTGTCCGGTGGCTCGGCTTGGTGTCGTTCTGATTGACCAAAGAGCCGCCGGTAGCTCCTCTATCCAATTTCTTCCGCACTTGCGCAGCCTGTCGAAAGTTCTTGTCTTGAGCCCGCGCAGCACTTCAGCATTGGCCCTCTCCGCTTGACCGTTGCTCCTCGGGTGAGCAACAGAAGCAAAACAGACCTTGGCGCCAAGGTCTTGGACGTACTGCATGAAGGTGCGACTAGTGAATTGAGTACCGTTGTCGGTGATAATCCTGTTAGGGATTCCGAAACGGCAAACAATCGACCTGAAGAACTTGACCGCTGACTGTGCTGTCACCTTTCTCACCGGCTCCACTTCTGGCCACTTTGTGAACTTGTCGATTGCAACGTACAAGTACTCAAAGCCCCCGACAGGACGGGGGAAAGGGCCGAGGATATCGAGCCCCCAGACCGAGAAGGGCCAGGACAAAGGGATTGTTTGGAGAGCTTGAGCTGGCTGATGAATCTGCTTTGCATGGAACTGGCACGCTTCACACTTGGTTACTAGTGCAGTTGCATCTTGGAGGGCTTCTTGCCAAAAGAACCCTTGCCGGAAAGCCTTCCCGGCAAGCGCCCTTGCGCCAATGTGGTGGCCGCATATGCCTCCGTGAATTTCTGCCAACAGCTTCTGTCCATCTTCCTTGGAGATGCACTTCAGTCTGACTCCATTGAGCCTTCTTCTGTACAGCTCGTTGTCCACGAACTGGTACATACTTGACTGCCTGGTTATCTTCTCTATTTCTTCCGGGTCGTCGGGAAGTTCTCCAGTTTGCAGAAAACGGACGATCTGCTGCGCCCATGCCGGAGCCTGGGGCTCAACGGCGAGGACTAAAGGCATGAGGGCCGCTGCGGGAACCTCAGCTTCTACGGCAAGGACCTCCGGTCCTGTCGGAGCTGAAGGTTCCCCGGCAAGCTCGCCGGGGCGAGGCTTGTCGGGAACACCTGCTTCTACTGCACAGATCCGAGAATCTGCAGGAGCAAACTGTTCCTCAGCGTTCTGGTTGTTGATCTTGGGGACCTTGGCGGCGGCCTCAGGGAGATCCATCGGCAAGTAGTCACCGGAGACCAACTTTCTCTTCTTGGACTGTCCCATTGATGGTGTAACGGATGGTTGAGTCAGCTTGAGCAAGAAGGTCCCTGGTTCCACAGGTAACTTCATCGAAGCACACTTTGAAAGGCCATTTGCAATTTCATTCTGAGCTCTCGGGACGTGCTCCATCTGCAAACCTTCAAAGTGCTCCTCAAGCTTCCTCACTTCATCGACATAAGCTTCCATCAAAGGGCTCTGATAGCTCTTGTTAACTTGCCGGACCACCAACTGAGAATCTCCACGTACAATCAGCTTCCTGATCCCAAGTTCGGCCGCAATCCTGAGGCCGGCGAGCAAACCTTCATATTCAGCAGTGTTGTTTGTTGCTTGCTCTCTTGGGAAGTGCATCTGGATAACATACTTGAGGTGCTCTCCGGTGGGCGCGATGAGTACCACGCCGGCACCGGCGCCTTGCAGCGAAAAGGCACCATCAAAGTACATTACCCATTCACTTGTCGCTTCTTGTACGGGTGCACTTGTTTCTTGTACTTCTTCATCGGGCGTTGAAGAAGTCGGGGGAAACTGCCCACCACGAACACCTATGGGACCGGAGACCCTTGTTTGTGCGGTACGAGGGCGGAGGGAGCACAGAGAGCAGATCGTAGCGGACACGCGGGCAGTTTTACCCAGGTTCGGGCCGCGTCGGACGCGTAAAACCCTACTCCTGCTTTGGTTTGTATTGAGCTCGGGAGCTTGAAGATCTACAGAGCCAGCTACACCGAGCGTGAGAGTTGCAAAGGTTTCGAACGCCCTCCACGTTGTGCATGGGCCTCCTTTTATAGTGTAAGGGGTCACCGACAGGTGTCAACGTAGGAGAAAGGGGTAAAAATGTAAAAGAGGTGGTAGTTGGAATAGTGCAAGAACAGTGGAGCTACAGTGCACAAACAGTGGGGGACAGGGGCATTTAATGCCCGTCGCCGTCGACCCCTAAAGTTCCCGCCATTGCGTCTCCGTCCGCCACGGCGATGGATCCACCACCGCGGGGTGCCACCGTGTCCCCCAGGCTGCACAGCCATCCGCCACGCGTCCCTGGAAGGGCCCCAGGGCGACGCGTGGGCTGATGAGCTGGAGCGCGGGCACACAGCGCAACCATCCCGGCAAGCACCTTGCCGGGGTCTTGACCTTGCCGGGTCCGGGAGCTCTCCGGACCCTCGCCGGGGCGCAAATAACGCCGAGGCGTGTCTTCTATGATGGAATCTTCTAGTCTTCCTGGCAAGCTCCTCTTGCCAGGGCCTTGCGTAAGTGAAGTTATTTTGAGCCTGGAACGGCCTTCCCGGCAAGCTCCTCTTGTCGGGGTCTTGATCTTCTACCTTGTATACTTTGTTTTTGAATGGCTTGATATGGAGCAGGAAGGTCTCCGGCAAGCGCGTGGTAAGCCCTGCCGCGGGGAGCTGCAACTGCCCGTGCACAAGTTGGGGTACTGAGTTATCCCTACCTTAGTACACCGACACCTATCTAACAAGGAATGATTTTAGAAGCAGCTAGGAGTTGGTTTCACTTGATTTGGAGTTCAAATGAATTTCCTAGGATTTTGCAAAGTTGACAAATATGAAGAAATGGCTCCTTATTTTGTGGGGTACAGAAAGTATGAGGAAAAATGTTCCAAAAGTAAGTTTTGATATTACAAGTATCTAGGAATTTGAACCATTGCATTTGGATCAAATTTGAGCTCTGTGTGATTTTCCAAAGTTCATCACAGAAATGGAAAAATGACATTTGATAAATACTTGTCAAGAAAAAGTCTCTGGAAAAATGTGCATGTTGCACCAACAGGTAGATCATGATTTTAGAAACTACCAAAAATTTGAATCATCAAATTTGGAGTTCATTTTATTTATTTATGGATTTTTGAAGTTTACTGGAAAAAGAAAAAGAAAAGGGAAAAGGGTTTATACCCTTATACTGCGCAGTGGGCGGGATATAGCAGTATCGCAACTGGGCCGGCACAACGGCTCGGCCGCGCGCACAAGGGGGGTAGTGATGTCGGAGGCGTCCTGGCAGAGTACGCTTTCACGCCTGGAAAGCGTCTCCATGTCGCCTCGCCTCCACTTAAATGATGTGGCGGCTGGCGGGGTCGCTGACCCGCGGGGCCCAGCCGCAGGTCATCTCCCTGGTCACCCTGGTCCGCCGTCGTCTTCCTCTCGACGGGGGGG
>LR738709.1:344529298-344579638 GCA_902687465.1 Secale cereale | reverse complement strand
GGGGGGGGCAGGGGAGGCTCTGCCTTGCTTGCCGCCAGCGCCACACCGCCCGCCTGCGCCGGTCGGCGATGGGAGCGATGCTGTGCGGAAGGAGGAGGCAGGGGAGAGGAAGCACCTCCCTCGTGTGTGCGCGGACGAGGTCGGAGCAGGGCCTGGCTTCGGCCTGTGCCGGCAGTGTGCTGCACACCGGAGTGTTCAGGACGGAGTGCCGCATCGATCCAGATGTCGAAGGCAGGTCGGGGAGGTCCGAAGAGGTGGAGAGCCGGATGGCCATGGAAGAGGCCGCCGGCCATGGAGGTAGATAGAGGGCACTAGGGGACGAGGGGGCGTGTCTGGGAGGTTTGTGGGATGCAGGGGGTTTGATCAGAGGCGAGAGAGAGAGTTGGGGATAGCTTAAATAGGCGTGGCCGCGATGCACCATGGGCGCGGTCCAGGCTATGCTCGGGCGAGCTCTACGGAGAGGTGAGAAGAGAGGATAAGGAGGGGCCCGACAGCGAGGCATGTCATGGACGTCGAGGCGACCTCGACGGACACGTTCGCTCTGCCCAATGCCGCCTGGGTGCCTCGGGAGGGCCGAGCTACAGTGCCTTGGCGCACTGTAGCGCGCTCCAGAGCGCGACTTTGGCCGGCATGGGTGTGTCGTTGTGCCCTGGCCGTGTCCCCCAGTGTCCAACATCCCTAGGGGATAGTAAACAAGGTGGGCATGGCCTTGGATGCCCTGGTTACCCAATGGAAGAGAAGGGAGGTTGAGGGAGAGTGGAAATTGGGCTGCCCAGCAGAGTAAAATGGGGTTTTCACCACTCAATCATTGAGCTCTCGTCATGGGAGAGTTACTGGAGGTAGAATGTGGCTAGGAAGAGCTGTGGTAAAAAGTTGAGCTCAAGGAGAATAGTAAAAGGGGGCAAAACAGTGGTTTTGGTAAAATGGCAGAAGGTGTTTGATGCAAATTTGGGCAAGCAAAATAAATCCACTTGACATGAGACTTAACAGGATCAAATGGGATATAAAAATAGGGTATTCCACCAAGTTTGAGCTCATTTGAAGAAACTTGCCAATGTAACTTTGGTGAACCCTAGAAATCAACAGAAATGGATTCTCCAAGATTAAGTTAAGAAAATCATCTCTCCTTGATGCACCACTCGGTGTAGTGTCATCATTTGGGTTTGTGAGCATGTCCACAAAATTTGAGGCCCCAAGTAAAATGTAACATCCCAAATTTTCAATTTGGAATGTTATACATAGATCATATTGCATTCGCATGTTTTTGCATTTTGTTCGTGGAGTTCCTCGAAATTTTAAGCAACTCAAGGACCTAAGGAGAGAGCTGGGAATTTTACCGTTTTCGTATTTGAGTTCGCTCGAATACCGATACAAGGACAGTGTGATTCTAATTATTTTTCTCTCCTAAAAATATTTCTAAATATCAAATATGAGCGGAGATAATATGACTTCTCCAAAATAACAGAAATATTGGAGGAAAAATATTAAAAATCACTTTTGGTATTTTTCTGGATTTATTTGCGGATTTATTTGCATAGGAAAAATACGTGTTTTTCAAAATTGCATTTAGGTCCGGAAAAAATGTTCACTTTGTCCTAAATATAATTAGAGGATGGTGAAAATTTATTTCGGGAATTTTGGAGTCCGTTTGGTATTTCTTTCGTTAGTTTTTCTGCGCCGGGACTCTTTTAGAAAAAAAAAATAGGAAACCGACTTAGACTCGTGAAGGACCAGGAGACTGGGCTTTATAAGCCGCAGCCACCGGACCAACAAGCCTCGCCTCGCCCGCGTCGCCCGAACCCTAGCCGCCCGTCGCACCAGCCGCCGCCGCGCCGCTGCCGCCCCGCCGCCGCGCCGCCGCCGCCGCCGGAGACCGCCGCCCCGACCCGCCGGAGTCCGCCGGAGTTCCGCCGGAGTTCGAGGTAGGTTTCGTTTTTTTTTGGTTATTAGATCGGTTTTGTTTAGGAAAACCTAGATCTGTTTTTTTAGAATAGATCGGTTTTTTTTCCGCCGGTTTAGTTAAATAGCTAACGTTCGTCCGTACGTTCGTTAAACCAACGGTTTTCGTTAGTTAACCGCAGACAGCGAACATTCGTTCATTAGCCTGTTCATCGTTTTTCTTTTTCGGGGTATTTATCCGCGGTTATTCCGATCGCGATTTCTGCCCTGATCTTGTTTCGCGTTTTTCTTTTCGCTCGAGAGTCGGAATTAGGTGATTCAAAATCCCAGATCTTCGTCTCGAAGCCTTCTTTACGTTAGATCAACTTGAACAAATTTTTGGCTACTGTAAAATTTGACTTTAGGCCAACTAGTAATTCGGAGCTCGTTTCTTTTGCAGTTTGAGTTTCGTTGCTTCTTTCGAGTTGTTTCTTTTTGCAAACCGGAGTTCTTAAGTTGAACTTTTTTGTTAGATCTCTTATTTGAGTTTTACCCGTGCTTTAGTTAAGTACTTATTGTATGCTTGTTTGTTTGATTGCGATAGAGTACCCGGAGTGCGCCGCTTGCTACTTTGAGTCTCTAAGTTTTGCGGATCATCAGCAAGGCAAGTGACACTTTGATCATGCTTTCCAATTACCCAGTTTTCATTGCATTAGTCAAACCCTCACACATTGCATGAGTAGGATCAATTAACTTGTGGGATTGGGAAGTAGATTGAGGTAGTACCTATTACCTGCATTACATTCAAACCTTTGGGAGTTACTTCTACGTTTGCTGCTAGGACATGCTATGCTCGTAGACGTGGATTGGGTGAGTGAAATCCATGACAGATGTGAGATTGTTTAATTAATGGTTCAACTTATGGTGGCAACATTAATACACATCTGGGTGGATTGAGGCATCTGGGTATTCCAGTGATTGCCTGTTTTTCTTTTGGACCGCCACCCAGGCTCAAAGGGATCATGAGATTATTCATACTAGAAACTTCCGTGTGCAGCCACAATGCTATTATGGGCTCTAGCATAGTATGAGTAAGTTGTGCGAACTCTTACAGTGGTGGACTAGCAGATGTAGGGGATGTAGGTTGGTACGGTCCGCCCGATCGTAAGGTGCTAGCGCTTCTGAAAGACTATGTCTCGGTCATCCGTTTCTCAAACACCATGCTGTGCGAGAAACCAAACGGAGGCGATCGAGTCTTGTGGGAAAAGTGCACAAACCTTTGCAGAGTGTACAAACTGATCATTATTAGCCGTGTCCCCAGTTATGGATGTCTTGAGTATCTAGTACTTGGATTTTCATGTGCATCTCATCATGTTACTTTAATTAATTTTGTTGGGTTTAATGATGAACTTTAATTGGGGTTCAGAGGATGTCTATCTTCTCAACGATGTTTCAACTACCATGATAGTTAATTAAAATGCATTCCTTTGAAGTAGGGAAAAATTGGCTTTACGCAAAAACTTAACCATAGAGCTTTCCACCAGCCATATTGCATATAGTATAGCTTTACTTTCATTGCATCTCTTGTGTTACCTTGCCAGCATATTCCATGTGCTGACCCGTTTTCGGGCTGCAACGTTTCATTTTGCAGACTTTTCAGACGACGAGTAAGATGCCTTTTAGGTCGTGGTTCTATACTCAGTGATGCCGCTGGAGTTGATGGACTCACTTATCTTCCAAGCCTTCCGCTGTTATCGTATTAGATGGCCTTCAGCCATATTATTTGTAATAAATTCATCGTTGGACTATCGATGTAATAAGTGTGTGATTGCTACTCTGTAATAAATCCTTCAAGTACTGTGCGTGTCAGCATTACTGATTCAGGGATGACACTGATGCACAGAGATCAGACTGTTTGAGGTCTGGTCGCTACAAGATGGTATCAGAGCACACGCTGACTGTAGGACACGACCACTAAGACAAGCCCTAGAGCACTATCCACTCTTCTCTTTTCTGACTCCTCATCTTTTCTAATCTTTAGGATGGTGGAAGCAAAGCACAAGTTCATGCAACCATATGATGATACACCATTTGGACGACACCTGAAGGAAGTCACAAGATATCTCAACATTGGATTACCAAGTTTCACTGGAACCTACAATGCCACTCTACCTGAGGAAGAGCGTTGGTTGATTCAAGCTCAAGTTCCAGGAAGGACGTTCACACCTGTAACCTCACTCATAGCATTCCTCTTTAATGCGCCTACATGGAGCCTAGGAAGGAGTATGGCCGCCCACATTGCTATGGGAAGGATCGGAGAAGTCTACAAGCAGGAGCTAAAGGACACCATCTACCAGATTTGTGGATTCCAAGATGAGAATTGGGATATGATTAGCACCCGGAAAGATAGGTCCATTGCAGCATTCATCCAGGAGTTGAATCATCACATTCGTCGCCAGGAGCACCAGATGTGTGCATGTACGATAGATTTGAAGAAGGCCCTAAATAGGAATTTGGAGCTAGAGGAAGAACTCAAGTCTACACGCGACGGATATGAGGAGGAGATGAAGATACTTGTGGAGAAGAATGATGATCTGACACGGAAGTTAGGGATACTCATGGGAGAAGAAGACGAGGAAGAAGAACCCAAGGAGATTCCACCGGAAGATTATATCATCATAGATGACACAGATTCGGAAGCTGAGAATAGCAAGGATGAAGACTATGAAGATGAAGCTGGGGCAGATATTATGGAATCCTCTGCCGATCAATATTTTTAGCTGACCAACCTGTGACTAGTAGTTTACCTCCATATATTAGTTTTAGAGCACTTTTGTAACGATCGTTAGATTTGTAAGACCTTGTTTGAAATTGATTGGTGTGATATGATTGTGTGTTTGTCTCATGTGCATATGGGTAGTGATTTTCCCTTAGACCTCTTTTCTATTCTAATATCTTCCCTCTACACCCATCAGATGCCTCCAAGACGTGAATTCGAGTTTCCTCCTGAGCTCACTCAGTTGATCCAGCAGCAGAACACCCTGATGCAACTTCTTGTCCAGAACACTCAGAACAACCAGAACAACAACAACAACCCTCCACCACCACCACCCGTGGACAACCTGACACGTTTCTTAAGGTTGCAACCACCCGTGCTTGCTAGCAGCATCGAACCAATTGTGGCTGATGACTTGCTACGCAAAATTGGAAGGGATTTGACCACCGCCAATTGCTCGGATGCTGAGAAGGTGCGATTTGCCGCACACCAGTTGTCTGGACCAGCCGCAGCATGGTGGGAGAATTACACAGCCACTTACCCCGTAGCCAATGTGAATTGGGATCAGTTTCAGCAAGCTTTTTGTACCGCCCATGTCTCGACTGGAGCAATGAGTATGAAGAAGCAGGAGTTTCGCAATTTGCGCCAAGGAAATCGTACTGTGGCCCAGTACGTGGATGAGTTTAGTACCCTATCTCGTTATGCCCCAGATAATGTGGCTACAGATGCCAAGAAGTAGGAGAGATTCATGGAAGGGCTGAATGATGAGATGAGTGTATAGTTGATGGTAGCAACTTTCAATAACTACCAGGAGCTGGTTGATCGCGCCCTAATGATTGAAAGGAAGTATCAACATATTGAAAGTCGTAAGAGGAAGTATGGGCAAGGAAAGTATAACTCTGGAGCTCAGCAGAAGCCTCTCTTTACCCGTAAAGCGGTAGGACAGTTTCAGCATACCCATGGAGGAGGTAGCTCGCACAACCACAATGGCACCAAGAATGGAAATGGGAATGGAAATGGAAATGGAGCCAATGGAAACCAGAACCGCCCTACACCGTCCACACCCACCAAGAGGGATTTTAGCCATGTCACTTGTTACAAGTGCGGGAAGACTGGACATTATGCTAATGAATGCCCAGAAGTTAAGAATGGGAACGGCAATGGAAGCACCGGGAAGAAGCCCAACCCGTTTAACAAAGGACAAGTGAACCACGTGACTGTGGAGGAAGTAGAAGAGCAACCAGATGCAGTTATAGGTAAGTTCTTAGTTAAGTCCTTTACTTCACTCGTTCTTTTCGATACTCGTGCATCGCATTCATACATTTCAAGGGGATTCGTGGATAAGTATAAGCTGCCGACCCAAGCCCTTAGATCGCCCACGTTAGTAACCTCACCAGGAGCGGAGTATATGGCTAAGTCATGGTGTGATCAGTTGCCCCTAAGGATTGGTAATTACATTTTCCCTTCGGACCTAATAGTATCGGAATCTCAAGGACTGGATGTGATATTAGGCATGGATTGGTTATCTAAGTAAGAAGGGAATATTGAATGTGCCAGTAAGACCATTTTGCTTACTACGCCGGAAGGAAGAAGGATCAAGTATGTATCCCGGCATGAGTCAAAGAGGAGTAGGTTAAATTCCTTGTCAGGAGTTGTTCCGGAGGAAGTGCCAGTAGTGAAGGATTATCCGGATGTGTTTCCAAAGGAGTTACCTGGCATGCCACCGGATAGAGAAATAGAGTTTTTGATTGAACTTTTGCCAGGCACCGGGCCAATTTCTAAGAGACCCTATAGGATGCCCGCAAAGGATTTGGAGGAAATTAAGAAGCAGATTAAGGAGTTACTGGATAAAGGATTCATATGCCCAAGTTCTTCACCTTGGGGTTCGCCAGTGCTTCTAGTGGAGAAGAAGAATGGATCGTTAAGAATGGTTGTTGATTACCGAGGATTGAACGAAGTAACGATCAAGAACAAGTACCCACTGCCAATGATCAATGATCTGTTCGATAGATTGCAAGGAGCTAAGGTATTTTCTAAGAACGATCTACGATCAGGGTACCATCAATTGAAGATCCGAGAGAAAGATATACATAAGACGGCCTTTACCACTAGGTATGGGTTGTACGAGTATACCGTTATGTCGTTTGGTCTGACAAACGCACCGGCATACTTTATGAACCTGATGAACAAAGTGTTTATGGAGTATTTGGATAAGTTCGTCGTAGTGTTCATAGATGATATATTGGTCTTCTCGAAGGATGAAGAGGAGCATGAAGAGCATTTGCGTTTGGTATTGGAGAAGCTTAGAGAACATCAGTTATATGCTAAGTTTAGCAAATGTGAGTTTTGGTTGAAGGAAGTCGGATTCCTCGGACATGTTATATCCGGAGAAGGAATAGCAGTAGATCCCGCCAAGGTGGACACTGTGACCAATTGGGAAGCACCAACAACAGTTGGAGAGATCCGTAGTTTTCTTGGACCGCAGGATGCTACCGGAGATTTATCGAGAATTTCTCGAAGATTGCAAAGCCAATGACGGAGTTGTTGAAGAAGGACACCAAGTTCAGATGGACCGAAGAATGTGAGACTAGTTTCCAGGAGTTGAAGAAAAGGTTGGTATCATCCCCTGTGTTGATTCTTCCAGATCAACATAAGGATTATGAGGTGTACTGCGACGTTTCACGTCGAGGACTTGGAGCTGTTCTTATGCAGGAAGGAAGAGTTGTTTCTTATGCTTCACGACAACTAAAACCTCATGAGATGAACTATGCTACCCACGATTTGGAGTTAGCAGCCGTAGTGCATGCATTGAAGACGTGGAGACATTTTCTCATTGGAAACCATTGTGAAGTATATACGGATCACAAGAGTTTGAAGTATATATTCAATCAGAAGGAGCTGAATCTTAGCCAAAGGAGATGGCTGGAACTCATTAAGGATTATGACATGAGATTGCATTATCATCCCGGAAAGGCTAACGTAGTAGCCGATGCGCTAAGCCGTAAGAGCCATGTCAATACCCTAATGATGGAGGAGTTTCCAAAGGAGTTAGCCGAGGACTTACAAGAACTACGGTTGGAGATGGTTCCGAGAGGCTATGTAGCAACGTTAGAAATCCAGTCTACCCTGATGGATAAAATCAGAGAAGCTCAGAAAGCTGACAAGGAGGTTGTCGCTATAAAGGAGAGGATGAGCGAAGGAAAAGCTAAAGGTTTTCGTGAGGATGAACACGACAACCTATGGTTTGAGGATCGAATCTATGTGCCCAATGACCCGAAGATTAGGAAGTTGATTTTACAGGAGGCCCATGATTCACCATACTCGATTCACCCAGGAAATAATAAGATGTATTTTGATTTGAAGGATATTTTCTGGTGGACCGATATGAAGAAGGATATTGCGGAGTATGTAGCAGTTTGTGATGTATGTCAGAGAGTGAAGGCAGAACATCAGAAGCCAGTGGGATTGTTACAACCTATGCCAATACCCGAATGGAAGTGGGAGAAGCTTGGCATGGATTTTATTACCGGATTGCCCAGGACCAAAGCAGGATATGATTCAATCTGGGTAGTAGTAGACCGATTGACGAAGGTAGCCCACTTTATCCCTGTGAAAACCACTTATACCAGTGCAAAGTTGGCAAATATATACATGACCAGAATTGTATGTCTGCATGGAGTTCCGAGGAGCATCGTATCTGATAGAGGAACCCAGTTTACCTCAAAGTTCTGGAATCAGTTACATGAAACTTTGGGAACCAGGCTAGAGTTTAGCACAGCATTTCACCCACAGATAGATGGACAGACGGAGAGAGTCAATCAGATTTTAGAGGATATGCTAAGAGCCTGTGCATTAGATTATGGATCTAGTTGGGATGACAACTTGCCCTATGCGGAGTTCTCATACAACAACAGCTACCAAGCTAGTTTGAAGATGGCACCGTTCGAGGCATTAAATGGAAGGAGATGCCGAACACCGTTGTCGTGGGATGAAGTTGGAGACCGACAGTTGTTTGGCCCAGACTTAATCAAAGAGTCTGAGGAGAAGGTTAAGTTGATTCGAGATAGACTGAAGGTAGCTTAGTCCATGCAGAAGAGTTATGCAGACTCGAAGCGCAAGGAGATAGCCTATGAGGTTGGAGACAGAGCGTACTTGAGAGTATCGCCTCTGCGAGGATTTAAACGTTTAGAAGTTAAAGGGAAGTTAGCCCCAAGATTTGTGGGACCTTACCGTGTTTTGGAACACATGGGAGAGGTTTCCTATAAGTTGGAGTTGCCCGAAGGATTGTCAGGAGTGCACGACGTGTTTCATGTTTCGCAGCTTAAGAAGTGCCACGTGGAGATGGCCGATATACCACTTAGAGACACAGTACCCCTGGAAGCAATTCAGTTGGACAGTGATCTGACCTACGAGGAGAAGCCTGTTAAGATTCTTGAATTTTCGAGCAGAGTTACTCGCAGTAAGGTTATCAAGTTTTGCAAAGTTCAGTGGAGTCACCACACCGAGGAAGAAGACACGAGGGAGCGAGAAGATGATCTACGCAAGGACCACCCACACCTGTTCTCTAGCCAAGTCGAATCTCTAGGGCGAGATTCATTCTAAGGGGGGTAGGTTTGTAACATCCCAAATTTTCAATTTGGAATGTTATACATAGATCATATTGCATTCGCATGTTTTTGCATTTTGTTCGTGGAGTTCCTCGAAATTCTAAGTAACTCAAGGACCTACAGAGAGAGTTTGGAATTTTACCGTTTTCGTATTTGAGTTCGCTCGAATACCGGTACGAGGACAGTGTGATTCTAATTATTTTTCTCTCCTAAAAATATTTCTAAATATCAAATATGAGCGGAGATAATATGACTTCTCCAAAATAACAGAAATATTGGAGGAAAAATATTAAAAATCACTTTTGGTATTTTTCTGGATTTATTTGCGAGTTTATTTGTATAGGAAAAATATGCGTTTTTTAAAATTGCATTTAGGTCCGGGAAAAATGTTCACTTTGTCCTAAATATTATTAGAGGACGGTGAAAATTTATTTCGGGAATTTTGGAGTCCGTTTGGTATTTCTTTCGTTAGTTTTTCTGCGCCGGGACTCTTTTAGAAAAAAAATAGGAAACCGACTTAGACTCGTGAAGGACCAGGAGACTGGGCTTTATAAGCCGCAGCCGCCGGCCCAACAAGCCTCGCCTCGCCCGCGTCACCCGAACCCTAGCCACCCGTTGCGCCAGCCGCCGCAGCGCCGCTGCCGCCGCGCCGCTGCCGCCCTACCGCCGCCGCCGGAGACCGCCGCCCCGACCCGCCGGAGTCCGCCGGAGTGCCGCCGGAGTTCGAGGTAGTTTTCGTTTTTTTTGGTTATTAGATCGGTTTTGTTTAGGAAAACCTAGATCTGTTTTTTTTAGAATAGATCAGTTCGAATTTTTTTATTTTTCTGGCGGTTTAGTTAAATAGCGGACGTTCGTCCGTACTTTCGTTTAAACGAACGGTTTTCATTAGTTAACCGCAGACAGCGAACGTTCGTTCGTTAGCCTGTTTGTCGTTTTTCTTTTTCGGGGTATTTATCCGCGGTTATTCCGATCGCGATTTCTATCCTGATCTTGTTTCGCGTTTTTCTTTTCGCTCGAGAGTCGGAATCAGGTGATTTGAAGTCCCAGATCTTCGTCTCGAAGCCCTCTTTACGTTAGATCAACTTGAACAAAGTTTTGGCTACTGTAAAATTTGACTTTAGGCCAACTAGTAATTCGGAGCTCGTTTCTTTTGCAGTTTGAGTTTCGTTGCTTCTTTCGAGTTGTTTCTTTTTGCAAACCGGAGTTCTTAAGTTGAACTTTCTGGTTAGATCTCTTATTTGAGTTTTACCCATTCTTTAGTTAAGTACTTATTGTATTCTTGTTTGTTTGATTGCGATAGAGTACCCGGAGTGCGCCGCTTGCTACTTTGAGTCTCTAAGTTTTGCGGATCATCAGCAAGGCAAGTAGCACTTTGATCATGCTTTCTAATTACCCAGTTTTCATTGCATTAGTCAAACCCTCACACATTGCATGAGTATGATCAATTAACTTGTGGGATTGGGAAGTAGATTGAGGTAGTACCTATTACCTACATTACATTCAAACCTTTGGGAGTTACTTCTACGTTTGCTGCTAGGACATGCTATGCTCGTAGACGTGGATTGGGTGAGTGAAATCCATGACAGATGTGAGATTGTTTAATTAATGGTTCAACTCAAGGTGGCAACATTAATACACATCAGGGTGGATTGAGGCATCTGGGTATTCCAGTGATTGCCTGTTTTTCTTTTGGACCGCCACCCAGGCTCAAAGGGATCATGAGATTATTTATACTTGAAACTTCCGTGTGCAGCCACAATGCTATTATGGGCTCTAGCATAGTATGAGTAAGTTGTGCGAACTCTTACAGTGGTGGACTAGCAGATGTAGGGGATGTAGGTTGGTACGGTCCGCCCGATCGTAAGGTGCTAGGGCTTCTGAAAGACTATGTCTCGGTCATCCGTTTCTCAAACACCATGCTGTGCGAGAAACCAAACGGAGGCGATCGAGTCTTGTGGGAAAAGTGCACAAACCTCTGTAGAGTGTACAAACTGATCATGATTAGCCGTGTCCCCAGTTATGGACGTCTTAAGTATCTAGTACTTGGATTTTCATGTGCATCTCATCATGTTACTTTAATTAATTTTGTTGGGTTTAATGATGAACTTTAATTGGGGTTGAGAGGATGTCTATCTTCTCAACGATGTTTCAACTACCATGATAGTTAACTAAAATGCATTCCTTTGAAGTAGGAAAAAATTGGCTTTACGCAAAAACTTAACCATAGAGCTTTCCACCAGCCATATTTCATATAGTATAGCTTTACTTTCATTGCATCTCTTGTGTTACCTTGCCAGCATATTCCATGTGCTGACCCGTTTTCGTGCTGCAACGTTTCATGTTGCAGACTTTACAGACGATGAGTAAGATGCCTTTTAGGTCGTGGTTCTATACTCAGTGATGCCGCTGGAGTTGATGGACTCACTTATCTTCCAAGCCTTCCGCTGTTATCGTATTAGATGGCCTTCAGCCATATTATTTGTAATAAATTCATCGTTGGACTATCGATGTAATAAGTGTGTGATTGCTACTCTGTTATAAATCCTTCAAGTACTGTGCATGTCAGCATTACTGATCCAGGGATGACACTGATGCATAGAGATCAGACTGTTTGAGGTCTGGTCGCTACATAAAAAGTTGGCAATGCAGAGTTGTTCAAATTTAGATCTGGTCAGAAAGGGTTTTGGGGCACTTAAATCAAGTTATGCTTTTCCAATACTTGTGCCACTTGGCATAGATGCATATTTACATCATTTGAGCATGTGCACCAAGTTTGAGATCATTTGGACAAGTTTGGCAATGTAAAGTTGCTCAAACTTCAAAATGGACAGAAATGGTTTTGAGGGAATTAGATGATGTTTCCTTGATCTTCAAGGCATGAGGCTTCTTAAGATTATCAAGTATGTCATATTTGACATGATAGAATTTCCCTGGAATTTTTTCGAGAATATTTCCTTTGTAAATACTTCAAAAGCTTGAAATATCCAAAAAGGGTTTTGGAAGGATTTTCCCAATATTTTGAACATGACCATGTGTTGAAACTCTTATATGTGGACAATATATGTCCTATGAATTTCCCTGAATTTTGGCAAATATTTTTGAAATAGTTGAATAATTTTTACCTATTAAAGACTGTTTCTGGCCTAAAGAAAAAGCATTTAAATAAAATATATAAATAACTTTTAAAATTATAATTTTGTGGTTTATAGGAGTCTTTGTACCTAATAGGATTCAAATATAATTTTTGAAAGATTTTTCACACCCTAAATAAGGTACTTGCAGTACAAACTTCAATTCAGGGGTTTTTGGAAAACTAATTTTAGAAAATACTATTTGGCCAAAATATTTTTATAAGAAAATATGATACTGGTCTATACACATCGCTTGATCATTGGGAAAAGGTTTTAGATCAAGGAGATGAAGTATAAGAGTTGGAGGACCTATTTGATTTTTAGAGCGCTTGCAAACAGCAGACAAAAATCAAATCAAGCAAAGTCAAAAACACTCAAAAGTTTTTGCCAAACAACATTTTAGCATGACTATTAGCTTAAGTGTTGTGGCATGAAAATCAAGGTGTGACATAGGCGCATCCGCGCCAATAGGCTGCGGCTTTCCGCACGACGAGACCATTGGATCGCCGCAGAGCGAGAGGCACAGCGCGTCGCACAGCAAGAGAAGATCCATCGGCGCTTGCCTGCTGTCGACACAACATCGCAGCTGGGTACACGTCCCGTCAGTACCACCATTCCCCGCCAGGAGTGGGCAGAGGCCCTCAGTGCCGTACTTCCACTAGAGGCCGGCCGCGTCGTTTGCGTGGGTGGCGCCGTTCGCCTTGTCCGTGGCCCGCTGTATGCCAATGCGCTGGTCCATAGGCTCGACTGCCTCCTTGGCCCAGGTGTCCACCTAGGCGCAATAGAGGAACAAGGACATCGCATCCCCGAGCTGGTGATCTCCGATTAAATAGCCAACTTGGAGCTCGAGATCGCGCTCCAGATGTACCGCGAGCGTGTCGACCGCTTGGACGAACGCCTGCATAAGTTCAGGCAGAGCCAAGAGCTACCGTAGGCAATGGCTGTAGGTTATGGTCTCATGAACATGTTTTATTTTGTTGAGTCATTTCGATGTGGACAACTATGTATTCACAGCAATCATAGTATTTCTCTGTTTATTCCTCAGTTTCAATGTGTGTACTTTGTTTTCCGTTCTTATATGTTCTGTTTCAATGTGTGTATATACGCTCTCCATTATGTATATGTGGATGATAATAGCTAGATTCAAATTAGTATACAAAAATAGATAGAAGATAGAATTCATAATATATATATTAATTGTCATTAGTTCATCACAGAATATATATATATAATATCATCACATATACGTGATGATACTTAACTAGTAGGTATAATGCATACAATTGAAAACGAACAATACTAAAACTAATAATCCCTCCTAGGGCCAGTATTCCGGCAGCCCCTCGCCAGCAGCTCCCTGGTGCGCGGCGTCTTCCAAGTGCGGAGGCAATACCCCGCCTCGTCTGCCTCGAAGCGCTTTACGTACCGATCTGCCTCTTGCTGGCGGACGCGCGCGAATGATTTTGCCATTTCGTTGGGCGCCCACCGGAGCTCCTCGTTGGTGGCACGCTGGAGCTCATCGGCCCACCTCCACGCAACGACGAGGCGCCCAACGCCTATGACCTTCCTCGTGAAGTACCCATCTTTGTACACCTCATCCGCATGACGATGCGCCCACCCCCAAAGCTCCGCTGCCTCCTTTTTCCAGGCGGCATCACGGGCTTCACAGGGTGCCTGGTACCTGGCTTCCTCCTCCGCCATCTCCTTCTTGAACGCCACTTGCGTGGCTTTCTCAGCGGGCGGCAGCGACTTCCATAGACAAAGATTGTACTGTCCCCAAAACCAATCAAAAGTTGGGGGGACCGGCGCAACCACGTCAGGCGGCGCGTAGGGGTCCTTGTCACTGCTATTCGAGTGAGCGTCCTCGAGGGGGGGGGCGGCGACTCCTTGTGGGCACGTGGGCAGACCGAGGCACCATGACAGAGATTTGAGAGAGAGAGAGAGAGGGCGAGCTAGGGGAGGATGTAGATGAGAATGGAGGTGGGACGATGTGAGAAAGGTAGTATTTATTGGCGACCGGAATCTAGATTGACGGGGACAGTACGCACGCCGGTCGCCGGAATTGACGAGTACTGTAGTTTGAATTACACACGATTCCCGCAGCAAAATCTGTGAGTGAACATAATAGCTCATGGATTCCAATACAGAACCATGTGTGATTAATGATCCTTGCCACTCACCTACCAAACCTCGAGCCGCGAGATAGTGTCAATCGCATGGGGGCCGGTTGTCTTCCACATATTTACATCGTCTGATAATTTTTTAACTCGCACACAGGTACACAAAAATATGATTTTTCAAACTGTTATGGTTAGGCATTGCATGTAGATGTATTTCAAATTTGAATTATGGTCATTAAATGGTAACAAATCACTTAAATGTCTTTAAAAGGTCAAATGACCCCTAAAATTTTCCAAATTTTCACATGATAATTGTATTAGTGCACGTTAAACGTAGAAAAAAATTGAAGGCCGTAAGAGAAAGCTATCTCCCGTTCGTCATCGAACATGCATTGTTCCCTCTCGGAACCACGAACAATCTAGTGAGTTGCTCCGGTTTGTGAGGGTGTGTGTCCAAACTTTCGTCAAACAGGCCAATTTTTTACCACATAATCTTGGTGGTATGACATTAAATCAAGCACGGTTTCATGTTTTTCTGATCATTTTTATTTTTTTGGAATTCAAATGCCATGGCACTCCATGCATGTGCCCATGTCGTGAGACCAATATGTTTGAAAATTCCTTCTAATTTACTGCACATGGAATTAACTCGCACACTAGTACACAAATATGATTTTTCAAACCATTATCGTTAGGCGTTTCATGTAGATGCAGTTCAAATTTGAATTATGGTCATTAAATGGCTAGAAAATCACTTAAATGTCTTTAAAGGTCAAATGACCCCTGAAATTTCCAAAATTTCATAGTACAGTTGTATTAGTGCACGTTAAACGTAGGAAAAGATTTGAAGGCCATAAGAGGAAGCTAGCTCCCGTTCGTCATCAAACATGCATTGTTCCCTCTCGGAACCATGAGCCTTCTAGTGAGTTGCTCCGGTATGTGAGGGGTGTGTGTCCAAACTTTGGTCAAACATGCCAATTGTTTACCACATCATCTTGGTGGCATGACATTAAATCAAGCAAGGTTTCATGTTTCTAATCATTTTTAAATTTTCTAGAATTAAAATGGCATGGCACTCCATGCATGTGCCCATGCCGTGAAACCAATATGTTTTAAAATTCCTTCTAATTTACTGCACATGAAATTAACTCGCACACAAGTACACAAATATGATTTTTCAAACCGTTATGTTTAGGCGTTGCATGTAGATGTAGTTCAAATTTTAATTACGGTCATTAAATGGCTAAAAAATCACTTAAATGTCTTTAATAAGTCAAATGACCGCTATAATTTTCCAAATTTTCACAGTTCTGTTATAGTAGTGAACGTTAAACATAGAATAAATTTTGAAGGTCGACTTAGGAAGATATATCCTGTTCGTCATCAAACATGCATTATTCCCCCTCGAAACTTTCGTCAAACAGGCCATTTTTTTACCACATCATCTTGGTGGCAAGACATTACATCGACCAAGGTTTTATATGTTTCTGATATTTTTAAAAATTTCTGGAATTAAAATGCCATGGCACTCCATGCATACATATGCATGTGTCCATGTCGTGAGACCAATATGTTTGAAAATTCCTTCTAATTTACTGCACATGGAATTAACTCGCACACAAGTACACAAATATGATTTTTCAAACCGTTATGGTTAGGCGTTGCATGTAGATGCAGTTCAAATTTAAATTACGGTCATTAAATGGCTAGAAAATCACTTAAATGTCTCTAAAGGTCAAATGACCCCTGATATTTTCCAAATTTTCATTGTACAGTTGTATTTGTGCACATTAAACGTAGGAAAAAGATTTGAAGGCCATAAGAGGAAGCTATCTCCCGTTCGTCATCAAACATGCAATGTTCCCTCTCGGAACCATGAGCCTTCTAGTGAGTTGCTCCGGTTTGTGAGGGGTGTATGTCCAAACTTTGGTCAAACATGCCACTTTTTTACCACATCATCTTGGTGGCATGACATTAAATCAAGCAAGGTTTCATGTTTTTCTAATCATTTTTAAATTTATTGGAATTAAAATGCCATGGCACTCCATGAATGTGCCCATGCCGAGAAACCAATATGTTTGAAAATTTCTTCTAATTTACTGCTCACGAAATTAACTCACACACAAGTACACAAATATGATTTTTCAAACCGTTATGTTTAGGCGTTGCATGTGGATGTAGTTCAAATTTGAATTACGGTCATTAAATGGCTAGAAAATCACTTAAATGTCTTTAATAGATCAAATGACTGCTACAATTTTCCAAATTTTCACAGTACTGTTATAGTAGTGAACGTTAAACGTAGAATAAATTTTGAAGGTCGACTGAGGAAGATATATCCTGTTCGTCATCAAACATGCATTGTTCCCTCTCGGAACCACGAGACTTCTAGTGAGTTGCTCCGGTTTGTGAGGGGTGTGTGTCCAAACTTTCGTCAAACAGGCCAATTTTTTTACCACATCATCTTGGTGGCATGACATTACATCGACCAAGGTTTTATATGTTTATGATATTTTTAAATTTTCTGGAATTAAAATGCCATGGCACTCCATGCATACATATGCATGTCTTCATGTCGTGAGACCAATATGTTTGAAAATTCCTTCTAATTTACTGCACATGGAATTAACTCTCACACAAGTACACAAATATGATTTTTCAAACCGTTATGATTAGGCGTTGCATGTAGAGGCAGTTCAAATTTGAATTACGGTCATTAAATGGCTAGAAAATCACTTAAATGTCTTTAAAAGTTAAAATTACCCCTAGAACTTTCCAAAATTTCACATTACAGTTGTAGTAGGGCACGTTAAACGTAGAAAAAAAATTGAAGGCCATAAGAGGAAGCTATCTCCCGTTCATCATCAAACATGCATTGTGCCCTCTCGGAAGCACGAGCCTTCTAGTGAGTTTCTCAGGTTTGTGAGGGGCGTTGTGTCCAAAAAAAATTCAAACATGCCAATTTTTATACCACATCATCTTGGTGGCATGACATTACATCAAGCAAGGTTTCATGTGTTTCTGATCATTTTTTAATTTTTTGGAATTAACATTCCATGTCACTCCATGCATACATATGCATGGGTCTATGTCGTGAGACCAATATGTTTGAAAATTCTTTCTAATTTTCTGCACATGGAATTAACTCGCACACAAGTACACAAATATGATTTTTCAAACCTTTATGGTTAGGCGTTGCATGTAGATGCAGTTCAAATTTGAATTACGATCAATAAATGGCTAGAAAATCACTTAAATGTCTTTAAAGGTCAAATAACCCCTGAAATTTTCCAAATTTTCATAGTACAGTTGTATTAGTGCACGTTAAACGTAGGAAAAAGATTTGAAGGCCATAAGAGGAAGCTATCTCCCGTTCATCATCAAACATGCATTGCTCCCTCTCGGAACCATGAGTCTTCTATTGAGTTGCTCCGGTTTGTGAGGGGTGTGTGTCCAAACTTTGGTCAAACAGGCCAATTGTTTACCACATCATCTTCGTGGCATGATATTAAATCAAGCAAGGTTTCATGTTTTTCTAATCATTTTAAAATTTTCTAGATTTAAAATGCCATGGCACTCCATGCATGTGCCCATGCCGAGAAACCAATATGTTTGAAAATTCCTTCTAATTTACTGCACACGAAATTAACTCGCACACAAGTACACAAATATGATTTTTCAAACCGTTATGTTTAGGCGTTGCATGTAGATGTAGTTCAAATTTGAATTACGGTCATTAAATGGCTAGAAAATAACTTAAATGTCTTTAATAGGTCAAATGACTGCTAGAATTTTTTAAAATTTCATAGTACTGTTATAGCAGTGGACATTAAACGTAGAATAAATTTTGAAGGTCGACTGAGGAAGATATATCCTATTCGTCAACAAACATGCATTGTTCCCTCTCGGAACCACGAGCCTTCTAGTGAGTTGCTCCGATTTTGTGAGGGGTGTGTGTGTCCAAACTTTCGTCAAACAGGCCAATTTTTTTACCACATCAACTTGGTGGCATGACATTACATCGACCAAGGTTTCATATGTTTCTGATATTTTTTAAAAAATCTGCAATTAAAATGCCATGGCACTCCATGCATACATATGCATGGGTCCATGTCGTGAGACCAATATGTTTGAAAATCCTTCTAATTTACTGCACACATGGAATTAACTCTCACACAAGTACACAAATATGATTTCCAAACCGTTATGATTAGGCTTTGCATGTAGAATCAGTTCAAATTTGAATTACGGTCATTAAATGGCTAGAAAATCACTTAAATGTCTTTAAAAGTTAAAATTACCCCCTAGAACTTTCCAAAATTTCACATTACAGTTGTAGTAGTGCACGTTAAACGTAGAAAAAAAATTGAAGCCCATAAGAGGAAGCTATCTCCCGTTCATCATCAAACATGCATTGTGCCCTCTCGGAACCACGAGCCTTCTAGTGAGTTTCTCAGGTTTGTGAGAGGTGTTGTGTCCAAACTTTCTTCAAACATGCCAATTTTTTTACCACATCATCTTGGTGGCATGACATTACATCAAGTAAGGTTTCATGTGTTTCTGATCATTTTTTTATTTTTTGGAATTAACATTCCATGTCACTCCATGCATACATATGCATGTGTCTATGTCGTGAGACCAATATGTTTGAAAATTCCTTCTAATTTACTGCACATGGAATTAACTCGCACACAAGTACACAAATATGATTTTTCAAACCTTTATGGTTAGGCGTTGCATGTAGATGTAGTTCAAATTTGAATTACGATCATTAAATGGCCAGAAAATCACTTAAATGTCTTTAAAGTTCAAATGACCCCTGAAAATTTCCAAAATTTCATAGTACAGTTGTATTAGTGCACGTTAAACGTAGGAAAAATATTTGAAGGCCATAAGAGGAAGCTATCTCCCGTTCGTCATCAAACATGCATTGTTCCCTCTCGGAACCATGAGCCTTGTAGTGAGTTGCTCCGGTTTGTGAGGGGTGTGTGTCCAAACTTTTGTCAAACATGCCAATTGTTTACCACATCATGTTGGTGGCATGACATTAAATCAAGCAAGGTTTCATGTTTTGCTAATCATTTTTAAATTTTCTGGAATTAAAATGCCATGGCACTCCATGCATGTGCCCATGCCGTGAAACCAATATGTTTGAAAATTCCTTCAAATTTACTTTACACGAAATTAACTCACAGACAAGTACACAAATATGATTTTCAAACTGTTATGTTTAGGCGTTGCATGTAGATGTAGTTCAAATTTTAATTATGGTCATTAAATGGCTAAAAAATCACTTAAATGTCTTTAATAGGTCAAATGACCGCTAGAATTTTCCAAATTTTCACAGTACTGTTATAGTAGTGAACGTTAAACGTAGAATAAATTTTGAAGGTCGACTTTGGAAGGTATATCATGTTCGTCATCAAACATGCATTGTTCCCCCTCGGAACCACGAGCCTTCTAGTGAGTTGCTCCGGTTTGTGAGGGGTGTGTGTCCAAACTTTTGTCAAACAAGCCATTTTTTACCACACCATCGTGGTGGCAAGACATTACATCGACCAATGTTTTATATGTTTCTGATATTTTTAAAATTTTCTGGAATTAAAATGCCATGGCACTCCATGCTTACATATGCATGTGTCCATGTCGTGAGACCACTATGTTTGAAAATTCCTTCTAATTTACTGCACATGGAATTAACTCTCACACAAGTACACAAATATGATTTTCAAACCGTTATGATTAGGCGTTGCATGTAGAGGCAGTTCAAATTTGAATTACGGTCATTAAATGGCTAGAAAATCACTTAAATGTCTTTAAAAGTTAAAATTACCCCTAGAACTTTCCAAAATTTCACATTACAGTTGCAGTAGTGCCCGTTAAACGTAGAAAAAAAATTGAAGGCCATAAGACGAAGCTATCTCCCGTTCATCACCAAACATGCATTGTGCCCTCTCGGAACCATGAGCCTTCTAGTGAGTTTCTCATGTTTGTGAGGGGTGTTGTGTCCAAACTTTCTTCAAACATGCCAATTTTTTTACCACATCATCTTGGTGGCATGACATTACATCAAGCAAGGTTTCATGTGTTTCTGATCATTTTTTAATTTTTTGGAATTAAAATTCCATGTCACTCCATGCATACATATGCATGTGTCCATGTCGTGAGACCAATATGTTTGAAAATTCCTTCTAATTTACTGCACATGGAATTAACTCGCACACAAGTACACAAATATGATTTTTCAAACCGTTATGTTTAGGCGTTGCATGTGGATGTAGTTGAAATTTGAATTACAGTCATTAAATGGCTAGAAAATAAGTTAAATGTCTTTAATAGGTCAAATGACCGCTAGAATTTTTCAAAATTTCACAGTACTGTTATAGCAGTGAACGTTAAACGTAGAATAAATTTTGAAGGTCGACTGAGGAAGATATATCCTGTTCGTCATCAAACATGCATTGTTCCCTCTCGGAACCACGAGACTTCTAGTGAGTTGCTCCGGTTTGTGAGGGGTGTGTGTCCAAACTTTCGTCAAACAGGCCAATTTTTTTACCACATCATCTTGGTGGCATGACATTACATCGACCAAGGTTTTATATGTTTATGATATTTTTAAATTTTCTGGAATTAAAATGCCATGGCACTCCATGCATACATATGCATGTCTTCATGTCGTGAGACCAATATGTTTGAAAATTCCTTCTAATTTACTGCACATGGAATTAACTCTCACACAAGTACACAAATATGATTTTTCAAACCGTTATGATTAGGCGTTGCATGTAGAGGCAGTTCAAATTTGAATTACGGTCATTAAATGGCTAGAAAATCACTTAAATGTCTTTAAAAGTTAAAATTACCCCTAGAACTTTCCAAAATTTCACATTACAGTTGTAGTAGGGCACGTTAAACGTAGAAAAAAAATTGAAGGCCATAAGAGGAAGCTATCTCCCGTTCATCATCAAACATGCATTGTGCCCTCTCGGAAGCACGAGCCTTCTAGTGAGTTTCTCAGGTTTGTGAGGGGCGTTGTGTCCAAAAAAAATTCAAACATGCCAATTTTTATACCACATCATCTTGGTGGCATGACATTACATCAAGCAAGGTTTCATGTGTTTCTGATCATTTTTTAATTTTTTGGAATTAACATTCCATGTCACTCCATGCATACATATGCATGGGTCTATGTCGTGAGACCAATATGTTTGAAAATTCTTTCTAATTTTCTGCACATGGAATTAACTCGCACACAAGTACACAAATATGATTTTTCAAACCTTTATGGTTAGGCGTTGCATGTAGATGCAGTTCAAATTTGAATTACGATCAATAAATGGCTAGAAAATCACTTAAATGTCTTTAAAGGTCAAATAACCCCTGAAATTTTCCAAATTTTCATAGTACAGTTGTATTAGTGCACGTTAAACGTAGGAAAAAGATTTGAAGGCCATAAGAGGAAGCTATCTCCCGTTCATCATCAAACATGCATTGTTCCCTCTCGGAACCATGAGTCTTCTATTGAGTTGCTCCGGTTTGTGAGGGGTGTGTGTCCAAACTTTGGTCAAACAGGCCAATTGTTTACCACATCATCTTCGTGGCATGATATTAAATCAAGCAAGGTTTCATGTTTTTCTAATCATTTTAAAATTTTCTAGATTTAAAATGCCATGGCACTCCATGCATGTGCCCATGCCGAGAAACCAATATGTTTGAAAATTCCTTCTAATTTACTACACACGAAATTAACTCGCACACAAGTACACAAATATGATTTTTCAAACCGTTATGTTTAGGCGTTGGATGTAGATGTAGTTCAAATTTGAATTACGGTCATTAAATGGCTAGAAAATAACTTAAATGTCTTTAATAGGTCAAATGACTGCTAGAATTTTTTAAAATTTCATAGTACTGTTATAGCAGTGGACATTAAACGTAGAATAAATTTTGAAGGTCGACTGAGGAAGATATATCCTATTCGTCAACAAACATGCATTGTTCCCTCTCGGAACCACGAGCCTTCTAGTGAGTTGCTCCGATTTTGTGAGGGGTGTGTGTGTCCAAACTTTCGTCAAACAGGCCAATTTTTTTACCACATCAACTCGGTGGCATGACATTACATCGACCAAGGTTTCATATGTTTCTGATATTTTTTAAAAAATCTGGAATTAAAATGCCATGGCACTCCATGCATACATATGCATGGGTCCATATCGTGAGACCAATATGTTTGAAAATCCTTCTAATTTACTGCACACATGGAATTAACTCTCACACAAGTACACAAATATGATTTCCAAACCGTTATGATTAGGCTTTGCATGTAGAATCAGTTCAAATTTGAATTACGGTCATTAAATGGCTAGAAAATCACTTAAATGTCTTTAAAAGTTAAAATTACCCCCTAGAACTTTCCAAAATTTCACATTACAGTTGTAGTAGTGCACGTTAAACGTAGAAAAAAAATTGAAGCCCATAAGAGGAAGCTATCTCCCGTTCATCATCAAACATGCATTGTGCCCTCTCGGAACCACGAGCCTTCTAGTGAGTTTCTCAGGTTTGTGAGAGGTGTTGTGTCCAAACTTTCTTCAAACATGCCAATTTTTTTACCACATCATCTTGGTGGCATGACATTACATCAAGCAAGGTTTCATGTGTTTCTGATCATTTTTTATTTTTTGGAATTAACATTCCATGTCACTCCATGCATACATATGCATGTGTCTATGTCGTGAGACCAATATGTTTGAAAATTCCTTCTAATTTACTGCACATGGAATTAACTCGCACACAAGTACACAAATATGATTTTTCAAACCTTTATGGTTAGGCGTTGCATGTAGATGTGGTTCAAATTTGAATTACGATCATTAAATGGCCAGAAAATCACTTAAATGTCTTTAAAGGTCAAATGACCCCTGAAAATTTCCAAAATTTCATAGTACAGTTGTATTAGTGCACGTTAAACGTAGGAAAAATATTTGAAGGCCATAAGAGGAAGCTATCTCCCGTTCGTCATCAAACATGCATTGTTCCCTCTCGGAACCATGAGCCTTGTAGTGAGTTGCTCCGGTTTGTGAGGGTTGTGTGTCCAAACTTTTGTCAAACATGCCAATTGTTTACCACATCATGTTGGTGGCATGACATTAAATCAAGCAAGGTTTCATGTTTTGCTAATCATTTTTAAATTTTCTGGAATTAAAATGCCATGGCACTCCATGCATGTGCCCATGCCGTGAAACCAATATGTTTGAAAATTCCTTCAAATTTACTTTACACGAAATTAACTCGCAGACAAGTACACAAATATGATTTTCAAACCGTTATGTTTAGGCGTTGCATGTAGATGTAGTTCAAATTTTAATTATGGTCATTAAATGGCTAAAAAATCACTTAAATGTCTTTAATAGGACAAATGACCGCTAGAATTTTCCAAATTTTCACAGTACTGTTATAGTAGTGAACGTTAAACGTAGAATAAATTTTGAAGGTCGACTTTGGAAGGTATATCATGTTCGTCATCAAACATGCATTGTTCCCCCTCGGAACCACGAGCCTTCTAGTGAGTTGCTCCGGTTTGTGAGGGGTGTGTGTCCAAACTTTTGTCAAACAAGCCATTTTTTACCACACCATCGTGGTGGCAAGACATTACATCGACCAATGTTTTATATGTTTCTGATATTTTTAAAATTTTCTAGAATTAAAATGCCATGGCACTCCATGCTTACATATGCATGTGTCCATGTCGTGAGACCACTATGTTTGAAAATTCCTTCTAATTTACTGCACATGGAATTAACTCTCACACAAGTACACAAATATGATTTTCAAACCGTTATGATAAGGCGTTGCATGTAGAGGCAGTTCAAATTTGAATTACGGTCATTAAATGGCTAGAAAATCACTTAAATGTCTTTAAAAGTTAAAATTACCCCTAGAACTTTCCAAAATTTCACATTACAGTTGCAGTAGTGCCCGTTAAACGTAGAAAAAAAATTGAAGGCCATAAGACGAAGCTATCTCCCGTTCATCACCAAACATGCATTGTGCCCTCTCGGAACCATGAGCCTTCTAGTGAGTTTCTCATGTTTGTGAGGGGTGTTGTGTCCAAACTTTCTTCAAACATGCCAATTTTTTTACCACATCATCTTGGTGGCATGACATTACATCAAGCAAGGTTTCATGTGTTTCTGATCATTTTTTAATTTTTTGGAATTAAAATTCCATGTCACTCCATGCATACATATGCATGTGTCCATGTCGTGAGACCAATATGTTTGAAAATTCCTTCTAATTTACTGCACATGGAATTAACTCGCACACAAGTACACAAATATGATTTTTCAAACCGTTATGTTTAGGCGTTGCATGTGGATGTAGTTGAAATTTGAATTACAGTCATTAAATGGCTAGAAAATAAGTTAAATGTCTTTAATAGGTCAAATGACCGCTAGAATTTTTCAAAATTTCACAGTACTGTTATAGCAGTGAACGTTAAACGTAGAATAAATTTTGAAGGTCGACTGAGGAAGATATATCCTGTTCGTCATCAAACATGCATTGTTCCCTCTCGGAACCACGAGCCTTCTAGTGAGTTGCTCCGGTTTGTGAGGGGTGTGTGTCCAAACTTTCGTCAAACAATCCAATTTTTTTACCACATCATCTTGGTGGCATGACATTACATCGACCAAGGTTTTATATGTTTCTGATATTTTTAAAAATTTCTGGAATTAAAATGCCATGGCACTCCATGCATACATATGCATGTGTCCATGTCGTGAGACCAATATGTTTGAAAATTCCTTCTAATTTACTGCACACATGGAATTAACTCTCACACAAGTACACAAATATGATTTTCAAACCGTTATGATTAGGCTTTGCATGTAGAGGCAGTACAAATTTGAATTACGGTCATTAAATGGCTAGAAAATCAATTAAATGTCTTTAAAAGTTAATATTACCCCCTAGAACTTTCCAAAATTTCACATTACAGTTGTAGTAGTGCACGTTAAACGTAGAAAAAAAATTGAAGGCCATAAGAGGAAGCTATCTCCCGTTCATCATCAAACATGCATTGTGCCCTCTCGGAACCACGAGCCTTCTAGTGAGTTTCTCAGGTTTGTGAGAGGTGTTGTGTCTAAACTTTCTTCAAACATGCCAATTTTTTTACCACATCATCTTGGTGGCATGAAATTACGTCAAGCAAGGTTTCATGTGTTTCTGATCATTTTTTAATTTTTTGGAATTAACATTCCATGTCACTCCATGCATACATATGCATATGTCTATGTCGTGAGACCAATATGTTTGAAAATTCCTTTTAATTTACTGCACATGGAATTAACTCGCGCAAAAGTACACAAATATGATTTTTCAAACCTTTATGGTTAGGCGTTGCATGTAGATGCAGTTCAAATTTGAATTACGATGATTAAATGGCTAGAAAATCACTTAAATGTCTTTAAATATCAAATGACCCCTGAAATTTTCCAAAATTTCATAGTACAGTTGTATTAGTGCACGTCAAACGTAGGAAAAATATTTGAAGGCCATAAGAGGAAGCTATCTCCCGTTCGTCATCAAACATGCATTGTTCCCTCTCGGAACCATGAGCCTTGTAGTGAGTTGCTCCGGTTTGTGAGGGGTGTGTGTCCAAACTTTGGTCAAACATGCCAATTGTTTACCACATAATCTTGGTGGCATGACATTAAATCAAGCAAGGTTTCATGTTTTTCTAATCATTTTTAAATTTTCTGGAATTAAAATGCCATGGCACTCCATGCATGTGCCCATGCCGTGAAACCAATATGTTTGAAAATTCCTTCTAATTTACTGCACACGAAATTAACTCGCACACAATTACCAAAATATGATTTTCAAACCGTTATGTTTAGGCGTTGCCTGTAGATGTAGTTCAAATTTTAATTACGGTCATTAAATGGCTAAAAAATCACTTAAATGTCTTTAATAGGTCAAATGACGGCTAGAATTTTCCAAATTTTCATAGTACTGTTATAGTAGTGAACGTTAAACATAGAAGAAATTTTGAAGGTCGACTTAGGAAGGTATATCATGTTCGTCATCAAACATGCATTGTTCCCCCTCGGAACCACGAGCCTTCTAGTGAGTTGCTCCGGTTTGTGAGGGGTGTGTGTCCAAACTTTCGTCAAACATGCCATTTTTTTACCACACCATCTTGGTGGCAAGACATTACATCGACCAATGTTTTATATGTTTCTGATATTTTTAAAATTTTCTGGAATTAAAATGTCATGGCACTCCATGCATACATATGCATGTGTCCAGGTCGTGAGACCAATATGTTTGAAAATTCCTTCTAATTTACTGCACATGGAATTAACTCTCACACAAGTACACAAATATGATTTTCAAACCGTTATGGTTAGGCGTTGCATGTAGAGGCAGTTAAATTTGAATTACGGTCATTAAATGGCTAGAAAATCACTTAAATGTCTTTAAAAGTTAAAATTACCCCTAGAACTTTCCAAAATTTCACATTACAGTTGTAGTAGTGCATGCTAAACGTATAAAAAAAATTGAAGGCCATAAGACGAAGCTATCTCCCGTTCATCACCAAACATGCATTGTGCCCTCTCGCAACCATGAGCCTTCTAGTGAGTTTCTCAGGTTTGTGAGGGGTGTTGTGTCCAAACTTTCTTCAAACATGCCAATTTTTTACCACATCATCTTGGTGGCATGACATTACATCAAGCAAGGTTTCATGTGTTTCTGGTCATTTTTTAATTTTTTGGAATTAAAATTCCATGTCACTCCATGCATACATATGCATGTGTCCATGTCGTGAGACCAATATGTTTGAAAATTCCTTCTAATTTACTGAACATGGAATTAACTCGCACACAAGTACACAAATATGATTTTTCAAACCGTTATGTTTAGGCATTGCATGTGGATGTAGTTGAAATTTGAATTACGGTCATTAAATGGCTAGAAAATAAGTTAAATGTCTTTAATAGGTCAAATGACCGCTAGAATTTTTTAAAATTTCACAGTACTGTTATAGCAGTGAATGTTAAACGTAGAATAAATTTTGAAGGTCGACTGAGGAAGATATATCCTGTTCGTCATCAAACATGCATTGTTCCCTCTCGGAACCACGAGCCTTCTAGTGAGTTGCTCCGGTTTGTGAGGGGTGTGTGTCCAAACTTTCGTCAAACAGGCCAATTTTTTTACCACATCATCTTGGTGGCATGACATTACATCAACCAAGGTTTTATATGTTTATGATATTTTTAAAAATTTCTGGAATTAAAATGCCATGGCACTCCATGCATACATATGCATGTGTCCATGTCTTGAGACCAATATGTTTGAAAATTCCTTCTAATTTACTGCACACATGGAATTAACTCTCTCACAAGTACACAAATATGAATTTAAACCGTTATGATTAGGCTTTGCATGTAGAGGCAGTTCAAATTTGAATTACAGTCATTAAATGGCTAGAAAATCACTTAAATGTCTTTAAAAGTTAAAATTACCCCCTAGAGCTTTCCAAAATTTCATATTACAGTTGTAGTAGTGCACGTTAAACAAAGAAAAAAAATTGAAGGCCATAAGAGGAAGCTATCTCCCGTTCATCATCAAACATGCATTGTGCCCTCTCGGAACCACGAGCCTTCTAGTGAGTTTCTCAGGTTTGTGAGGGGTGTTGTGTCCAGACTTTCTTCAAACATGCCAATTTTTTTACCACATCATCTTGGTGGCATGACATTACATCAAGCAAGGTTTCATGTGTTTCTGATCATTTTTTAATTTTTTGGAATTAACATTCCATCTCACTCCATGCATACATATGCATGTGTCTATGTCGTGAGACCAATATGTTTGAAAATTCCTTCTAATTTACTGCACATGGAATTAACTCGCGCAAAAGTACACAAATATGATTTTTCAAACCTTTATGGTTAGACGTTGCATGTAGATGCAGTTCAAATTTGAATTACGATGATTAAATGGCTAGAAAATCACTTAAATGTCTTTAAATGTCAAATGACCCCTGAAATTTTCCAAAATTTCATAGTACAGTTGTATTAGTGCACGTTAAACGTAGGAAAAAGATTTGAAGGCTATAAGAGGAAGCTATCTCCCGTTCGTCATCAAACATGCATTGTTCCCTCTCGGAACCATGAGCCTTCTATTGAGTTGCTCGGTTTGTGAAGGGTGTGTGTCCAAACTTTGGTCAAACATGCCAATTGTTTACCACATCATCTTGGTGGCATGGCATTAAATCAAGCAAGGTTTCATGTTTTTCTAATCATTTTTAAATTTTCTGGAATTAAAATGCCATGGCACTCCATGCATGTGCCCATGCCATGAAACCAATATGTTTGAAAATTCCTTCTAATTTACTTCACACGAAATTAACTCGCACACAAGTACACAAATATGATTTTTAAACCGTTATGTTTAGGCGTTGCATGTAGATGTAGTTCAAATTTTAATTACAGTCATTAAATGGCTAAAAAATCACTTAAATGTCTTTAATAGGTCAAATGACCGCTAGAATTTTCCAAATTTTCACAGTACTATTATAGCAGTGAACGTTAAACGTAGAATAAATTTTGAAGGTCGACTTAGGAAGGTATATCCTGTTCGTCATCAAACATGCATTGTTCCCCCTCGGAACCACGAGCCTTCTAGTGAGTTGCTCCGGTTTGTGAGGGGTGTGTGTTCAAACTTTCGTCAAACAGGCCATTTTTTACCACATCATTCTTGGTGGCAAAACATTACATCGACCAAGGTTTTATATGTTTCTGATATTTTTAAAATTTTCCGGAATTAAAATGCCATGGCACTCCATGCATACATATGCATGTGTCCATGTCGTGAGACCAATATGTTTGAAAATTCCATCTAATTTACTGCACATGGAATTAACTCTCACACAAGTACACAAATATGATTTTCAAACCGTTATGATTAGGCGTTGCATGTAGAGGCAGTTCAAATTTGAATTACGGTCATTAAATGGCTCGAAAATCACTTAAATGTCTTTAAAAGTTAAAATTACCCCTAGAACTTTCCAAAATTTCACATTACAGTTGTAGTAGTGCACATTAAACGTAGAAAAAAAATTGAAGGCCATAAGACGAAGCTATCTCCCGTTCATCACCAAACATGCATTGTGCCCTCTCGGAACCATGAGCCTTCTAGTGAGTTTCTTAGGTTTGTGAGAGGTGTTGTGTCGAAACTTTCTTCAAACATGCCAATTTATTTACCACATCATCTTGGTGGCATGACATTACAGCAAGCAAGGTTTCATGTGTTTCTGATCATTTTTTAATTTTTTGGAATTAAAATTCCATGACACTCCATGCATACATATGCGTGTGTCCATGTCGTGAGACCAATATGTTTGAAAATTCCTTCTAATTTACTGCACATGGAATTAACTCGCACACAAGTACACAAATATGATTTTTCAAACCTTTATGTTTAGGCGTTGCATGTAGATGTAGTTCAAATTTGAATTACGGTCATTAAATGGCTGGAAAATAAATAAAATGTCTTTAATAGGTCAAATGACCGCTAGAATTTTTCAAAATTTCACAGTACTGTTATAGCAGTGAACGTTAAACGTAGAATAAATTTTGAAGGTTGACTGAGGAAGATATATCTTGTTCGTCATCAAACATGCATTGTTCCCTCTCGGAACCACGAGCCTTCTAGTGAGTTGCTCCGGTTTGTGAGGGGTGTGTGTCCAAACTTTCGTCAAACAAGCCAATTTTTTTACCACATCATCTTGGTGGCATGACATTACATCGACCAAGGTTTTATTTGTTTTTGATATTTTTAAAAATTTCTGGAATTAAAATGCCATGGCACTCCATGCATACATATGCATGTGTCCATGTCGTGAGACCAATATGTTTGAAAATTCCTTCTAATTTACTGCACACATGGAATTAACTCTCACACAAGTACACAAATATGATTTTTAAACCATTATGATTAGGCATTGCATGTAGAGGCAGTTCAAATTTGAATTATGGTCAGTAAATGGCTAGAAAATCAATTAAATGTCTTTAAAAGTTAAAATTACCCCCTAGAACTTTCCAAAATTTCACATTACAGTTGTAGTAGTGCACGTTAAACGTAGAAAAAAAATTAAAGGCCATAAGAGGAAGCTATCTCCCGTTCATCATCAAACATGCATTGTGCCCTCTCGGAACCACGAGCCTTCTAGTGAGTTTCTTACGTTTGTGAGGGGTGTTGTGTCCAAACTTTCTACAAACATACCAATTTTTTTACCACATCATCTTGGTGGCATGACATTACATCAAGCAAGGTTTCATGTGTTTCTGATCATTTTTTAATTTTTTGGAATTAAAATTCCATGTCACTCCATGCATACATATGCATGTGTCCATGTCGTGAGACCAATATGTTTGAAAATTCCTTCTAATTTACTACACATGGAATTAACTCGCACACAAGTACACAAATATGATTTTTCAAACCGTTATGTTTAGGCGTTGCATGTAGATGTAGTTCAAATTTGAATTACGGTCATTACATGGCTAGAAAATAGCTTAAATGTCTTTAATAGGTCAAATGACTGCTAGAATTTTTCAAAATTTCAAAGTACAGTTGTATTAGTGCACGTTAAACGCAGGAAAAAGATTTGAAGGCCATAAGAGGAAGCTATCTCCCGTTTGTCATCAAACATGCATCGTTCCCTCTCGGAACCATGAGCCTTCTAGTGAGTTGCTCCGGTTTGTGAGGGGTGTGTGTCCAAACTTTGGTTAAACATGCCAATTGTTTACCACATCATCTTAGTGGCATGGCATTAAATCAAGCAAGGTTTCATGTTTTTCTAATCATTTTTAAATTTTCTGGAATTAAAATGCCATGGCACTCCATGCATGTGCCCAAGCCGTGAAACCAATATGTTTGAAAATTCTTTCTAATTTACTGCACACGAAATTAACTCGCACACAAGTACACAAATATGATTTTTAAACCATTATCTTTAGGAGTTGCATGTAGATGTACTTCGAATTTTAATTACGGTCATTAAATGGCTAAAAATCACTTAAATGTCTTTTAAAGTTAAAATTACCCCCTAGAACTTTCCAAAATTTCACATTACAGTTGTTGTAGTGCACGTTAAACGTAGAAAAAAAATTGAAGGCCATAAGAGGAAGCTATCTCCCGTTCATCATCAAACATGCATTATGCCCTCTCGGAACCACGAGCCTTCTAGTGAGTTTCTCAGGTTTGTGACGGGTGTTGTGTCCAAACTTTCTTCAAACATGCCAATTTTTTTACCACATCATCTTGGTGGCATGACATTACATCAAGCAAGGTTTCATGTGTTTCTGATCATTTTTTAATTTTTTGGAATTAACATTCCATGTCACTCCATGCATACGTATGCATGTGTCTATGTCGTGAGACCAATATATTTGAAAATTCCTTCTAATTTACTACACATGGAATTAACTCGCACACAAGTACACAAATATGATTTTTCGAACCTTTATGGTTAGGCGTTGCATGTAGATGCAGTTCAAATTTGAATTACGATCATTAAATGGCTAGAAAATCACTTAAATGTCTTTAAAGGTCAAATGACCCCTGAGAATTTCAAAAATTTCATAGTACAGTTGTATTAGTGCACGTTAAATGTAGGAAAATTATTTGAAGGCCATAAGAGGAAGCTATCTCCCGTTCATCATCAAACATGCATCGTTCCCTCTCGGAACCATGACCCTTCTAGTGAGTTGCTCCGGTTTGTGGGGGGTGTGTGTCCAAACTTTGGTCAAACATGCCAATTGTTTACCACATCATCTTGGTGGCATGGCATTAAATCAAGCAAGGTTTCATGTTTTTCTAATCATTTTTAAATTTTCTGGAATTAAAATGCCATGGCACTCCATGCATGTGCCCATGCCGTGAAACCAATATGTTTGAAAATTCTTTCTAATTTACTGCACACGAAATTAACTCGCACACAAGTACACAAATCTGATTTTTAAACCATTATGTTTAGGCGTTGCATGTAGATGTAGTTCAAATTTTAATTACGGTCATTAAATGGCTAAAAAATCACTTAAATGTCTTTAATAGGTCAAATGACCGCTAGAATTTTCCAAATTTTCACAGTACTGTTATAGTAGTGAACGTTAAATGTAGAATAAATTTTTAAACTCGACTTAGGAAGGTATTTCCTATTCGTCATCAAACATGAATTGTTCCCCCTCGGAACCACGAGCCTTCTAGTGAGTTGCTCCGGTTTGTGAGGGGTGTGTGTCCAAACATTCGTCAAACAGGCCATTTTTTTACCACATCATCTTGGTGGCAAGACATTACATCGACCAAGGTTTTATAAGTTTCTGATATTTTTAAAATTTTCTGGAATTAAAATGCCATGGCACTCCATGCATACATATGCATGTTTCCATGTTGTGAGACCAATATGTTTGAAAATTCCTTCTAATTTACTGCACATGGAATTAACTCTCACACAAGTACACAGATATGATTTTCAAACCATTATGATTATGCGTTGCATGTAGAGGCAGTTCAAATTTGAATTACGGTCATTAAATGGCTAGAAAATCACTTAAATGTCTTTAAAAGTTAAAATTACCCCTAGAACTTTCCAAAATTTCACATTACATTTGTAGTAGTGCATGTTAAACGTAGAAAAAAATTGAAGGCCATAAGACGAAGCTATCTCCCGTTCATCACCAAACATGCATTGTGCCCTCTCGGAACCATGAGCCTTCTAGTGAGTTTCTCAGGTTTGTGAGGGGTGTTGTGTCCAAACTTTCTTCAAACATGCCAATTTTTTTACCACATCATCTTGGTGGCATGACATCACATCAAGCAAGGTTTCATGTGTTTCTGATCATTTTTTAATTTTTCGGAATTAAAATTCCATGTCACTCCAAATTTTCATTGTACAGTTGTATTAGTGCACATTAAAGATAGGAAAAAGATTTGAAGGCCATAAGAGGAAGCTATCTCCCGTTCGTCATCAAACATGCATTGTTCCCTCTCGGAACCATGAGCCTTCTAGTGAGTTGCTCCGGTTTGTGAGGGGTGTGTGTCCAAACTTTGGTCAAACAGGCCAATTGTTTACCACATCATCTTGGTTGCATGACATTAAATCAAGCAAGGTTTCATGTTTTTCTAACCATTTTCAAATTTATTGGAATTAAAATGCCATGGCACTCCATGCATGTGCCCATGCCGTGAAACCAATATGTTTGAAAATTCCTTCTAATTTACTACACACGAAATTAACTCGCACACAAGTACACAAATATGATTTTTCAAACCGTTATGTTTAGGTGTTCATGTAGATGTAGTTCAAATTTGAATTATGGTCATTAAATGGCTAGAAAATCACTTAAATGTCTTTAATAGATGAAATGACCGCTAGAATTTTCCAAATTTTCACAGTACTGTTATAGTAGTGAACGTTAAATGTAGAATAAATTTTGAAGGTCGACTGAGGAAGATATATCCTGTTCGTCATCAAACATGCATTGTTCCCCCTCGGAACCACGAGCCTTCTAGTGAGTTGCTCCGGTTTGTGAGGGGTGTGTGTCCAAACATTCGTCAAACAGGCCATTTTTTTACCACATCATCTTGGTGGCAAGACATTACATCGACCAAGGTTTTATATGTTTCTGATATTTTTTAAATTTTCTGGAATTAAAATGCCATGGCACTCCATGCATACATATGCATGTGTCCATGTTGTGAGACCAATATGTTTGAAAATTCCTTCTAATTTACTGCACATGGAATTAACTCTCACACAAGTACACAAATATGATTTTCAAACCGTTATGATTAGGCGTTGCATGTAGAGGTAGTTCAAATTTGAATTACGGTCATTAAATGGCTAGAAAATCACTTAAATGTCTTTAAAAGTTAAAGTACCCCTAGAACTTTCCAAAATTTCACATTAGTTAAATGTAGAAAAAAAATTGAAGGCCATAAGAGGAAGCTATCTCCCATTCATCATCAAACATGCATTGTGCCCTCTCGGAACCACGAGCCTTCTAGTGAGTTTCTCAGGTTTGTGAGGGGTGTTGTGTCCAAACTTTCTTCAAACATGCCAATTTTTTTTACCACATCATCTTGGTGGCATTACATTACATCAAGCAATGTTTCATGTGTTTCTATTCATTTTTAAATTTTTTGGAATTAACATTCCATGTCACTCCATGCATACATATGCATGTGTCTATGTCGTGAGACCAATATGATTGAATATTCTTTCTAATTTACTGCACATGGAATTAACTCGCACACATGTACACAAATATGATTTTTCAAACATTGATGGTTAGGCGTTGCATGTAGATGCAGTTCAAATTTGAATTACGATCATTAAATGGCTAGAAAATCACTTAAATGTCTATAAAGGTCAAATAACCCCTGAAATTTTCCAAATTTTCTTAGTACTGTTGTATTAGTGCACGTTAAACGTAGGAAAATGATTTGAAGGCCATAACAAGAAGCTATCTCCCGTTCGTCATCAAACATGCATTGTTCCCTCTCGGAACCATGAGGCTTCTAGTGAGTTGCTCTGGTTTGTGAGGGGTGTTGTAATGCCCAGGATGGGACTATATCTCCTACATGTCGAGGCACGACTTAAAGATATAAGCCCATTCTGGAATGATCGCAAGTTTGGTACCTTTGCACATCTCATGTAAAAATAGGGATGGAAAACTGAAAAGATAGTTGGCTTACACTCACCACGTCACACAAATTCATTACATGTCCAATCATCATTCAAATGAACATCACAACCCATCTAACGGTAAAGATCCAAATGACAAGATACCAAACATAACATTAAACCACAGGTCTGAATCGAATCCTAGTAGAAGCTCTACTGATCAACCGGATAGTTCACGTAGTAACGGCTACGCTCCTCGTCGTACTCCCAGTCTAGCTCAGTGCCATCACCAGTGTAGCTCACCATCGTACCTGCATCTGGTGTGTTGAAGTAACTGTGAGCCACAGAGGACTCAGCAATCCTGTAACCGGGTAACACGACTATTTAAGCCTTGGGTGTGGAACAAGGCTGAAGAAAGAACAAGAGTCTGCAGCAGCACTAGCCTAGCTTACGTAAAAGAGAGCGAGAAGAGAAGGTGCCTCGGTCGAGAGATGATCACGAAGTGATCCTAAACTAGCAAGTCAAACATAACCCCACCGTGTTCACTTCCCGAATCCCTTTCGGAAAATGACCGTCACGGCACACACGCTCGTAGTGTATTGGAACATGGTGTCAAGTTTTCTACAACCAGATATTAACAAGCTCCCATCTGCCACATAACCGCGGGTACGGCTTGCGAAAGTTCATAACCCTACAGGGGTGTTCCAACTTGGCCCATGACAAGCCCACGATCCGCGGAGTCGCAACTCCAAGGTGGGAAGGCCCGAGTATTCTCGGAATCCCATGCTCAAGATACTCCGACTAAGGTAAGGCTAATGCAGCAAATCCTCCCGGCATATCTAGTCTCAGGACACGACCGGATGGGCGAAGCTACGGGTTTTTACCAGACCTCGGGTTTCCCCATGGTGGCCCCGCAGGCTCCCCGTTTCGGACCAACACTCATGTGGAGCACTGGCCCGGGGTTGTTGATTAAGAAGAGGGTTAATTACTCCCTATGCAAGGTTTTTCGTTATTAGGCAAATAGTACAATGTTGGGACTTGCTGGAAAAGACTTAGCACTTAGCGATTTATCGAGGGGGTCCCATAACCCCAACCGTGTGAGGAACGCATAATCAAGGAACATAACACCGGTTTATACGGTTCCTAGCGGCATGAGTGGAACAAAACACCAAGCAAAAGGCTTAGCCTTCCACCCATTACCAATATATAGATGATTTCATTTAGTAATTAATATAGTGTGATATCGCAACAAGCTTCAACAAGAAGCAAGAATCTTCAATCTTCTCCTGCAACTAACAATGCTATAAGAGGGGCTGAGCGAAGCCTACGTATAGCCAATCAATGGTTTGCATAGGTAGGGTGGTTAGACAGGATCATGGTTACAATAGGAGGCTGACAGGAAAACATGGGCATCGAGGCAAATAGCTATAGAGCGATACTTCTAGCAATAGGCAAAGATAGTAATGGTATCCGGGTTCGGTCATCTTGCCTGTTGAGTCGTCGATAGGATCGTAAGAGGGCTCTTCGGTCTCAAGCTCGGTGGTAACCTTGTTCTCGTACTCGTACTCAGCTTCCGGCTCTACTCAACACAAACACACAAGGCACGAAATCAACAAGATGCAATGCGCACACAAAATATGCTGGATGCATGACTGATGCACTATGGAAGCACAAGGAGCATGACAATATGAGATCAAGCAAAATACTTCAATACATAATAACAATAGGATATTATGAATCTACATGAAAGATCACACAAGTTTCATATAGGACTTGCTCAAATCTGAGCTACGGGCTAAAAGTTACACACAAAACAATAAACATGCGAAACAATTCCATTGGAGCACCCCCAAAGGAGCCATGGATCAATAGCAACAAGCTATGCCATATTGAACTTGATAACAAAATCCTGGCAGCAGTATTTTATTGCAACTTGGGAGCAAAAGATAAATATGCTACAGCCACTCAAGTAAGCATATGAGAGCATGACTCGATAGCCAACAACTTATACAACAAGGAATCATCAAGAGTCACCCCAAAACTATCATGGATTGGCCAAGAACAACAAGCAAACATGGCATCTGGAAATTACAGATTCCAGACTTGGTGAAATTTCACTAAGTGTTGAAACAGCAGTTTCATCATGGCATCTTTGAGAGCAAGTTTAAGTCACCTGAAAGCATATCAAGACAAGTGGTAAGCGCCACAGCAAAGTACACATGATGGTGAATCCAAAACACCTAAGCATGCATCAAGGGGACAAACACGACGATAGCAATGAGCTCCTCTACGAGGCATCTTGTAACAAGTTTAACAACATAACAGCCACATAGCACTTTGCAACGGAGATAAGCATGGCAAGATGAAATCTATCATGCAAGCTTAAACAATCAACATGTAGAGCATTTCATGACGAACACGTGGACATCTCATTTGCATCATTTGGATAAACATGCACCAAGTTATCACATTGCAAAGATGGCATGAAAACAACTACTAACATCAGTTTTTAACAAGTAGCACTCTTGCAACAGATTTTTAAGCATCTAGATGATCTCAAACATGCATGGCATAATGGAACAAAATGTAGTACATGTCTCCATGAACATTTTGACATATCATTCACTCAAATCGGACCATCACACACAAAGTTATCCACATTTGAAAACAACAACAGACAACAAAATATCTACAGACTTAGTGGAAAAACGAGGGGCTACCTCCGGGTCAACGGAAAGTCAACGCGGGCTGGGGGTTCGCGGATCGGGTCCTGGCGGAGTGGATCGGGCTGTAGCGGCTAACGGGTCCACGGGCTTCGGGCGGGCCGACCCGTTAGTGGATCTGGCGATCTGGATCGGACCGAGGGGATCCTCCCGATCCCACAATCGGTAGCGGTGGCGGCAGGCGATCGATTGCGCTGGGCGGCTACTGGGCCGGCTCGGCCTGGTGGGGAGTTGGGCCTCGCGGGGCGCCGAGGCCGGGCCCAGGCGGGGCGAAGTGGCGGAGGCCCACGGGGCGAGCCGGATCTGGATTGGGGGATCCTTCGATCCCCCAGACCGAGCAGCGACGGCTGGCCTTCGGGCGATGGAGCGACGGCTGGCGTCGGACCGGCACGGCGGTGGCGGCCCTGGCCGGCGGGAAGGCGCGGCGGCGGGGTGCAGGCAGGGCGGCGCCGGCCCCGCGGCGAGGTGGAGAGGCCAGCGGTGAGGGCCCCGCGGCGGTGGGGACCGGAGAAGGCGGCGGCGGATCTCCGGCGAGGAATTCCGGCGAGCTCCGGCGAGGGGCTGCCCGGCGGCGGGGAAGACGGCTGGAGGAAGAAGATGATGGAGGAAGGAGACACTAGGGTTTGGGGGAAAAATTGGGGAAGTTGGACAAATATATAGGCACAAGGAGCTAGGGTTTATCCAAATGAGGTGTGGTTTTCGGCCACGCGATCAGAATTGGATGGCCTAGATGAAGGGAGGGGTTTGGGCTGGTTTGGTGGGCTGTTGGATGGCTGTCTTGGGCCTCAAAGAGGGGGTACTTTCAGCCCACGAGAATAACTGTTGGAGCACCAAACGAACTCCAAACGCGACGAGATTTAACAGGCGGGTTACACACACCAAAACAACAACACACGACAAGTCTCGCGCCCAACAGGAAACGTTACACGGCCAAACACCAAAGTAGGCCTTGGGGATGCCACGGACACGTGAGGGAGCTCCGGAACTCGAAACGGACAACGAAAAAAAAACGAGTGGGATCGGATGCAAACGACAACACAAATGCAATGCGATGCACATGACTACATGCTATGAATGAACACACGCCCACGACAGAAGAACGAAAAACCCGAAAGACAAAGAACCCGGAATGGAATTGATGAAGCCAGAGATATTATATATTGCCCAAAAGGGAAAGTATTACATCCGGGGCATTACAAACTCTCCTCCACTACAAAAAGATCTCGTCCCGAGATCTAGGACTGGAAGAAGGAAGGGTACTCGGAACGAAGGTGATCTTCTCGTTCCCATGTAGCTTCTCGGTCTGTATGGTGTGACCACTTGACTTTAAAGAATTTGATGGACTTGTTGCGGGTATTGCGCTCGATTTCTTCGAGAATAGCAACTGGGTGCTCTCGGTAAGACAAGTCTTGTTGAAGATCAATCTCTTCAAACGGAATCATGCGTTCAGGAGTCTTGAAGCACTTGCGGAGTTGCGACACATGAAAGACATCATGAACATTGGCGAAGTTGGACGGGAGCTCAAGCTGATAGGCTAGATCGCCTCTTTTGCCAAGGATCTTGAAAGGCCCGACGTATCTAGGAGCAAGCTTTCCTTTGATACCGAATCTTTGGGTTCCTTTCATAGGAGAAACACGGAGATAGACATGATCCCCAATGTTGAAAGCCAAATCACGATGCTTGCCGTCATAGTAGCTCTTCTGACGCGACTGAGCGGCCTTGAGATTCTCACGTATGACTTTGCACATTTCTTCGGCTTCTGAGATCAAGTCATTGCCAAGAAGTTGACGTTCACTAGTCTCGGACCAGTTGAGAGGGGTACGGCACTTTCTGCCATAGCGGATTTCAAACGGAGCTTTGCTGGCACTTGCTTGGAAGCTGCTGTTGTAAGAGAACTCGGCAAATGGAAGGCAATCTTCCCATTTCATGCCAAAACATATGACACAAGCTCTGAGCATGTCTTCTAGAATCTGATTCACTCTCTCGACTTGACCACTAGTCTTAGGGTGAAATGCAGTGCTGAAACGAATCTTAGTGTCCATGGCGGACTGAAAGGAGTCCCAGAACTTTGAAGTGAACAAACTTCCACGGTCTGAGGAGATAACTTGAGGAATGCCATGTAAGGACACAATCTTGGAAGTGTACAACTCTGCCGATTGAGCTGCATTGATTGATTCTTTGACTGGAAGGAAGTGAGCGACTTTGGTAAGCTTGTCAATCACCACAAAGATAGAATCATTCCCTCTCTTGGACTTCGGAAAGCCAGTGACGAAATCCATTTCAATGTGTTCGAATTTCCACTCGGGAATAGGAAGAGGTTGGAGAAGACCGGCTGGACGTTGATGCTCTGCCTTCACTCTTCTGCAGACATCACATTTATTCATGAATTGGGCAATCTCCCTTTTCATGCGTGTCCACCAGTAAGATTGTTTGAGGTCTTGGTACATCTTGGAACTGCCAGGATGAATGGAAAGGAGGGAATCATGTGCTTCTTCCATTATGAGCTTCCTGAGATCACCTTTGGGAACGACGAGTCTATCCTCACAGAACAAGGTATCTCTCTCATCAACGCGATAGCACTTGTATTTAGGAGTACCCTTTGCAATACCATGTTTCACTTTCTGCACCATAGCATCACTGAGTTGGGCCTCACGGATCTGATCTTCCAAGGTAGGAGCAACTTGAAGATTTGCAAGAAAACCCTGCGGAACAACTTGGAGGTTGAGCTTCCTGAAAGCTTCACAAAGCTCAGGCTGGAACGGCTTGATAAGGAGGCTGTTGCAATATGCCTTTCTGCTCAAAGCATCTGCAATCACATTCGCCTTGCCAGGTGTGTATTCGATGCTGGGATCATACTCTTGGATCATTTCGACCCATCGAGTCTGGCGGAGGTTCAGATTCGGCTGTGTGAAGATGTACTTCAAGCTCATGTGATCGGTGAAGATGTCGACTTTTCTGCCCAGCAGCAGGTGTCTCCACGTAATCAAAGCATGTACCACAGCTTCTAGTTCAAGATCATGTGTGGGGTAGTTCTTCTCACTTAGCTTCAGCTGACGAGAAGTGTACGCCACAATTCTCTTGTCCTGCATAAGCACACCACCAAGACCTTGAAGAGAAGCATCACAGAATATTTCGTAGGGCTTGGACTCATCTGGAGGAGTTAGAACTGGAGCAGAGACGAGCTTTTCTTTGAGAGTTTTTAATGCCACTTCACAATCTGGAGACCAGTAGTACTTGACATTCTTTTGCAGCAAGTTGGAGAGAGGCTTGGCAATCTTGGAGAAGTTCTCAACGAACCTTCTGCAATAGCTGGCAAGACCAAGAAAACTTCGGAGTTGCTTGACGTTCTGAGGAGCTTCCCAGTTGACAATTGCTTCAACTTTCTCGGGGTTTACCGCAATACCGTCAGCAGAGATGATATGGCCCAGATACAAGACCTTATCGAGCCAGAATTCGCACTTGGAGAACTTGGCATAGAACTTATGTTCACGGAGTCTGTCGAGAACGAGACGGAGGTGCTTTTCGTGATCTTCTTCATTCTTGGAAAATACCAAAATGTCATCTAGATACACAAGCACAAACTCGCCGGTGTAGGGGTTGAAAATGTAGTGCATCATTCTCGAGAATGTAGGTGGAGCATTGGCGAGACCAAAGGACATGACTGTATACTCATAGGAGCCGTAGCTCGTTCTGAAGGCAGTCTTGGGGATGTCTTCCTCGCGAATGCGAATTTGGTGATAGCCCATTCGGAGATCGAGCTTAGAGAACACTTTAGCTCCTTTGAGCTGCTCGAACAGTTCATTGATGGTGGGGAGCGGATACTTGTTCTTTATTGTCTTCTTGTTCAATGGCCGGTAATGGACGCAGAGGCGCTCCGTGCCATCCTTCTTCTTGACAAATAAGACACCACAGCCCCAAGGGGACGTACTAGGCCTGATCAGACCCATACACTCCTGTTCATCAAGCTGCTTCTTCAACTCCTTCAACTCTTTAGGAGAGAGCTTGTACGGACGCCGGCATGCTGGCTCAGTACCCGGCTCGAGCTCAATGACGAATTCCACTTGCCGATGAGGAGGCATGCCTGGAAGTTCTTCAGGAAAGACGTCTTGGTATTCGTTAACCACCGGAATTTGAGATATGGCATTCATCTCGCCCTTGTCATTGAGAGAGAAAATCCTGATTGTGTTATCCCTGGAGGCGAAGATAATCACATCATCATCGGAATGAGTAATCTTGACTTCCTTCTGTGCACAGTCAATTTGAGCATCATGCTGAGAAAGCCAGTCCATTCCGAGGATAAGGTCGATGTCGGAATTGCCGAGAACCACCGGTTTAGCCAGAAAGCGATAATCACCCATGCGAATAGAAACATCCGGAGCATACACACTAGAAGTCATACGTCTCCCCGGAGAAATAACTTGCAACCTCTGAGGCAAATTTTTTGTGACAAAGTTGTGCTTGGATGCAAATGGATATGACATGAAGGAACATGAAGCACCCGAATCAAACAACACTTTAGCAGGAAAAGAGTTAACTGGAAGGTTACCCAAAATCACATCAGAAGAATTCTCCGCTTGCGCTACATTCATCAGATTCACCCTTGCATGATTGGGATTGTGCTTGACAATAGCTGTGCTGACAGGTGGAGGAAGCGAAAGTTGCTTTGGGTTGGGGCACTTGTTAGCATAGTGACCTTTCTGAGTGCACTTGTTGCAGACCACTTCTGAGAGAGGACGGAAATGAGAACCACTTGACTTGGAACCTTGGAACGGCGACTTGGACTGATTGCCTTGGTTTTGTGGGTGGGAGAAACCACGACCACCGGAGTTCTTGTTGTTGTTGGAGTTGTTGTAGGGAGCTCGGATCACAGGAGGAGGTGGAAGCCAAAACTTCTGTTGCTTCACGACCACTTGAGAAGATGAGGAGGAGTGAACAGCATCTCGAATCCTCTTTTTGGAAACTTCCATCTTGAGCTGGGCTGCCTCTTGCTTAAGCGCCATGTTATAAAATTTGTCAAACTCATCAGGCTCGAACAAGGTGAGAGAAAGTTGAAGTTCATCCTTCAGACCTCCACGGAACTGATAGATCTTGCTCTTGGCATCTGGGATGTCTTGCTTAGCATAGCGGGCAAGATTTTGGAACTTGACATTATACTGGTAGACAGTCATTGAGCCTTGCTTCAGGTTGCGGAATTGCTCACGCATACCCTCGATGACACTTGTTGGAATGTGGTGAGAGCGAAAGTCCTTGCAGAAATTCTCCCAAGAGATCACATGCCCTTCTCTGGAGTCTCTGGAGTCCTTGAGTTGAAGGCTGCAAACTTCACATAGTCTTCTTCCCTTACGTTACTGCACTCAAAATGATTCTTGATATCGGTTATCCAATCTTCAGCATCAAGAGGGTCGACACAGTAACTGAAAGCCTTTGGTTGATTGGCCAAGAACTGGTTGAGCGTAGCATGGTGCTGTTGGTTGAAGAGATTGCCTTGATTACCCTGAGCACCCTGATTAGCTTGATTTGCTTGCATCTGCTGCATCATCTGCATCATCATCTGGGTGTTCTGGTTTGTAGTTTGCATAATCGCTCTCCAAGCCTTAGATGGAGGAGGAGGGGAAGGAAGACGATCTGGAACCTCTTCACCCTCTGGGTTAGCGTTGGTAATCCTTTTAGGAGCCATCCTGAAATAGATGACCACCAATCAGCAATTTGATTGAAAGAAGGTATAAGCTGAAACAACGGATAGAAATGCAACATAGTCTTCACAAGAATCATTCGAACAAGAGGAACGAATGAAATTCTCAGTTAGATGATAACAACAATCTTCACGAGAAGCCACTGGGAGACAAAAGGTAAATAAGAAAAACAACAAGGTACAGATGGAAACAAACACAAGATATGAGCTTCATTCGACATCTTTGTGCTGAAAGCTTATGAACGCGTTATGAAAGGGTTTTGCAATCCCCGGATCAGCATAGCCAAGGACCCTTTAAGACGCAACTCCCGATCGGAACATCGGCCATAAAACCACTTCACTCAATGTAGAACCCCGAACTCGCTAACCTACATTCGTTGGAAGAATGCCTACGATCTACTGGATAAACCCACCTATTAATTTCCGAAAGTTTCCAGTTATGCAATCAGGTGTTAGGGATACAGGGGAAGCACCGCGCAATCAACTCTAACCTACATCCATCTGTATCCATCCTTCAACACATAACCAGTCTTTCTCGGAAACCGTCTACCTCGGACCTTCGAAAAGCATCCACTATACAAAGTTATGGCAATACTCCCGAACTACCTCCCTAGTACTGGGTGATGTCGGGGTTATCTTGCCACTAACCGTATAGGAGAGATTTTCGATGTCGGCCGTCTTAAGTATTCTAGTACTGTCGCGATATGCTTGTGACGACAATACCCCGAAGCTCAACTCCCCGGGACACTGCCACAACCCCTAATATCAGGAGGCATCGAGAACAATATTCTCGTCACAAGGGCATCGAAACAATCCAACAATACTCGCGAGATTCCTAAAAAAATTTGGTGCAATTTTTGAAAGTAGAAGAGGCAAGAGTAGTCGTCAGGAGTCCTCACCAGAGAGAAAGGGGATGAGGAGCAAAGAAATCCTACTCTCCGATATAAATATAGGACTCAAAATATTTTCAGTGTGTGCCTAGACTCGGCCGTCAACGATTCGATCAATCAGTGGGGGCTTCTAGGTCGGAGAAGGCTCTGAATACCAACTTGTAATGCCCAGGATGGGACTATATCTCCTACGTGTCGAGGCACGACTTAAAGATATAAGCCCATTCGGGAATGATCGCAAGTTTGGTACCTTTGCACATCTCATGTAAAAATAGGGATGGAAAACTGAAAAGATAGTTGGCTTACGATACGTCCAAAACGTATCTATAATTTCTGCTTGCTCCATGCCACTTTTGGTTGATATTGCTATTATATTCATACACTTCCATACACTTTTGATCATATTTGGACTAACCTACTAATCCAGTGCACCCCGGTGCCAGTTTCTGTTTTCGGCTGTTTTTGTATTTCAGGTTTTCACGTTACGAGAACTGCCAGGAAAAATCCAGAAAAATTATATAAAAAATCAGCGTTCCAGAACCTACCTTGCGCCCGAAGGACAGCCGGGGGGGCCACCAGGGCTCCAGGCGCCCTGGCGGCGCGCCCTCCCTGGGCCGCGCCGGGGGGGCGCCTGGGCCACCCTCGCCCCGTCTGGTGCCCCCCTTCGGCATATATTTAGAGCGTCCTTCGAAACCCTCGGGACGGGAACTCTTTTTCGCGATCTCATCTCTGTTCCGCCGCCGCCGCTGCTTCCAAGATCGGGAGCACCAGGAGAACTCTTCCCGGCACCCTGCCGGAGGGGAGGATCACCATCGGGAGCCTCTCCACCACCATGGACGCCTCCCGGATGAGTTTTGAGTAGTCTCCCGTGGACCATGAGTCCATGACCAGTAGCTATGTGATGTTCTCCTCCCGTTCTTCTGCTTCACTAATTAGTCCTCGTGAGCTGCCCTACATGATCGAGGCACATATGTAATCCTTGTGCTGTTGCTATGATGAGTTTGCTGGGATCCGATGGATCATGAGATTATGTTCAGATTGTTCTTGAGTAATATATTTGATCTACCTCTTTTATATTTATGTTCATAAGTAATTCTTGCATGTTCTCCGTTGTTATTTATTGCTTTGGCCAAGTAATACGTAGTGACTCCAAGTGGGAACGTTATGCTCGATTGTGGGTTCATGCCCCTCGATGACTAGCTTGAGTGACAGAAACATGAGTCTAGGGGATGTGCTGTTGCCACAAGGGGGAAAACAACGGTGTTTGTTCCCGCGGGTGCAAGGATTGTTTACTTTATGCAGAGTTCTTTTAATGCAGTTGTCTGTTGCTTTGAGTTTACACTATGGGTGGGACTCGCAACTTAATACCAGCGAGATGTTCTGGATAGATATCTCAAGGTGGATAATTAGTAGTAGATATTGATGGATTTTGGTCTACTTACTTTGGCGTACCGCCCATGCTTTGAACCTCAACCTTTCTTGCAATGTAATCAGCATTGGTTTGCGTTCGTGGTCCTGTCAATTACCCAGCTGTAATTCGTTTACCTCACATAGCTGTTTTATCGTCTTTTGGAAGAGAGACATCACTAGTGAACATCATGAGACTCCGGTCCATATTACCATCATTGATCACATCCGCTATTTACTTTTCGCTTTTATTTACTATTGCAAACATTATCTATCACTACTATCATTTGTTTTTAATCCTTTGTGAACTACAAGGCCGGAGGGATTGACAACCTCTCTGTACTCGTTGGGAGCAAAGTTATTTGTATCTGTGTGCAGGTCCACGTTGATTGCTAATCCGCGCCGTTAGCAGTTGACACCTACTTGTTGAACCTAGGAGTCTCTGGGGATTCAATCCTTGGCATCTTTGCTAAGGGAAAAAACTTCCACAACACTGCATCTTACACCTTCCACTTGGGGTAACCAACGAGGGGTTAGAGTCCTATCAAGGAGTATTTTCTGGCGCCGTTGCCGGGGAATCCACTCTTCAGGATAGGGGAGTTGCATGCTATCTTTTACCTTTGCTTTTTAGTCTTGTTAGTTTACCTTTCAGTTTTTGCTTTAGTATCCTTTATCAAAAGTTACAAAAAAATTTATTTCGCCTTCCTGTTAGTAGTCCTATCTGTTTAACTAAACATGTTAGGATATGGTGCTTGGAGGGAATCAGAAGTTCTAGATTTCCATCAAAGGGATGGAGAAAATATGAAGAAGGCATGGGACAGAATTTCTGATGCACATAGGAGATTTATGCCTTGGATACCTATAAAAATTGTGCTTAGGAATTTTTACCAGGGTCTTTTTAAATGGTGTAAACACTCTCTTGATATTACAGCCGAGGGAGATTTCCTAGAGTGTGATGAAGCTAGAGCTCTTGAAATTATACATGGTCTATCTAGTTACTTTGTTTATGATCATAATTTTGATATTGTCATAGATAGACTTGCTACTATTGAAAAGAGAATGGATGCTCTAGACTTAATGAAGGTAGAGAAACCCAAACCCAATAAGAGAGATATTTTGGAAATAGATAATGACTGGGAGCCTCTTGTTAGGATTAGCATCTCTAATCAAGACTTCCTTGCTTATTGTGATATTGGATCTATGGTTTCTACTATGCCAAAAACTGTTCATGATTCTTTAAAATTTAACATGGATATACTACCATCTTATCATGAACACACTAATGGAGATATTTCTGAAATCCAGGGAAGAATAAAAGATGTGCCAGTTAAATTCCTTAAAGGGATTGCAATGGTTGATTTCTTCATCATGGAGCCAAACCAAGGAAATATAGTGCTTGGAAGGGACTTCCTCCGAGCGGTAAAAGGCTTCACCGATATAGGTAAGGGACAAATCCGCTTACGCGGTAAGGCAAAAGGTGTGTACCCCTTTCCTAGAAGGAACAAGAGTGAACTTGTTGAGGAACCATATGAATCAATTTATAACTCCGATTATTATGATGGTTATTGATTTCTCTATGCATTATGCCTAGCTTAAAGGCATAAAAGAAAGCGCTTTTGGGAGGCAGCCCACATGAATAAATTTTTATATTTTGCTTTTGTTGTGTCTTGATGTTATTTACTACAGTAGCATCATCATTGTATCTTTGCTTTTCATATCTGTTCCAAGTATAGCCTCTGATTGCTAGAAAGTTCAAAAGTTGTGAGGTGCTGTCCAGGAAACAGATTCCGTCCTTGCATAGAAAAATTCGTATAAAATCACCAGATCATCTTTTTGGTCTGAATTTTTTCGACAGCGTTCTCCATATAATTGTCTTTAGTGCGTCTGTTCTGAGTGTTTTGATTTGAGTGGCAGAAGTGCCCCGAACAAATCAATTACTACCTGTTGTTCTGTTTTTCACAGATTCTGTCCTGTTTTGCCTTTCCTTCATTTTGCAAATCAAGAGCTTGCTTTTTCTTTGCAAAAACCTTTTGGCAATCTTGAGAAACAGTAGAACTTCAAGAATATCTTTATTTCCAGCAAGGAGCAATTATTTTATTAAGGGTACTAACCTCGCTAATCAAATTATAATGAGTTATGTATGAAGGGAGTTTTCAAGTGTGCGAGGGAAGATGATAAAAAGATTCAGGAGTGTCAAGCGCTCAAGCTTGGGGATGCCCCCGTGCTCCCCCAAGAAATATTCAAGGAGACTCAAGCGTCTAAGCTTGGGGATGCCCCCATGCATCCCATTCTCCATCAACATTATCAGTTCGTCTTTCGTTCCGCTATATTTTTATCACTTCATGTGTTATGTGCTATGCTTGGAGCGTCTTGCTTTTAGTTTTCTTTTTAGTTTTTCATAACGAGTCGGAAATCAGCTTTCTTTATGTGGGAGAGAAACACGCTCCACTTCTACCTAGAACATAACGTAGAATTTTCATGTCTATCTTTTCTGTGTGTGTTCTTTGTCTTTTAATAGCTACTATCATGCTCTGCTCTTAGTATTCATGCTAATCTTTTCAAAGAGCTTTTGTTTAGTTGGTTGCTTGAACTCTCTTTAATTATCATGCTTATCTTATTAAGAGAGTTTGCTTCCGTTGCATTGGTTATTATGTCTATGATAAATATGCTACGTGCATAATGGTGCTTAGTAGTTCAGGTTTCTTATGGTTTGTCTCAAATAGCTGGGGGATTCCCAATGTTTTATTGGAGTACCAACTTGATTTGTTTGCCAATGATGTGGTATGGTTTAGTAATATCTTCCTTCAAGAATTTATTTTGATTGACTTGGCGTATGCTCATGCATATTTAAGACTGTAAAGAAAGTCTGTCAAGCCTTGATGATCTTTTATTTCTGAGTAGCGATATAACTACCATGCCTGATTCAATGTTGCTTTGTCGCTCTGCATGATTATGACCGTCATTGCTCTCTTAGTTGGTCGCTTACAGTCTTTTGCTAACCTCCACCTGTACTAAGAAGACTAACCTTGCAATACATAGCTCATGGGAAAGTAGTTTAAAAACTATTGTGGTAAAGAATATGTTGCCTATGTATCTTATTTCTTATAAGTTGCTTGCTGAGCGGTAACCATGTTTCTGGGGACGCCATCAACTGTCACACTTTTGTTGAATATCATGTGAGTTGATATGCATGTTCGTCTTGTCTGAAGTAAGGGTGATTTGCCATGGGTTGATTGAGTATGCATATTGTTAGAGAAGAACATTGGGCCGCCAACCAAAGCCATGTATCATGGTGGAAGTTTTAGCTTGGACATTAATCCTCAATCTCTTATGAGAATATGCTTATGCGTTAAAGAGGAGTCCATCATCTATTTTCTATGTTGTCCCGGTATGGATGTCCTCAAGTTGAGATCTATCAAAAACGAGAAATCAAATGCGATTTATCTCCTTGGACCTTTGTACAGGTGGCATAGAGGTACCCCTTTGTGACACTTGGTTGAAACATATGTAATGCAATGATAACCCATGGAAATCCGAGCTAATTAGGACAAGGTGCGAGCACTATTGGTATTCGATGCATGAGGCTTGCAACTTATAGGATGTCTTATGCATGACACATATGAAGTACTACTACCGTTGACAAAATTTCTTCTATGTTTTTCAAATAAAAAGCTCTAGCACATAACCATTCTTTTACTTTTATGTTGAGTCTCCACCTTCTTTTAAAAGCACCAATTACTGAGAGCATGATTGTCATTCTGAGTGTAATGTGCATTGTCCCAAAGTAGCATTGTCTTTTGCATGATTGTGATATCGTTTATTTTGAAATCATTGTATCTAGTCATCACTTAAACCTTGAAGGTGCCCCTGCATTTATGTTTTGCTTCACTAAAGGGGGCAAGCTAGATATCACTTTATCATATTTGCACATCATGTTCATTGCAAATCTATTTGATGCTTCAATGTCATGTTGTAAAACTTTCAGTCATTTGTGATTTTCTCATGAGGCAACTTAATTACTATAGAATCATTGTCTCAGTAAGCTTTTGTCATATGACTATGAATAAGTCCTATATGGTTAATAGCATGTCGCCACAGAAATTATTGTTGTTATCATTTACCTACTCGAGGACGAGCAGGAATTAAGCTTGGGGATGTTGATATGTCCAAAACGTATCTATAATTTCTGCTTGCTCCATGCCACTTTTGGGTGATATTGCTATGATATTCATACACTTCCATACACTTTTGATCATATTTGGACTAACCTACTAATCCAGTGCACCCCGGTGCCAGTTTCTGTTTTCGGCTGTTTTTGTATTTCAGGTTTTCACGTTACGAGAACTGCCAGGAAAAATCCAGAAAAATTATATAAAAAATCAGCATTCCAGAACCTACCTTGCGCCCGAAGGACAGCCGGGGGG
>LR738709.1:344492025-344523036 GCA_902687465.1 Secale cereale | reverse complement strand
CCCCCCCTCTCTCTCCCTCGACTGGATCGGGGGGAAGACCCATCGGCCCCCGACGCCGCTCGCCGACGCCGCTGAACGCCGCCGCCCGGGAGTCCCCCGCCGCTGGAGCCACGCCGTCGACTGCCTCCTCGCCGGACCTCATCGTCCACCTCCCCGTTCCCCCCGCTGCCAAGTCCCTGCCCCCCTCGTGAGCTCCCCTCCCCTTCTTCCCCCTTTCCTCACCACGGCAAGCCCCGAGGCCTCCCGTCGCTGCGCCGCGTGCTGGCCACGCCGGCCCGTCCCCACGCACGCCGCGCCTCCGCTCTCGTGCCCCGGCATGCCCCGCCGCCACGCTCTGCTCGCGCTGCTGCTTGCGGCCCGGAGCCGCCGAACGCGCCACCAAGCCCGCAGCCGCAACCACCTCCGGCGGCCACGCTCCTTCGCCGCTCGACACCGTCGCCGTGCCCGCACTCGCCGCGCCTGGCCGCGCCGGCCGCCCCTCATCGCCTGCTCACGCGGCCCGCCTCCGGTGGCCTCGACCACGCCCGTCCCCGCCGGCGCCCCGCCGTCCTCGCCACCGCGCCGCAGCCCCGCACCTGCGGCCCCTCCCCGCTTCCTCTGGCCGCCTGCCTCACCGTCGGCCGCACCGCGGCGGCCTCGCCCTGCCACTCCGGCGTCCAGCGCCGGCGCCCCGCCGTGCTCGGGCCCGTGCTGCCTCGAGCACGGGCGCCACGCCCGATCTAGCGCCCGCACACCCGCCCCGTTTAGGCCCCTGGGCCACTGCCAGGGTGGACCCGCACCCCAGAAAAAAAAGGGTTTTAAAAAAATAAAAATAAAAATGAATAAATATATTAATTAATTAATTAATTAACAAATTAATTAAGTTAATTAATCACCTTTAGATTAATCTAATCATTAATTAACCTAATCTGTAATTAACTAAAACCTAATTAATCTAACTAAACTGTTAGATAATTTACTGCCTATGACACACGGGCCCCACTGGTCAGGTTGACCAGTCAACCATGATGACGTCAGCATGATGTCATGCTGATGTCATAAATCATTTTTCGAATTTAGTTAATTAATATTAAATTCCAGAAATTAATAAAACCTTTAGAAAATCATATCTTTTAAACCGTAACTCGGATGAAAATAATTTATATATGAAAGTTGCTCAGAATTTCGAGACGCATCCGAATACGCAGACCGTTCGTCCACCACACATCCCTAGCATACCGAACCCGCAACTTTCCCCCTTCGTTTACGCCCGAAAACGCGAAACACCGGGAATACTTTCTCGGATGTTTCCCCCCTTCGTCAGTATCACCCGATACTGCGTTAGGGCACACTTAACACCGTTACATGTCATGTCATGCATCGTCATGCATCTGTTTGCATTGTATTCACTGTTTCTTCCCCCTCTTCTCTCCGGTAGACTACGAGACCGACGCTGCTGCTGCCCCGATCGACTACGGTGCTGACGACCTCACCTTGGCTGCCGAGCTTCCAGGCAAGCCCCCCTTTGATCACCAGATATTGCCTACTCTTCTCTCTACTGCTTGCATTAGAGTAGTGTAGCATGTTACTGCTTTCGATAATCCTATTCTGCTGTATAGCTTGTCTTTGTTGCTATCACTGTTGATACTATACCTGCAATCCTAAATGCTTAGTATAGGATGCTAGTATTCCATCAGTGACCCTACACCCTTGTCCGTCTGCCCTGCTATTCTATCGGGCCGTGATCACTTGGGGGTGATCACGGGTATATATTACATACACATATACATGATACTTGATGTGACTAAAGTCGGGTCGGCTCGTTGAGTACCCGCGGTTGATTCACGGATTGGGGGCTGAAAGGACATACTTTCCCGACGGCCCTCTGTGTGGATCTTTGTGGCGGAGCGACAGGGCAGGTTGAGACACCTAGGAGACAGGTGGCCTGGCCCTGGTCGTTGTCCGTGGTTATTTCATAATAACACGCTTAACGAGTTTGGATATTTGATCTGAGTCTGGCCATTTGGTCTATACGCACTAACCAGCTACGTGGGAATAGTTATGGGTACTCGACGTCGTGGTATCAGCCGAAGCCTTCTTGACGTCAGCGGTTTAGCGGCGCGCGCCGGGTTGGACCGCGTAATGCAACTTCCTTAGTAATGGAGGTTGCTAGGTCTGCTCACCGGCCGCCCTCGCAACGTGCAGGTGTGCATTGGGTGATGGGCCCAGACCCCTGTGTACTTAGGACTTAGACCGACGTGCTGACCTCTCTGCTGTGCTTAGGTAGGGCTGCGTCGTGTTGATCTTCCGAGGCCGGGCATGACCCTGGAAAGTGTGTCCGGCCAAATGGGATCGAGCGTGCTGGGTTATGTGGTGCACCCCTGCAGGGAAGTTAATCTATTCGAATAGCCGTGTCCCTCGGTAAAAGGACGACCCGGAGTTGTATTCCGACCTCATGATAACTAGAACCGGACAATTGATAAAACACACCCAGATGAGTTCCAGATATAACTCGGTGGTTGCTCTCTCACAGGGTGATGTGCGGGAGAATCGCCGAGTAGGATTATGCTATTCGATGTTACTTGGTGAACTTACCATCTATTCTCTTCTACTGCTGCAAGATGGAGGCTGCCTGAAGCGTAGTCTTCGTTTGGATTAGTTATCCCCCTCTTATTCCCGCTTGCTGCAGTTCAGTCCACCGATATTACCCATATCATTGTTACCTTTGCATATGTAGTATAGATCCTTGCTTGCGAGTACTTTGGATGAGTACTCACGGTTGCTTTGCTCCCCCTTTTCCCCCTTCTGTACCTTCTTCTCGGATGATGCAACCAGATGGTGGAGCCCAGGAGCCAGACGCCACCTACGACGACTCCTACGACACCGGAGGTGCCTACTACTACGTTCAGTCTGCCGACGACGACCAGGAGTAGTTAGGAGGATCCCAGGCAGGAGGCCTGTTCCTCTTTCGATCTGTATCCCAGTTTGTGCTAGCCATCTTATGGCACCTTGTTTGACTTTATGTCTGTACTCAGATATTTGTTGCTTCCGCTGACTTGTCTATGATCGAGCACTTGTATTCGAGCCCTCGAGGCCCCTGGCTTGTAATATGAAGCTTGTATGACTTATTTTACTTTTAGAGTTGTGTTGTGATATCTACTAGTGAGTCCCTGATCTTGGCCGTACACATTTGCGTGCATGATTAGTGTACGGACAAATCGGGGGCGTCACATCCCCCAATGGCCGCCATCACCGCGCCCGCACTCACCTCTTCCGCGCCGCGCCCGCCCCTGCACCACACCGCTGCCGGTGCGGCACCCGTCGCCGCCTAGGGCCGCCGCGCGCCACTGCGGGTGGCTGCCGGCGCCCTGCCAGCGCCCCGCGGCCTCGGCCGCACCCAGTCGCCCAATCGGGCGAGGGCGTATGCCTGACCCGTTTCGCCCGCTCCGCTAAAGCCCCAGTGGGCCACTGACCACTGGGCCCGCCCCCTTTAAAAACAAAAAAAGAGAAAAGATTTTTTTGAAAATAAAAATAATAAACGAAACAATTAATTAATTAGTAGATATAGTTAATTATCTTAATTAATTAACTTAATTAGCTTAATTACCAGTCAACCAGTCAAAGTTGACTGTTGACCCCGCTGACATCACCCTGACATCATGCTGACGTCATCACTTACTATTCTGGATAATGTTGATTTAAATTAATTAAATAAATTCCTATGTTTAAAACTTTAGAAAATCATATAAAATAATCTGTAACTCGGATGAAAATGTTTTATATATGAAAATCGCCCAGAACGACGAGACGAATCCGATTACGCAGTCCGTTCATCCCCCACACATCTCTATCATACCGAACATGCAACTTTCCCCTCCGATTCATCTGACCGAAAACACGACACGTCGGGGATACTTTCCCGAGTGTTACCCCCCTTCGCCGGTACCGTGTATCACTGCGTTAGAGCACCCTAGCACTGCGTGCTGACTTGTCGTGCTTCTCTGTTGCAACTGTTTGCTTTATATTCACTGTTTCTTCCCCCTCTTCTCTCCGGTAGACCCCGAGACCGATGATGCCCCAGTGATCGACTACGGTGTTGACAACCCCTACTTCTTGCCAGAGCAACCAGGCAAGCCAACCCCCTTTCATCATTCCGATATCGCCCATTCTCTTCTCTCTTATGCTTGCATTAGAACTGCTACTGCTTTTTGTATGATCCTATTCTGATGCATAGCCTGTTGTTGATACCTGCTTTCATAACTTACATGTTTATACTAAACTGGTTAGTATAGGCTGGTTAGAGATCCACCAGTGACCCCCCCCCCCTACCTTGTCCCGACTGCCTCGCTGGATTATCAGAAGACCCGTTCAACGAGATCGAAGACCAGGACCCGGCACCGCACATCACTTTCCCCTTAGTTGCTCGACACTACTGGGTTACTATCGAGTGCCGAGGGTGAGACCTCATCAGCACTTCTGATGTTAACCTTGTAGGTTAGTTCATCGGTTGTGGTCATCGAGGGTGATTCCTCTTTCTCCACTCTCGATAACGACACTGTCGTGCAACTCCTCAAGAGTGGACCTCGAGGGTGACTCCTCTTTCGTTCACCTTGACGATAAACATCAGGTGGAATTCCATCGAGGGTGATTTCCTCAGGTTTTCCTTTGGTGTCAGACACACAGTTACTTTGGTTACTATGACTTTACACTGAACCTGGTTACTAAAGACTGGTCGACCCAGAGGGGTACCCGCGCGAGCTTAATTGCGAGTGATGTGTAGTCGGGTTGACCTGGAAGGTGCCCGCGAGATGAATACGAGGCGTGGCCGGGCACTCGCCCTTGCCGCAAGTTCTCGAGACGGGGCGATGGGGTCACATTATCGTGAGTCTCTGCTCGTTACCGCGCGTCCCCAAGACACTAAACGGTTTGGATATTTGATCCAAGGGGCCTCTGGCCTGATAGCACTAACCATCACGTGGGCATAGTATGGGCGTTCTGCATCGTATGCATCAGCCGAAGCTTAACTGACGTCATTGCGACTGAGCGGCGCGCGCCGGATTGGACTGGTTAGGCTCCTACCTTTCTAAAGGTGGTTGCTAGGTCAGCTCACCGGCCGCCCACACAACGTGCAGGAGTTCCCGGGGCGATTGGCCCATGACCCCTGGGAGCATAGGGTTTAGTCCGGCGTGCATGACCTCTCTATTAAGTCTAGGTCGGGTTGCGGCGTATTGTTTGGCCGAGGGCGGGCATGACCTGATGGTGTGTCCGGCCGGAGTTAAGCAAGCATGTTGGGTAAGTTGGTGCACCCCTGCAGGGAAGAAAACATCTATCGATAGCCTGTCCTACGGTAACGGACACTTGGAGTTGTATCCCGATCGCTACAACTAGAACTAGATGCTGAGGCATTGTTTGGATATGTTGCTTCGGGAGTCGAGAAAGGATCCCGGAGCGTTGGAACAACAACATAAATATGACTTATGTTACACTACTCTACTTCCCCCTCTTGCTGCAAGACGGTGGTTTCCAGAAGATGCTAGTCTTCTATAGGACTAGCTTCTCCCCCTCTTATTCTGGCATTCTGCAGCTTAGTGCACAGATACTACCCCTTTTCATTGATACCAATGCATATGTAGTGTAGATCCTTGCTTGCGAGTACTTTGGATGAGTACTCACGGTTGCTTTGCTCCCCCTTTTTCCCCTTCTTTCTTCCTGCTGGTTGATGCAACCAGATGGTGGAGTCCAGGAGCCAGACGCCACACTTGACGACTGCTACTACCCCAACGGATCCTACTACTACGTGGAGACAGCTGACGACCAGGAGGTCCGAGGCAGGAGGCCTTGCCTTTTCGATCATTGATGTTTTGTGCTAGCCTTCTTAAGGCAATCTTGCTTAACTTATGTCTGTACTAAGATATTATTGCTTCCGCTGACTCTTGTGTATTCGAGCTTATGTATTCGAGCCCTCGAGGCCCCTGGCTTGTAATATAAAGCTTGTATTATTTTAATTTGTGTCTAGAGTTGTGTTGTGATATCTTCCAGTGAGTCCTTGATCTTGGTCGTACACATTTGCGTGCATGATTAGTGTACGGTCAAATCGGGGGCGTCACAAGTTGGTATCAGAGTAGACTGCCTGTAGGAACCCCTCCTTTCCAACTCCTTGGCCGAAGTTGAGTCTAGTCTTTGAAAAACTGTTTTACTAACATGGCTGAGTGGCTTACGGGCCCACGTCGCCAATTGGGTGGTATTAGGATCTTTTACTCCTCGTCTTTACTCTGGGCCTCTGAACTCTCTTCTATTTGGGTTAAACAAATTTACTAACTCTAACCTTAGGATCCCGTGACCACATTCACCCCAAAGTTGGATAAGCCATAGTTATTCCTTAGGTTAGTATTTTGAATAAGTACCCCATTCTGTCTGCCCGACTACTATGTGGTACCCGTCGAACCTCGTTGATTCTACATGTTAGATAATGAATAATTCTTTGTCTTTGCAAATGCTCAATGCTGAACTACCCCTGTTACATGTTAGCAGGATGGTTAGACCAGTTGGTCGTGGTCGTGGTGGCAGCGCTCCACCACCGCCCGAATTCGTGGCAGGAATGATGCAACAGTTTGAGCTGAATCGCCAGTTCATGGAAGGAGTGATGGCTCAGTTTCCTCGCCCAAATATGAATCAGCAGCCACCCCTAGTAACTCTGCAAGGCTTTGCGCAACTCAACCCTGTCGTCTACCACAGCTCAACTCAACCACAGGATGCTGATGACTGGCTCCGTGACATCGCTTTCGAGCTAGAGTCTGCTGATGTAGCCCCTGCCAACTATGTCACCTTTGTGGCATACTATCTGAAGGGCCCCGCTGCTCAATGGTGGGACAGCCACAGGCGTACCCTACCTGCTGGAACGGTCATCACTTGGCCGGATTTCCAAGCCGCCTTCCGTGCCCGCTTCATTCCTCAGGGAATCATGGACAGGAAGAAGCGAGAGTTCCGCAACCTCATCCAAGGCAGCAAGTTTGTAGATGCTTATCAGCGAGAATTCTTGGACTTGTCCCGCTACGCTGAAGAAGACATTGCTACTGATGCTCGCAGGCAAGAAAAGTTTCGTGATGGACTTCACCCTAATATCAAGCTAGCCCTTCTCGCTCATGACTTTGCCGACCTTGCCACCTTGGTGAACAAGGCTATTCAGGTTGAGACTGGACTTCAGGAACACCAGGGATCCCTCAGACCCAACCGTGACGCTGGCTCATCTTCGGGCCCGTCCGCACAGAAGCGTCAGATTTGGATCCCCCACAACATGTATCATCCAACTGCTCCTGCTCCAAGACCATCCTATGTTGCTCCGCGTATGCCCCCTCCACCATCAAGGCAGCCTCTCCGGACTGCACCACTCCGAGCTCCTGCTCCCAATCCCAATGGTGATTTGTGCTTCAGATGTGGCCATCCAGGTCACCGTGCTAGGGATTGTAGTCAGAGCAAGAACCAGCTGGCCCTCCCTACAGCTAGTCGTAACAATCAGCCCCGCAATAAAAATGCCAGACCTTATGGTCGTGGTCAGGCTAACCACGTCGATCTGAATGAAGCTCAAGACCAGCCTGCTACTGTGATGGGTACTCTTCTTGTGAACTCAGTACCGGCTTCTGTGTTATTCGATTCAGGAGCATCACATTCATTCATGTCAGAAAATTTTGCTTACGCACACGACATTCGGTGCGAGCCCATGAACACTCCGATAGTGGTACGCACCCCTGCGGGTCAGTGTCGAACCACCATGATTGGTCGCGACGTCCCCGTTGAAATTGAAGGGTTGGAATTCCATGTTTCTCCCATTATATTGGAGTCTTCTAATATTTATCTCATTCTGGGAATGGAATGGTTGAAATCACATACTGCCTCTATCGTTTGCGCCACCAAAGTCGTTCATCTCCTACATCCATCGAATGAGATAGTAAGCTACCATGCTCAAGTTGTTCAAAATGCCGAGGCACGACTTTATGCCTTGAATGCGTTGAATGCAGCACCTCTTGAGGGCATTGAGAAGATTCCAGTCGCTCGCGATTTCCAAGATGTCTTTCCAGAAGAACTCCCAGGCATACCTCCTACACGGGCTGTTGAATTTGTCATCGACTTGAAACCAGGCACCATTCCTATCGCCAAACGACCTTACAAGATGCCACCTCATGAGCTCCTTGAACTTAAGGAGGAAATTGACAAGTCTCTTCGCAATGGTTTCATTCGTCCAAGTTCCTCTGCATGGGGAGCACCTTCTCTCTTTGTGAAGAAGAAGGATGGCATGAACCGTTTGGTCCAAGACTACCGTCCTATCAACCAAGCTACAATTCAGAACAAATATCCGCTTCCTCGGATCAACGATCTGTATGATCAACTGGCTGGTTCATCAGTTTTCTCTAAACTCGACTTTAGGTTGGGTTACCACCAGATCCGTGTTCGTGAAGAGGATATTCCAAAGACCGCATTCTTCACTTGTTATGGTTCTTACGAGTACACCGTCATGTCCTTCGGTTTGACCAATGCTCCAGCGACATTCTCTCGTCTGATGAACTATATATTCATGGATTACCTCGACAAGTTCGTCGTGGTATATCTGGATGATATCCTGGTATATTCGAAGAATAAAGAAGAACATGCTGAACATCTTCGTCTTATTCTGGAAAAGCTTCGAGAGCATCAGCTATATGCCAAGTATTCTAAGTGTGAATTCTGGCTACCCGAAGTAACCTACCTTGGTCATGTGATCTGCAAGGATGGTATTGCCGTCAACCCAGAGCGAGTTCAGGCTATTCTAGACTGGACCCCTCCCAAGAATGTCAAGCAAGTCAGAAGCTTTCTCGGACTCGCCAGCTACTGCCGTCGTTTCGTTGAGAACTTCTCCAAGATCGCCAAGCCACTGACCAATCTGCTACACAAAGGCGTTAAGTTTGAATGGACAAAAAAATGTCAGGAAAGTTTCCAGGCTCTCAAGGACAAGCTGACTTCTGCCCCAGTGCTTGCTCCTCCGGATTCTCAGAAGGATTTCATCATATATTGCGATGCTTCACGTCAAGGGTTAGGCTGTGTCCTAATGCAAGAGCGCAGGGTGATTGCTTATGCCTCTCGTCAAGTGCGTTCTCACGAAGAAAACTACCCAGTTCATGACCTCGAGCTTGCAGCGGTTATTTATTCATTGAAGCTGTGGCGACATTACCTTCTTGGTAATCGTTGCGAGATCTTCACCGATCATCAGAGTCTGAAGTATCTATTTACTCAACCAGACCTGAACCTCCGTCAGCAAAGATGGATGGAGGCTATAGCAGATTATAACGTGGGTATTTCCTATACCCCAGGCAAGGCTAATGTCATGGCCGATGCCCTGAGCCGCAAGTCTTATTGCAATAACCACATGGTTCATAAAGCTCAACCCCGCCTGTATGCAGAGCTCTGCAAGCTGAACCTTCAACTAGTTCCACTGGGTTCTTTGAATAACCTTGTCCTGGAACCAACTCTTTTGAAAGCAATTAAGTCTGCTTAAGCCAAAGATACTCACGTTGATATAATGAAAAAGGATCTTGCCTTAGAGAAATCCAGACATTTCTCACTTGCTGAAGATGGGACCTTGTACTTCAAAGATCGCATAGTGGTACCCCGCTTCGAGCTTATGACTGAAAAGGTGATGAAAGAAGCACATGACACCCCTCTCTCTATTCATCTGGGAAGTACTAATATGTATCTAGACATCCGTCAGAAGTACTGGTGGTCTAACATGAAGCAAGACATTGCTCGGTATATCGAAGAATGTGACGTTTGTCGTCGCGTCAAAGCTGAACATCAGAAACCAGCTGGACTTCTACAACCACTTCCGATTCCTGAATGGAAGTGGGATAAGATTCAGATGGACTTTGTCACTGGCCTTCCTAAGTCTCAGAAAGGTAATGATGCTATCTTTGTCGTCATCGACCAATTCTCGAAGGTTGCTCACTTTCTGCTAGTCAAGGAGACAATCACTGCTAGTCAATTAGCAAACTTGTATATCTCCAGAATTGTGTCACTCCACGGCATTCCGAAGGAGATCAGTTCAGACCGTGGCAGTATTTTTACTTCAAAGTTCTGGGATAGTTTCCAAGAGGCAATGGGAACTCATATTACCTGGAGCACTGCTTATCATCCCCAATCCCAAGGCCAAGTCGAGCGAGTCAATCAAATTCTTGAAGACATGCTTCGGGCTTGTGTTATTTCTTTCGGCAAGAAGTGGGAAGAATCTCTCCCTTATGCGGAGTTCTCTTATAATAACAATTATCAAGCCAGCTTGAAGGTGGCACCCTTCGAAGTGCTTTATGGACGTAAGTGCCGAACCCCTCTGAATTGGTCAGAAACTGGGGAACGGACACTCATTGGTCCGGACATTATTCAATAAGCTGAAGAACAGGTTCGCATTGTCTGGGATAATCTCAAGGCGGCCCAGTCTCGCCAAAAGAGCAACTATGACCGGAAACACTGGGGTTCAACTTATCAACCTCGTGAACAAGCTTATCTGCGTGTCACTCCTTTGAGAGGCACCCATCGATTCGGTGTCAAGGGCAAGCTAGCTCCACGCAACATTGGTCCCTTCCGCATTCTCGCCCGTCGTGGACTGGTGTCTTATCAATTGGAGTTGCCACCTCAGTTCTCTCACGTTCATGACGTCTTCCACGTGTCGCAACTTCGTCGATGCTTCAAGGATCCAGAACGTGAAGTTGATCCGGAATTGATTGAAATTCAAGATGATCTCACATACAAGGAGCATCCGATCTGCATTCTTGAAGAAGCTGAACGTCGAACACGCCAGAAGGTTACGAAGTTCCTCAAGGTGCAATGGTCAAATCATTCTAAGGATGAAGCCACTTGGGAACGTGAGGATAACCTCCGTGCTGAATACCCTGACCTGTTCCCTTCTACCTCTTAATTCTCGGGACGAGAATTTATTTTAGAGGAGGAGAGTTGTAACACCCCGGTGTAATGATGCTACAGTAACCCTTGGGGTTAAGTTCTTAATTTTGCTAAACAAGTTTCTAATCATTATTGTCTCATGTTTCTTTCAATTTTCCCTATGAATGCAAATTCAAATGCTAAGTGAAATTCAAAATTTGACAAACATGAAAACTAAAATGTTCCTCATGTGCCAAATTTTCCATAACTAATTGTGGTGGTCATTGACCTTTTTGTAAAGTGTTCCAATGCCCTAAAGTAATTAAAACAGTGGCTAAATCTTTTTCACCCAAATGCTTTTTAACTAATAAAAAAATGCTAAACTAATTTGTTTAAACTACAAAACTTATTTTGGAAGTGACCTAATTTGTTATACTAAATTTAGAAGTAAGTTTTACATTTTATATAACTAAAACAAAAGGAAACTAATCGTAAATCAGAAAAGTTTTATAAAGAAAAGCAAAACTAAGATAAGGTAAGGAAGAGAAGGAAATGCTTCTGTGATTACGGCCCAGCCGCGCGCAGTATCCAGCCCAGCCCACTAGGGGGCCTTTCCCTACATCCTACTGCTCACATCACGCGGTGGCCGCCGGGCGTGCGTCCATGACCGGGGATCGCCACGCGCCGGCCATCAGAGCCTCCCCGGCGATGATAAGGCCGTCCCCGATGCCTAGGGTTTCGCCCGTGTCCACTCCCACTCGTAGTTCTCCCCCTCTCGTCCCAATTCCTCTGCTATCTCAACCGAACGCCGTCATCGCCATGGCCGCGTCGTAGCCGTGGCCATCGACATCCCTGCACCTCGCTGACAAGTGCACGGGCTCCGCCAAGCTCCACTACTCCCTCTCCATCCCCAAGCTCGAGCTCTACGCCACCGCAGCCTCGGGATCGAGCCCGTCTTCATCCACGACCGCCGGCGCTCCTCCGGCGAATGTCGTCGTTCTCCTGCTCCTAAGCTACCACCGGGCCCCCGTGTGCCTACCCGGTGAGCTCCATCTCGTTTCCCCTCCGTTTCCCCCTCGATGTGTTGTTGGTGCTGCTAGCTCCGCCATGGCCGAAGCTCACCGCCGCCGCTAATTTCGTCGTCGCGCGCAACGCTGCTGCTGCTCGCCCTCGAGCATGACCTCGTGCTCCTGGACTTCCTAGGAATCCAACGCGGCAGCCCACGTGCCCGCTCCAGCCCGCTCGCCACTTCGCCTCGGCCGCCCATCACCCCTCGGCGCGCGCCGGCGCCGGTCCGCGTCTGGCCACAGCCGTGCCGACCCGCTCTCCCGCTACCTCGCAGCCGCCCCGCTCCGTGGTCTCTCCCATCTCCGGCCGCTCGTCGTCCCGCTGCGCGGCCTCCCCACGGCTCGCCAGCCTCGCCGTGCGCCCCGGCCCCTACCCCGCAGCCGCCGTGATCCCCCAATGACCGCCATCACCGCGCCCGCCCCTGCACCACACCACTGCCGGTGCGGCGCCCGTCGCCGCCTAGGGCCGCCGCGCGCCACCGCGGGTGGCTGCCGGCGCCCTACCAGCGCCCCGCGGCCTCGGCCGCACCCAGGCGCCCAATCGGGCGAGGGCGTATGCCCGACCCGTTTCGCCCGCTCCGCTAAAGCCCCAGTGGGCCACTGACTACTGGGCCCGCCCCCTTTATAAACAAAAAAAAGAGAAAAGATTCTTTTGAAAATAAAAATAATAAACGAAACAATTAATTAATTAGTAGATATAGTTAATTATCTTAATTAATTAACTTAATTAGCTTAATTACCTAATTTAGTTAATTAACACTGTTAGTTTAGTTAGGTCAATGACAGTGGGCCCCATTGGACCTTTTGACCAGTCAACCAGTCAAAGTTGACTGTTGACCCCGCTGACATCACCCTGACATCATGCTGACGTCATCACTTACTATTCTGGATAATGTTGATTTAAATTAATTAAATAAATTCCTAAAAATGTTTAAAACTTTAGAAAATCATATAAAATAATCTGTAACTCGGATGAAAATGTTTTATATATGAAAATCGCTCTGAACGACGAGACGAATCCGATTACGCAGTCCGTTCATCCCCCACACATCTCTATCATATCGAACATGCAACTTTCCCCTCCGATTCATTTGACCGAAAACACGAAACGCCGGGGATACTTTCCCGAGTGTTACCCTCCTTCGCCGGTACCGTGTATCACTGCGTTAGAGCACCCTAGCACTACGTGCTGACTTGTCGTGCTTCTCTGTTGCAACTATTTGCTTTATATTTACTATTTCTTCCCCCTCTTCTCTCCGGTAGACCCCTACTTCTTGCCAGAGCAACCAGGCAAGCCAACCCCCTTTGATCATTCCGATATCACCCATTCTCTTCTCTCTTATGCTTGCATTAGAACTGCTACTGCTTTTTGTATGATCCTATTCTGATGCATAGCCTGTTGTTGATACCTGCTTTCATACCTTACATGTTTATACTAAACTGCTTAGTATAGGCTGGTTAGAGATCCACCAGTGACCCCCCCTACCTTGTCCCGACTGCCTCGCTGGATTATCAGAAGACCCGTTCAACGGGATCGAAGACCAGGACCCAGCATCGCACATGACTTTCCCCTTAGTTGCTTGACACTACTGGGTTACTATCGAGTGCCGAGGGTGAGACCTTATCAGCACTTCTGATGTTAACCTTGTAGGTTAGTTCATCGGTTGTGGTCATCGAGGGTGATTCCTCTTTCTCCACTCTCGATAACGACACTGTCGTGCAACTCCTCAAGAGTGGACCTCGAGGGTGACTCCTCTTTCGTTCACCTTGACGATAAACATCAGGTGGAATTCCATCGAGGGTGATTTCCTCAGGTTTTCCTTTGGTGTCAGACACACAATTACTTTGGTTACTATGACTTTACACTGAACCTGGTTACTATAGATGGGTCAACCCAGAGGGGTACCCGCGCGAGCTTAATTGCGAGTGATGTGTAGTCGGGTTGACCTGGAAGGTGCCCGCGAGATGAATACGAGGCGTGGCCGGGCACTCACCCTTGCCGCAAGTTGTCGAGACGGGGCGATGGGGTCACATTATCGTGAGTCTCTGCTCGTTACCGCGCGTCCCCAAGACACTAAACGGTTTGGATATTTGATCCAAGGGGCCTCTGGCCTGATAGCACTAACCATCACGTGGGCATAGTATGGGCGTTCTGCGTCGTATGCATCAGCCGAAGCTTAACTGACGTCATTGCAACTGAGCGGCGCGCGCCGGGTTGGACTGGTTAGGCTCCTACCTTTTTAAAGGTGGTTGCTAGGTCTGCTCACCGGCCGCCCACGCAACGTGCAGGAGTTCCTGGGTCGATTGGCCCATGACCCCTGGGAGCATAGGGTTTAGTCCGGCGTGCAAGACCTCTCTATTAAGTCTAGGTCGGGTTGCGGCGTATTGTTTGGCCGAGGGCGGGCATGACCTGATGGTGTGTCCGGCCGGAGTTAAGCAAGCGTGTTGGGTAAGTTGGTGCACCCCTGCAGGGAAGAAAACATCTATCGATAGCCTGTCCTACGGTAACGGACACTTGGAGTTGTATCCCGATCGCTACAACTAGAACTGGATGCTGAGGCATTGTTTGGATATGTTGCTTCGGGAGTCGAGAAAGGATCCCGGAGCGTTGGAACAACAACATAAATATGACTTATGTTACACTACTCTACTTCCCCCTCTTGCTGCAAGACGGTGGTTTCCAGAAGATGCTAGTCTTCGATAGGACTAGCTTCTCCCCCTCTTATTCTGGCATTCTGCAGCTTAGTCCACAGATACTACCACTTTTCATTAATACCAATGCATATGTAGTGTAGATCCTTGCTTGCGAGTACTTTGGATGAGTACTCATGGTTGCTTTGCTCCCCCTTTTTCCCCTTCTTTCTTCTTGCTGGTTGATACAACCAGATGGTGGAGTCCAGGAGCCAGACGCCACACTTGACGACTGCTACTACCCCGACGGAGCCTACTACTACGTGGAGACAGCTGACGACCAGGAGTAGTTAGGAGGTCCCAGGCAGGAGGCCTTGCCTTTTCGATCATGCTTAACTTATGTCTGTACTCAAATATTATTGATTCAGCTGACTCTTTTGTATTCGAGCTTATGTATTCGAGCCCTCGAGGCCCCTGGCTTGTAATATAAAGCTTGTATTATTTTAATTTGTGTCTAGAGTTGTGTTGTGATATCTTCCAGTGAGTCCTTGATCTTGGTCGTACACATTTGCGTGCATGATTAGTGTACGGTCAAATCGGGGGCGTCACAGGGTCCTGGCGGAGCGGATCGGGCTATAGCGTCTAACGGGTCCACGGGCTTCGGGCGGGCCGGCCCGTTAGTGGATCTGGCGATCTGGATCGGACCGAGGGGATCCTCCCGATCCCATGATCGGTAGCGGCGGCGGCAGGCGATCGATGGCGCTGGGCGGCTACTAGGCCGGCTCGGCCTGGCGGGGAGTTGGGCCTCGCGGGGCGCCGAGGCCGGGCCCAGGCGGGGCGAAGTGGCGGAGGCCCACGGGGCGAGCGGGATCTGGATCGGGGGATCCTTCGATCCCCCCGACCGAGCGGCGGCGGCTGGCCTTCGGGCGATGGACCGACGGCTGGCGTCGGACCGGCACGGCGGCGGCGGCCCTGGCCGGTGGGAAGGTGCGGCGGCGGGGTGAAGGCAGGGCGGCGTCGGCCCGGCGGCGAGGTGGAGAGGCCGGCGGTGAGGGCCCCGCGGCGGTGGCGACCGTAGAAGGCGGCGGCGGATCTCCGACGAGCTCCGACGAGAGGCTGCCCGGCGGCGGGGAAGACGGCTGGAGGAAGAAGATGATGGAGGAAGGAGACACTGGGGTTTGGGGCAAAAATTGGGGAAGTTGGACAAATATATAGGCACAAGGAGCTAGCGTTGTCCAAATGAGGTGTGGTTTTCGGCCACGCGATCAGAATTGGATGGCCTAGATGAAGGGAGGGGTTTGGGCTGGTTTGGTGGGCTGTTGGAGGGGTGTCTTGGGCCTCAAAGAGGGGGTACTTTCAGCCCACGAGAATAACTGTTGGAGCACCAAACGAACTCCAAACGCGACGAGATTTGACAGGCGGGTTACACACACCAAAACAACAACACATTAGAAGTCTCGCGCCCAACCGGAAACGTTACACGGCCAAACACCAAAGTAGGCCTCGGGGATGCCACGGACACGTGAGGGAGCTCCGGAACTCGAAACGGACAACGAAAAAAAAACGAGTGGGACCGGATGCAAACGACAACACAAATGCAATGCGATGCACATGACTACATGCTATGAATGAACACACGCCCACGACAAAAGAACGAAAAACCCGAAAGACAAAGAACCCGGAATGGAATTGATGAAGCCAGAGATATTATATATTGCCCAAAAGGGAAAGTATTACATCTGGGGCATTACAGGTGTGTGTCGAAACTTTGGTCAAACAGGCCAATTGTTTACCACATCATCTTCGTGGCATGACATTAAATCAAGCAAGGTTTCATGTTTTTCTAATCATTTTTAAATTTTCTGGAATTAAAATGCCATGGCACTCCATGCATGTGCCCAAGCCGTGAAACCAATATATTTGAAAATTCCTTCTTATTTACTGCACACGAAATTAACTCGCACACAAGTACACAAATATGATTTTTCAAACCGTTATGATTAGGCGTTGCATGTAGATGTAGTTCAAATTTGAACTACGGTCATTATATGGCTAGAAAATAACTTAAATGTCTTTAATAGGTCAAATGACTGCTTGAATTTTCCAAAATTTCACAGTACTATTATAGTAGTGAACGTTAAACGTAGAATAAATTTCGAAGGTCGACTGAGGAAGATATATCTTATTCGTCATCAAACATTCATTGTTCCCTCTCGGAACCACGAGCCTTCTAGTGAGTTGATCCGGTTTGTGAGGGGTGTGTGTCCAAACTTTCGTCAAACAGGCCAATTTTTTTACCACATCATCTTGGTGGTATGACATTACATCGACCAAGGTTTTATATGTTTATGATATTTTTAATAAAAATTGAAATTAAAATGCCATGGCACTCCATGCATACATATGCATGTGTCCATGTCGTGAGACCAATATGTTTGAAAATTCCTTCTAATTTACTGCACATGGAATTAACTCTCACACAAGTACACAAATATGATTTTCAATCCGTTATGATTAGGCGTTGCATGTAGTGGCAGTTCAAATTTGAATTACGGTCATTAAATGGCTAGAAAATTACTTAAATGTCTTTAAAAGCTAAAACTACCCCCTAGAACTTTCCAAAATTTCACATTACAGTTGTAGTAGTGCACGTTGAACGTAGAAAAAAATTGAAGGCCATAAGAGGAAGCTATATCCCGTTCATCATCAAACATGCATTGTGCCCTCTCAGAATCACGAGCCTTCTAGTGAGTTCTCAGGTTTGTGAGGGGTGTTGTGTCCAAACTTTCTTCAAACATGCCAAATTTTTTACCACATCATCTTGGTGGCATGACATTACATCAAGCAAGGTTTCATGTGTTTCTGATCATTTTTTAATTTTTTGGAATTAACATTCCATGTCACTCCATGCATACATATGCATGTGTCTATGTCGTGAGACCAATATGTTTGAAAATTCCTTCTAATTTAGTGCACATGGAATTAACTCACACACAAGTACACAAATATGATTTTTCAAACCTTTATGGTTAGGCATTGCATGTAGATGCAGTTCAAATTTGAATTACGATCATTAAATGGCTATAAATCACTTAAATGTCTTTAAAGGTCACATAACCCCTGAAATTTTCCAAATTTTCATAGTACGGTTGTATTAGTGCACGTTAAACGTAGGAAAAAGATTTGAAGGCCATAAGAGGAAGCTATCTCCTGTTCGTCATCAAACATGCATTGTTCCCTCTCGGAACCATGAGCCTTCTAGTGAGTTGCTCCGGTTTGTGAGGGGTGTGTGTCCAAACTTTGGTCAAACAGGCCAATTGTTTACCACATCATCTTCGTGGCATGACATTAAATCAATCAAGGTTTCATGTTTTTCTAATCATTTTTTAATTTTCTCGAATTAAAATGCCATGGCACTCCATGCATGTGCCCATGCCGTGAAACCAATATGTTTGAAAATTCCTTCTAATTTACTGCACACGAAATTAACTCGCACACAAATACACAAATATGATTTTTCAAACCGTTATGTTTAGGCGTTGCATGTAGATGTAGTTCAAATTTGAATTACGGTCATTAAATGGCTAGAAAATAACTTAAATGTCTTTAATAGGTGAAATGACCGCTAGAATTTTCCAAAATTTCACAGTACTGTTATAGTAGTGAACGTTAAACGTAGAATAAATTTTGAAGGTTGACTGAGGAAGATATATCCTGTTCGTCATCAAACGTGCATTGTTCCCTCTCGGAATCACGAGCCTTCTAGTGAGTTGCTCCGGTTTGTGAGGGGTGTGTGTCCAAAATTTCGTCAAACAGGCCAATTTTTTTACCACATCATCTTGGTGGCATGACATTACATCGACCAAGGTTTTATATGTTTCTGATATTTTTAAAATTTTCTGGAATTAAAATGCCATGGCACTCCATGCATACATATGCATGTGTCCATGTCATGAGACCAATATGTTTGAAAATTTGTACTAATTTACTGCACATGGAATTAACTCTCACACAAGTACACAAATATGACTTTCAAACCGTTATGATTAGGCGTTGCATGTAGAGGCAGTTCAAATTTGAATTACGGTCATTAAATGGCTAGAAAATCACTTAAATGTCTTTAAAAGTTAAAATTACCCCCTAGAACTTTCCAAAATTTCACATTACAGTTGTAGTAGTGCACGTTAAACGTAGAAAAAATATTGAAGGCCATAAGAGGAAGCTATCTCCCGTTCATCATCAAACATGCATTGTGCCCTCTCGGAACCACGAGCCTTCTAGTGATTTCTCAGGTTTGTGAGGGGTGTTGTGTCCAAACTTTGTTCAAACATGCCAATTTTTTTACCACATCATCTTGGTGGCATGACATTACATCAAGCAAGGTTTCATGTGTTTCTGATCATTTTTTAATTTTTTGGAATTAAAATTCCATGTCACTCCATGCATAAATATGCATGTGTCCATTTCGTGAGACCAATATGTTTGAAAATTCCTTCTAATTTACTGCACATGAAATTAACTCGCACACAAGTACACAAATATGATTTTTCAAACTGTTATGGTTAGCCGTTGGACGTAGATGTAGTTCAAATTTTAATTACGGTCATTAAATGGCTAGAAAATCACTTAAATGTCTTCAAATGGTCAAATGACCCCTGAAATTTTCCAAATTTTCACATGACAGTTCTATTGGTGCACGTTACGCGTAGAAAAAAATTAAAAGGCTATAAGAGGAAGCTATCTCCCGTTTGTCATCAAACAGGCATTGTTCCCTGTCGAAACCACGAGCCGTCTACTAAGTTGCTCCAGTTTGTGAGGGGTGTGTGTTGAAACTTTCGTCACACATGCCAAATTTCTACCACATCATATTGGCGGCATGACATTACATCAACCAAGGTTTCATGTGTTTCTGTTTTTTATTTTTGGAATTTAAATGCCAGGGCACTCCATGCATAATTGTGTCAGAGCCGTTAGACCAATATGTTTGAAAATTTCTTCCAATTTACTACACATGGAATTAAATTGCACACAAGTACACAAAATATGACTTTTGAAACTGTTATGGTTAGCTGTTGCATGTGCGTGTAGTTCAAATTTCAATTGCGGTCATTAAATGGCTTGAAAATCACTTAAATGTCTTAAAAGGTCAAATGATCCTTGAAATTTTCCAAAATTAGACCAAAATTTCATGAGGTCGCCGAGCGGGAGCTTGAGATGCAGGAGGCGGCGGAAATCGAGGAGCGCCAGGAGGAGGAGTTGCGCATGGCCAAAGTCGAGGTTGAGACGAGTCTGTCCGTTGAGGAATCGGCGGTGGAGTACCAACGCGAGCTGGCGCATCCACTACTACGAGCACTACAACCTTGAGGGCGGCATCGAGGACGAGGATGAGGATGCAGTCGACTTCCGCAGTGGGGATGCGGAGTCCACCAACGGCGGCATGTACCCAGGACAAGTCATCGATGTCTCATCTCACACCAGTGATGCATAGGCCGGTGCGGAGACGGATTTGTTAGAATTATGCGTACTTAGGCTTTGTTTTTAATGTTGTTCTTTTGTTAGAGAAATGTTTAGGTCAATTGGCTCTGTTTAATTACTAAAATTGCTCGATTTAGTAAGTATGGTCTGTCTGCTGTACGCTCTTTTGTGTGCCCAAATTAGCATGCGATGTTAAATTATGCAATGACGTACCCGGGGAAATTTCCACCAAAATTTGAATTATCAAACTCATCCCATGCGCATAAAGAAGAAGAATCATTTGCGATGCACACAATCATTCAAAGTGTATGATTCGGCGGCACTGCGCGCAAAGTTTCCCTCCACATTTCCGAAACTTTGGCCTACCACCAAAATATCTACCCCCGCCCCCTCCCCCTTCCCCTCTCCCATTTCTTCCCGACCACAAGTCACATTTACCCTGTTTCCTCCTTCCTTCCTAAGCTATAGCTGCTTCCTTGATTTCTCCATCTCACATACTACCGCCGGGGACGCCATAGTCTTCTTCAAAGACCTCTCCAGCGGTTCCTCATCCAATGATAATTCAGTCACCACACGGGTATGCCTCTCTTCTATCTCTCGGGCTATGACTTGGAATGAAGGATTCTTACCCGGCGGTCAATTTGAGTCATTTCTTCCTCTTATAGCTCCCTAGGACCGTCAGTGGAAACGAATGGAGCGGGGTGGCTGAATATCTATCAACTCGTTGTCACCATCAATCTCCATGCATGAAGCTAGTTGCGTTTGAATCTATCGACAGTGGGAGGAAGTTTCTGGCATGTGCATAGAAGGTTAGAACCTCTTTCATTGTTACAAATCATTTGTTAGATGTGATTCAGACACTGTCATGGTCCCAACCAATTCATACCACACCTTCAACCAAACGTATCCTAAGACAGTGTCATAGATTGTACCTACTATCTTAAATTGTTGCCGTCTCATCAGCGGTGCCATTAGAAAATTATTGGGCACCGCTTCAGTAGTTTGTGCAGCCAACTTTGCTCCACACATCTAAGAAGCCAAGCAGTAAAATACTAAATCTGTATGGCACGAAGGAACTGGGCATTGGAGCAACTACGTGCTCCCGAGTCTCGGTCACAGATTTTTTTCTGCTGCATTGGCTCGCCAGTGCAGGGCACCAGTGCGAGATGTAGCAACAGATGTCTTTACACATGTTTTGGCATACATAGTGGACGACCTTAGTGCTATTAGTTCTATGTCAGTAAATTTGTACATGTACACACCTGTTAGTATCAATTTGCTGTCATACAAACACTGTCGCTATGTTGCTGCAGTTATATTTGCCTTCCTCATAAAATGTTCAATTTATTATTTATTGTACATGAGTCAGAACTTGTAGCATTGTTGTTGACTTGTAGTTAATTGTAGCTTTTGATGTTCCAGAATTTGGTTGTTGTCTCAGTAGCAATTAATTCATTTGCACATTGATCTTTTTGAGAAGGTATGTCATAATGAAAATGTTTCTTCCATTTTTCAAAATAAGCATTAGTGATTTTCTATGTTTCTATAAACCAATTTCCCCTAAAATTGTTATTGATCTAGTTTTAAATATTATAGGATGAACGGAAGTGTTCTTACTTGGAGTGGGCTGATCAAGAGTGGCCACAGTCTTCGAAGATGTGCCTAGCGAAGCTCTGAAGCATGTATGAGGAAGAGAACAGACGTAGGCTTAGAGAAACTGTTGTCAACGATGAAGAATATTTGAAGATGCAAGATAAAAAGTGGACTTTGGTAAGATGGTGTTAGAGAATGAGCTGAGATTTTTTAAATCGGACTTTGGTAAGATGGTGTTGGAGAAGGAGGAGGCACTTTCCCAGTTGGCCCGTGCAAAACAGGTTCTGACTAAACTGAAAGCAGAGGTGGATAAGACGAGCCTGGATGATCTCGATTAGGGAAATGAATATGTCGTTCTAATATTGTTCTTATGAAATTGAACTAGCTGTATGTTGTACTGTGTTGTTTTCATTTAGTTATCGTATTGTGATGTTATAATATATTTATGTGCCTGATATGAAATTGGCAAACAATTGTTCGATATGAAATGTGAATTTGCTTAATACAGAAATTATTAATTGTAAACTAATAAACCTGCTAAATGTGTCATGGAACTTTACAAATAGTTCTAGTAGAAAAAGTGCTTGTGATGGATAGCCCAATGCCACATAGTTTTCTTCATGATATCGTGTGTGATGTAGTTGATAAAAGTGAACAGTTAACCAAGGGAGAGCATGTCTGATAGTTACACCTTTCACACACGAGCCAACACATAAAACTGTGTGGGATGTACATACGAGTGGAAATGTTTTCCCTGGATTGCCTGTGTGGGTTGTACATAAGAACGAAAACGTATTCCTTGGATTGACTGTGTGTGATATACATACGAACGAAAACGTTTTCCCTGGATTGACTATGTGGGATGTACATAAGAATGGAAACATATTCCTTGGATTGACTGTGTGTGATATACATGCCTACAGAAATGTTTTTCTGGGATTCACCATGTGGGATGTACATACCTATGAAAATGTTTTTCTGGGATTCATCGTGTGGGATGTACATACCTATGGAAATGATTGGGTTTCGATGCCTCGCCCGATCGCACACGAGCTCATTTGGTGTCCGAGGAGGGCCTATCCCCAATGATTTCTGGGTCATGTGGGAAGGACCCCCCTATCGCCCACACTCACTTGGCGATGGTTCCAAATGACGTTGCGAAGACGGGTTAAAAACCGTTTGTTAGCATCGACGCGTACTAGTGCACCTTGCTGCACCTTATTTACACTTGTGACTTGTTACCCGTTACTAACTATCTTATCAAAAAACTATATGTTGCCGATAATTTCAGTGCTTGTAGAGAATACCTTGCTGAAAACCGCTTATTATTTCCTTCTGCTTCTCGTTGGGTTGGACAATCTTAGTTATCGAAATAACTACGATAGATCCCCTATACTTGTGGTTCATCAGTGATTTCCTTTCACTTACAAACTTGTTGGTTCAACTCTACATCTCCTGATCGAGGCTCCCAAGCGACACCTAACCAATCTATGAGAGACCACTCTCCAAAAGGTAATAGACAATGTGTTGATGATGAACTCCTTGCTCTTTTTCTTCAAATGATTGTCTCCCCAACACTCAACTCGCCACCACAGAGTTGGATATGGCGGAAAGAAGATTTCAGTGGAAAGCAACTTGGGGAAGGCTAGAAATCAAGATTCTTCTGGTAGGATTGGCATGTCTTGATCTCAACACATGATAGGTGGTTCTCTCTTAGAAAATGGATGGTGGAAGTGTAGGCACGCTCTGATGGCTCTTACAAATGAAGAGGGGGTGGCGGGGTATATATAGCATCCACACAAACACCCAACAATTAGACACATTTGACCCAACTCGGTGAGACTAAATAGATGAAATCGGTGGCACCGATTGGTTCAAACAGGTGAACATTAGGAATCTCGGTGGGACTGACAGGAACAACTCAGTGAGACTAATGTGCTAGGGCTTAAGGCAAACTTCATCTCGGTGGGACTGATTATATCAACTCGGTGAGACCAAACTAAACAATAGGTAAACAGAGAGTCTATCAAGCCAGCTCGGTGAGACCGCTTGCATGAAATCGGTGAGACCAAAATAAATGCAACTGATCGCAGAGCGCTAGCAAGGCCACTCGATGAGATCGAGATCCGTATCAGTCAGACCGAACTATAAGGGATTCTGGCAACGACTATGTCAAGTGAACTCGGTGGGTCCGGGTAGGAAGTGTCGGTGTGGCCGAGTTGGAGTTTATCGTTTTGACATATTTGGATGGAGAAATTGGATGAGAGTTTTGGAGGAATATCACTAAGCACTTTTTAATAGTGTCGGCTTTCCTATGGACACAATGTGATCTTGGATCACTAAAATATAAATGAAGATTCTTGAGATTTTGCCAATCTTTGTCCTTATCATTTTGAGGGGTCCACATCTCTAATCCTTGCCATGCCATAGTTCAACTTTCATGAAATTTACTAGATAAAACTATTAGTCCGACAAGAGATATGATGACATTAATTACCAGAATCACCCAGGGAGCACTTGTGCTTTCAATAGTCATGTCCACATGCAAACCTTACGACAAAACACTACCGAGTTCTTGTTTGGAACCATCATCGAGGATATCGAAGTCTTGTGCATTACCATGGATTAGCACTTAACTTCTTTTCCTAGAACAAATCAATCAGTGGCTTGGTGTGCTAGCGATTACATATGGAATGGAGATGATCAGTCTATTAAACCATAGAATACTCCGCACATGGATGACTGACTTGGGATGATTCCAAAGGAAGCAAAAACAAACTTTCTTGAATTCATAGTGACAACTTGCATCAAATGTACATTAATTATAGGAAATTACATCTTTCATCCCAACATATGCTTCATGAATGGAACACGAAGAAAATCCTTACACGAGTTTCCAACACTAGCTGGATGTTCAACACGAATCATGGAGAAGATAAAAATGTTGCTGATAGGCTCAACAACAAATCAGTGAGATTTTCACAGAATGGAATTCCACATGTATGCCCGAGGAAACAACGAGTAAAACAACATTATGAAAATTATTGAACCTGATTTTGATTTGGCGATAACCCATACTCAAATCAAAGATTGGATAGGACAATACTGTTGAAACCAGATTTTGGCACGGTCAAGAATCTATATAAGATGAAATCAAATGAAGAAGTGATTTACTATGAAAAAGTTAGAGGCAATACTTTGCGGACTGGTCCTGAGTGAAAAAGTGACGGGAGGGACCAGACACCCACCTAGGTGAGGTCTGATGGGTCGCGGGAGTTATTCGGCCTTTGCCGGCCGAATGAAGCTTGTCGGCCGAGTAAAAATCTTGTCGGCACAATGAAAAGCTTGTGGGGACGGAAACCTTGCCGAGGGAAAGCTTGCCGTGGTGGAAACCTTGCCAGCGTGAAAATCTTGCCTGGATGAAACCTTACCGGCGTGGAAGCTTGTCAGGATGGAGACCTTGCCGTGGTTGAAAGCTTGCCGACGCAGAAAGCTCACCGGAGTGGAAGCTTGCCGATGTGAGCTTGCCGGGGTAGAAACCTTGCCGGGGTGGAAACCATGTCGGGGTGAAACCTTACCGGTGTGAAAGCTTGCCAGGTAGAAACCTTGCTGGTGTGAAACGCTTGCCGGGGTGGAAAGCTTGCCGGGGTGGAGGTTGTTAGAGTCAATCGAACCAGAAGTTGGAGATGGGTTCTAAAGGTTATTCAGATGATCTCAGATGGAAAAGTGTTCTGCATGGAAGTTGTGCGTATCGTCGAAACATTCAACTTTTCTTTTGGTGTCATTATCATATGAGATAGTAAACAGCCTGCAGAATTGCTGCAAGACTCAGACAGCCAAGAAAACTGCATGACCGAATCCGACTAGAAGTTAAAGATCACCTCGTAAAGCATTGGAGATGACCTTATTTGGAAAAATGATCGACAGGAGAATTGTTCGTATCTTCGAGGCACACAAATTTGGTATTTTAATCTTCTAAATCGGAGGTCATATGCAAATTCCATGGCCCGCGCAAGAAGCAGGACAAAAGTGTGAGGCAGATTCGGGCTGGATCCGAGTTGGACTGGAACTAGAACTGTAGGACGTGAATTGATGTAATCTTCTTGTAAGGAAAGCCTAGATGAATACTTTACTTGTACGGGAAGTCCAGCCGCCTCTTATATATGTTATGGGTGATGCCGATTGAAACAACACAAAGCGAACCAATCAATCTATTACACTTTTGTGTTCATCCATCTTTATCCCCTACCCTTGTATCTTTCTTTCTCATTCTACGTTCATTCTTCGCGTTGGAGGGCAGCGATCCACGAGGCTCTAGGGGTGAGAGAATCTACCTATGGCAGCACATAGCCGCCACACTCCCTGACGGGGTCCCTCCCAGTTGTGCGGGGTTTCGGGCCTCAAAAGCGCATGCCGATTGTCTTGCGTATCGCATTGTTGGTGAGGCCTCCTTCGACGTGAGCTGCGGTGCATCACCCCCGGAGTCGAGGGTACACGTAACATGTTCGTGTGTCAACACAGTTTTTGGCGACTCCGCTCGGGATGAAGCTTTGAACGGTCTCCAACCCGTTCTTGCTACGAAGAGATTGTCATCAAGTTGCTGCAATCTACAAAGGTAATATGAATACCCAATTCCTCTTTGTAGATATGTCGTGGTTATCTCGCGGGAGGGTTCGTGAGATGACAGATGCCACTGGATGGCTTGAGGTGAGGGCAAGACTGCTCTGGAGATCAAGGGACGAGACTGGGCAAACAGCACGCGGTGATTTACCCAGGTTCGGAGCTCTCCGGATAGATAATACTCCTAGTCCTGCATGTTTGAATATATATGCAGTGTACATGTATGGCAGTACAGAGTCGCTCTTGGAGCTGTATTACAGAAGGCAGTAGAGCGCCTTGTGCGTATGTGGTTGTGTTGCGTGGGAGCCAAAGGCTCTGGGTGAGCACACATGTATGTGGAGCATACAACAAAGTGTTTCGTCCTTTAATTCGTCGGCAACTAATATGCAATATTTGAATCCAACATTGCCGATGGATAGGAGAATTGGCCATACTGCTACCAGTTGTTTGGCCAGTTACTCTCAACCATCATATGCTACACCTCATGACAGTAAATTTTTAGCACCATACACAACTATAGATGTTCATAATTCGGCTTCACACCTTTCTGGTCATAGCCGAATAAATGTAAATTTTACGGGAGAGGTTGTGCCAAATATTGTAGAAGATGAGGTAGTGGTGGCTGCATTGAAGAGTTTAGCCTAGAATAAGAGGATTAATGCTATTTGCCTTGAACAAGATGAAAAAGGGATATTTCCTGATTATGTGGCAATAAAAGCTAGAGTTTTGCAAGAATATGAATCTTTGCCAATTGATAAAATTGGCGAGCAAAAATATGGTTTTATAACAATGCATATGCCTTCACGTAGTACTACATCATATTATACACCCCCTACACATTTGCAATGTTTCGGCAACACCTGTGTGTCATTGCAGAAATAATCTAAAAGCATTGGGGGGCAATCATATCCGGAGTGGGCTGAAATTGAGAAAAAACTTAAAGCCAATTTTGTAGCTCGCCGCAAGAAACAAAATGAAAAAGAATTGGCTCAAATAAAAGAAGCATTGCCAATTAGTAGAATTAATGGAAAAAAGGATGATTCGGAACATGAAAGTGCTTCGGTTTAAAAATCCGAATCAAGTAGTATATATTCTGGGTCCATCGAATCCAAAGAGGCAAGTATTATGAAGAAAGGGCATGGCAAGCATAGGAAAACAACCATGCTTGATTTATCTGAAGTCAATGGAACCTACTTCCTACACTATGAGTTCCGTGCCACGGAAATTGACAAGTCTCAAGGACAAGAACAAGTAGCCGGACAAAGCTCGGCTGACAAGGATCTTCAAAGCAATGATGCACGGAATAAAGAAAAAGAAGATGAGAAGGGTGTTGGGGAGCCATCTAAAGATGAAGCAAGATATTGTTCAATTCACACCACCATCATGCTCTCCCAACATAATTGAAGAGGTATGCTTAGCAAGTGATTTACCTATTTTCAGATTTGGTCAAAACATTATTGTTGATGCATCTATTAGAAAAATCCTCATAAGCAATTTTGAAAGGCCAATGAAGAAGGGTAATTTACTTGTTAGCAATACAATTGTTATAGAACATATCAGTCAACCTATTGCGCCATTTATGAAGACCGGTAATGACTTATTGTTGCAGCCAAAGCTTTCCCCGTTGCTTTAACTAAAGTTCATATATAATTTGGTAGATTTGCTTATTTCGTACATGGCTTGCACGTGGTCTCAATTGAGGCATGTATGTTCTAATTATTTTTGTTTTAGAAACTTAAATCCAAGGTTAGATTCTTTCCGGAAAACCGATGCTAGTATAATATCTTATCCAAAGACATTGGGAAAAGAATGCAAAATAAAATTCATAGCCGAATGGGGTGATACAAAATATGAACCATTCGTATGCTTAACTCCAAAGTTGTTCTCATAGCAAGATCGGCTCGAAAATAAAAACATTACCTTCAATTCAAACACGTGTGATCAAATCTTAGATTTGTTGTTGAGAAATAATTATATTAGAATTCTTGATCACCATGTCAAGCCATCTATTCAAGGATGAATGTATCGTAAGTTGCATGATTCGTTCAAGCATAATTTTGAGGATTGCAACATGTTTCATCAAATAGTTAAATCGTGTGACGCCCCCGATTTGTCCGTACACTAATCATGCACGCAAATGTGTACGGCCCAGATCAAGGACTCACTGGAAGATATCACAACACAACTCTAGACACAAATTAAAATAATACAAGCTTTATATTACAAGCCAGGGGCCTCGAGGGCTCGAATACAAAAGCTCGAAAACACAAGTGTCAGCGGAAGCAACAATATCTGAGTACAGACATAAGTTAAACAAGTTTGCCTTAAGAAGGCTAGCACAAAAGTAACAACGATCGAAAAGGCAAGGCCTCCTGCCTGGGACCTCCTAACTACTCCTCGAAACCGAACTCCATGTAGAAACATCATCGGGATCCTCTGACTCCTGGACTCCACCACCTGGTTGCATCATCCGAGAATAAGGAACAGAAAGGGGAAAAGGGGGAGAAAAGCAACCGTGAGTACTCATCCAAAGTACTCGCAAGCAAGGATCTACACTACATATGCAATGATATCTGTGTAAAGGGGGAATATATGTGGACTGAACTGCAGAAAGCAGAATAAGAGGGGGATAGCTAATCCAATCGAAGACTACGCTTCTGGCCACCTCCATCTTGCAGCAGTAGAAGAGAATAGATGGAAGTAACAAGTATCCTCGTATCTCGCAGCCTCCATCTTGCAGCAGTAGAAGGGAGTAGATGGAATAGTAACAACTATCAAAGCTCCTGGCAGCCTCCGTCTTGAGTAGCAGAAGAGTTCACCAAGTAACATCGTAAAGCATAATCCTACCCGGCGATCCTCCCGCACATCACCCTGTGAGAGAGCAACCACCGAGTTATATCTGGAACTTGTCTGGGTGTGTTTTATTAAGTATCCAGTTCTAGTTGTCATGAGGTCCGAGTACAACTCCGGGTCGTCCTTTTACCGAGGGACACGGCTATTCGAATAGATTAACTTCCCTGCAGGGGTGCACCACATAACCCAGCACGCTTGATCCCATTTGGCCGGACACACTTTCCAGGGTCATGCCCGGCCTCGGAAGATCAACACGTCGCAGCCCTACCTAAGCACAGCAGAGAGGTCAGCACGTCGGTCTAAGTCCTAAGCACACAGGGGTCTGGGCCCATCGCCCAATGCACACCTGCACGTTGCGAGGGCGGCCGGTAAGCAGACCTAGCCTCTCCTAATACCAGAGTAGGCTTCCAGTCCAATCCGGCGCGCGCCGCTAAACCGCTGACGTCAAGAAGGCTTCGGCTGATACCACGACGTCGAGTACCCATAACTATTCCCACGTAGCTGGTTAGTGCGTATAGACCAAATGGCCAGACTCAGATCAAATACCAAGATCCCGTTCAACGTGTTATTATGAAATAACCGCGGACAACGACCAGGGCCAGGCCCACCTGTCTCCTAGGTGGTCGCAACCTGCCCTGTCGCTCCGCCACAAAGTAACCATCAGGGGACTGTCGGGAACCCAGGCCCACCACTACCTGTGTGGAACCACCTGCCCCTTCAGCCCCCATATTCGAACCATCATCATGTGTCATGTAAAAAGTATGTAGTATATACCCGTGATCACCCCAAGTGATCACGGCCCGATAGAATAGCAGGGCAGACGGACAAGGGTGTAGGGCCACTGATGGAATACTAGCATCCTATACTAAGCATTTAGGATTGCAGGTGAAGTATCAACAGTGGTAGCAACAATGACAGGCTATGCAGCAGAATAGGAGTATCGAAAGCAGTAACATGCTACACTACTCTAATGCAAGCAGTAGAGAGAAGAATAGGCGATATCTGGTGATCAAAGGGGGGGGCTTGCCTGGAAGCTCTGCAGACGAAAGGAATCTTCGGAAGCGTAGCCGTAGTCGAACACCGAAGCACCAATGGTCTCGGGGTCTATCACAGTATCGGAGTCTACCGAAATAAGCAACGAAGGGGAAACAATTAAATAACAGAGCAAACAATAGCATCACAAAATATAACAAGGCAATACGGGGTGCTACGTGTGACCTAACGTAGCAGGAGGTGATACTGGCAAGGATGAAAAACATCCGGGAAAGTATTCCCGATGTTTCGCGTTTTCGGGCAGATGAAACGGAGGGGAAAGTTGCACGTTCGGTATGCTAGGGACGTGTGGTTGACGAACGGTCTGCGTATTCGGATTCGTCTCGTCGTTCTGAGCAACTTACATGTACAAAGTTTTTCGATCCGGGCTACGGATTATTTAATATGATTTATCAAAGTTTTATTAATATGCTGGAGTTATTTAATTAATTAAATTAGAATTATCCGAAACAGTGTATGCTGATGTCATCATGACGTCAGCATGACATCAGCATTCTGTTTAATTAATTAACAGTAGTTAATTAGTTTAATTAGTCATTAAGTTTAATTAAACTTAATTAGTATTAACTAATCACTATTAATTAGTCCATATTAATTAAGTTAATTAATTAATTAATTATAATTATAATTATTATTTACTTATTTATTTATTTACAATTTCTTTTCTCTTTTTTTTTAAACGTTCTGGTCACAGGGCCCATTTGTCATTTGGTCAGGGCGGACATGTCCGCTGCCAGCCCCTTTCGGGACCGGACAGGTCCGGACACGGCGTGCGCGCGCGCGGCAGAGAGCCGGCCGAGGAGGGCGCGGCCAGGCTGGGCGGGGCGCAGCGACGCGGGGT
>LR738709.1:344436393-344484344 GCA_902687465.1 Secale cereale | reverse complement strand
CTAATAGGCCAGGGGCGGGGTGGGCCGGCCGGCTGGCCAGATGGGCCAACAGGCCCAGTGGGGGGGGGTTCTGTCCTTTTCTTTTGTTTCTATTTACCTTCTGTTTTGTTTTTATTAAATATGCAACTAGTTCCTAAATTAGTTTTAATAATTAACCCACTGCCACATTTAATTTTTACAGCTAAATAAAATAGTTTAATATTTTATTGTTTATAAAAGGAATTCAAATAATTGTTTAGCTGTTGTTTTAACTATTTTGGTGCATCTAAACACTTTACAAAATTGTGGTCTCAACATGACAAATACCCAGAGAATATTTGCCACACTTGGAACATTTTTGTTTCATGTTTGACAAATTTAAATTTTGACTTTAATTTGAATTTGAATTTGAACAGGATTTGGATTAACGAGAGATTACCAACAGTAACAGTGGTGACGTGGCATCATTAGTGTGTGGTTACTGTAGCTTGATTATCCGGGCGTCACAAATCGGCCATTGAAAAACGACGATTGAAATTTGTTGAAGCACGAAGAGATGACCAGTCTATTCCGATTGGTCTTGATGGCAAAAAGTTTTTGCATCGGCTGCTTCAAGCCGATCCATTTAATGAGAAGGTAAAATTTTCATGTGACGGGATCAAGCTTTCAAGTAAAGAATTTGTTGAAGAGCATAATAAACATAATCTTGTGGGCGAGAATTCCATCGAAGCTACAATGGAGACGCCAAGGACTGCGGGGCAGCAAGCAAATCCAATGATCGATGAAAGCAAACCAAAAGAAAACGGAGGCGGAAGTAAGAAAAGTGTAAGGGATTAAAAATCACCTTCGCTGAACTATTGGAAAAATATCATCAGAAGAGTGAAGAGAAGAATTTTTATCGGCCAAATCATGAAAAGAATCTAAGATCACCCCAAGGAGCAAATATGAGGATCGTTATTGGCAAATTGAGAATTTTAATGCAACATATTCATATCCTTTTTTTGGTCCGCCAATGCCAATGCCGTGGATGGCTCCCTATGCTCATATAGAATCATATCCATCATGGGACATGTATGATACAAGGGCACATTCTCCATCTTATTTTAGACCATCTCGCCAACGTTATGCAGCTTTAAGAGGATCAACATTTGAACAATCATATGTTAAAGACCGTTTCAATCATAAGGAATCGGTCTAGAACTCAATGAAGAAGAAAGAGGTGGTGAAGCAAGTTACCGTGTTAAAAGAGATGGTTGTAAGAGTGCAACTTCAGATTTGATCTCAAATGAAAAAGAACCAATTAAAGTGTTGACATTGGCTACTAAAGGCAATGAGACAAAGCAACCAACTATTGATAGTCAAAGTGCCAAATTTGAAGAAAAGAAGTTGACGGTGGACAAGGTAAAACAATAATTGCCATTGCTTCAGACAAAATCGTAGCCGGGGTGCCCACTCGGCTTATCATATGGGCAAAAGAATAAAATACAAAAACTTAGTGCACAAGAACTTGAATAAAGGAACATGGCATGGGTTCCCAAAGGAAGTGCTCAAAATAAGAATTATGCGCACACTTCCATTACAAGAAGTGCGGCAAAGGTGAATAAGGAAAGAGTGAAAACTATGAAGGACCAAGCCGAAGGTTTCAGCATCTTCGATGTACACATTATCTACATTCTTCAACTATGACATTAACGCATATGCCATGGAATTCGTCATCGGGTATGGTTGGTAACCCTCAATGGGTTTATTTTAATCCATGGATGCAATATAATTTCTTACATCATGAGAGGATATTACCAAATCACTATACATTTGATTAGCTACAAGTTTGTTGCTGATCCAAAGGGCCGAAATACTTTATTTGTCATTTCATTTGTTTGTTTCGGCTATATGTGCTTTGAACGCAGTTTACATGGTAATGGCCGATATTTATCTATCGCCCTAAGAGCATGTCAATGCATGGCCGGCGTAGTATTCTAACATCGTCCTTAGTTCGATTGGAGAGCGAGACAAGGTACGTGCTCACGGAAATTTATATTTATATTTGACTGGAGTTGAGACATCATGACTGATGTCATTGAATACATGCTGCATAGACCAATTCATAGTTACAGAATTGGCTAGTGGGCTTATACTTTATTTGAATATGATTTGGCTTATGCATCTTTGAGAACTATAAGAGGCCAAATCATAGCTGATTTTATTACTGAACATCGAATTAATGACATGCATAATATTAATATTAGCCTTGTCTCTCTAGTACTATGGAGATTATGTTTGGATGGTTCAATTCGTAGCAATGGCCCAAGTGTTGGTGTTGTTTATATATCTCCTTATGGTACTATTGTTGAAGCCTCATGCCGCTTAGAATATTTTTATGCACGATTAATCAAAGACGAATACACATTGTTATTCGGATTGAATCTTTAACTTGTTATAGGCTATACATATTGAGGCTTTTGGTGATTCCTTATGAGTAGTGCAGCAAATATCCAAGGGTTATCAATGTTTTGACGAATCACTTGTTAGTTTATTTTTGGGTATGTCTAGATGCAAAATTTACCTTGGTTTGCTTTAAAATTGTTCATATATTTAGACATGACAATTTGAAAGAATTGGCACAGCAAGCATCCGGCTACTATGTTAATCATGTTGTATTGCTTTTCTCTCAATAGCTGATGCTTAGTCTCGTCAACATAGGTAAGGCCGAGCTGGACCTCACCACCTCGGCCACTAATGACACTTTTATGCATGCGAAGTAAGGATAGGAGAAAGTTCATTCTTGATTATCTGCAAAATCCTAGCGAAAGGGTGAATAATATGATTCGGAGGATCGTTTTGATCTATGGAACCTTATCACCGGATTGTTATAGAAGTTGAGAAGTTTTCACCCAAGTTTGCATCAAGAGGTTCAAACAAGCAATGGACGATATATACTTATCGTCCTAAGAACATGCAAAATGGCTGATGGAGTGTTGACATCGTCCTTAGAACAAACAAGTTACAAATTATTTTTCGACACACAAGCTTTGCCGAAAAACAGGGGGGCATGTGTTGACACCAGATTTTGGCACGGTCAACAACCTATCTAAGATGACATCAAATGGAGAAGTGATCTACATGAAAGGGTTATGTATTGTTGATATGAACATCTTTGAAGTTTGGGACATCGCCATTCGATTTCATCTCAAAGGCCGAAACCATGCTCAAAGTACCCAGATCTTATATTCAGAGTACAATTTGGCCGATTAAGCTCTCAAGATGACCTCAAATGGAAAAACTTTCCACATGAATTGTCTTCTTCTCGTCGAAACTGTTGATTTTGACATAATAATCATCCCAATCTGAGTTAGTATGCAAAAGTTAGAGGCAATGCTTTGCGGACCGGTCCTGAGTGAAAAAGTGACGCGAGGGACCAAACACCCACCTAGGTGATGTCTGATGGGTCGTGGGAGTTATTCGGCCTTTGCCGGATGAATGAAGCTTGCCGGCCGAGTAAAAAGCTTGCCGGGATGGAAACCTTGCCGGGGAAAGCTTGCCGGGGGAAAGCTAGCCGGGGTGGAAACCTTGCCAGCGTGAAAAGCTTGCTGGGCTGAAACCTTGCCGGCGTGGAAGCTTGCCAGGATGGAGACCTAGCCGGCGGGGAAAGCTTGCCGGCGCAGAAAGCTCGCCGGCGTGGAAGCTTGCCGGTGTGTGCTTGCCGGGGTAGAAACCTTTCTAGGGTGGAAAGCTTGCCGGTGTGAAAGCTTGCCGGGTAGAAACCTTGTCGGTGTGAAACGCTTGCGGGGTGGAAAGCTTGCCGGGGTCGAGGCTGTCAGAATCAATCCGACTAGAAGTTGGAACTGGTCTCGAAAGGTTATACAGATGACCTCGGATGGAAAAGTTTTCTACACGAAAGTTATGCGTATCGTTGAAAAGGTCAACTTTGTTTTTGGAATCATCATCATCTGAGATAGTATACAGCCTGCAGAATTGCTGCAAGACTCCGACAGCCAAGAAAACTGCATGACCGAATCCGACTAGAAGTTAAAGATGACCTTGTAAACTATTGAAGATGACCTTATTTCGAAAAAGGGTCAACAGAAGAATTGTTCGTCTCATCGAGGCACACAAATTCGGTATTTAAATCTTCTCAATCGGAGGTCATATGCAAATTCCACGTCCGCGCAAGAAGCAAGACAGAAGTTTGGGGCAGATTCGGGCTGAATTCGAGGTGGACTGGAACTAGAACTGTAGGACGTGTATTGATGTCATTTTCTTGTAAGAAAAGCCCAGACGAATAATTTACTTGTACAGGAAGTCCAGCTGCCTCTTATATATGTTAGGGGTGATGGCCTATAGAAACAAGACCGATCGAACAAATCAACCTATTACACTTTTGTGTTCATCTATCTTTATCCCCTGCCCTCATATCTTTCTTTCTCGTTCTTCGTTTGTTCTTCTCGTTGGAGGGCAGCGATCCACAAGGCTCTAGGGGCGAGCGAATCCACCTAGGGAAGCCCATAGCCTCCGCACTCCCTTACGGGGTCCCTCCCGGGTGGGCGGGGTTTCGGGTCCGCAAAAGCGCCCATCGACTGTCTTGCATATCGCGATGTCGGTCGGGTCTCCTTCGACATGAGCTGCGGTGCATCACCCCTGGCGTCGAAGGTACATGTGACGTGTTTGTGTGTCAACAAATACTCCAACAATTTATCACGAGGATCAATCGATGAAGATATAATCTCTCTTCAACACACACACACACACACAAGGATATCCCTTTGGAACGAACTAAGTTAGGAAAGCTTTTATCTTCCAACTCTCTAAATTGTTGTTTAGCTTAACCAACTAGCTCAACGGTATCCAACACATGTTCTTGGAGAAGGGGTGGTTTATAAGAAAACCAATTGATTACCAATTCAACATAATAGTCAGGGGACAGCCTGGTAATACTTTCGAGAAGATATCCGGAAAATCAAGAACCACCGATATGTTACTAAGCTTGAGAACAATCATGCTTTTCAGGGCAAGACGATATGATCAAAAGAGCCAGAGATTGATACAATCCTAACTCATTGATCAAAAGGTGTACCCGGATAAATAGACTAGGTAGCATAAATAATCTTAGAATGGTGATTCAATAACCAACACGCTGAGGATGAGTGTAATGTCCATTAACTACCAAGCAATGGGGTTGCTAGGATTATTGATTTCGCTCATCGCGGTTCACTTTTCGGCATTCCAGTTACAATAACACGAAAACCAAGGAATGAATAATGATGGCAAGAAGTATCACTATATCAAGATTTCATTGGAGGTGGTGCAATTCCCATGAATTTCTTGACATAATCTGTTTAATACTCCAACGTAGAACAGATCAAAAGCTGGATTGGCATTTTGATCTATGAATTTCAACTGCTTTGACCCAATCCAAGGAATGTATGAGGTACTAGAGTTTGTTTCTCCTAGTCATTCCGAAATATAATGGCTCGAAGGACCACAAGAATAATAGGCATCGATGAAGACGAATGCACACATATTGTTGACTATCAATTGAAAGATGAAGGTCAGAATATAATAGAAGAGGGACAACTCAAAGGAACATATGATTTTCTATGTTTTGTATTCATAGATTAACTTGTCGAACAAGGCTCGAGATATTTCTTCTGGATAACCCATGTAGATTGGTAGAATTGGAAGATTCGCAATTATTGAATGTAGAACGCATCCACAACACTCTTATTGTGATCTTTTGGTTCAAGTGAACTTCTGCCATACTAGTTCGTGGTGTTGGAAGAATGAAATGCATCAGATTGTTTAGAAACTAGTGACAACTCGGACAACATAATGGCTGTAAATGCTCAAAAGATTTTGAGACATCCTGCAAAAAGGTAGCACAACCACTCAACATCATCATATCAAGGTTCCGAGACCAACAGGTTAACAAACCGAGGTACTTGAAACTGGATTGTGACTTGAATCCACCATTCTTATAAGTCTTGGTATATGTGACTTGATACTGATAGACAAGTGTAGTTATTAATCTCCATAGAAAAAGAAGAGAGTCACTCAGATCAGAAGGGCATAAGGTAAATGGGTAAAAAGAGTCTTTTGTTCGCTTCCACAATCAATTCCCTTATATAACTAAACAATTTCTAGACTCGACTTTGACCAGTTTGGCTTGGTAATCCTACAGGCAGTCTGGCTCTGATACCAAAGAGGTCGGGACCCCGATCCTAAGTCACACTAATCTAGCATGTAACACATCATATCACTTTGCGGCCTCACGCACGGTATCCCACGGTTTCCACCTTACTTGGGTTGGGACCAGTTGCGCCTTTTGGCTCACATATATGATAGTGTCTCTAGCATCCGTATTACATAGAACCCTGGCCAACATGAATAGTTGTAAAATCAAAGTGGCACTAAACTACAGGGACATGCATACATGACCCAACAATGCACGTATCGGTCAATTGTGAGTGTAACCGGGTTGTAGCAAGCTAACAGGACTCCGATAAACACAGCATGACATTTCCCTGAAGGGACAGACACTAGAGCAAGGAAGGACAGATGCCGGTCAACCCATGTGTTCTAGAGCAGTAGCAAGCTATCAAGGCTCCGTGGAAGCACTAGGAGGCATTTCCCCATAAGAAGGGCTACCAAGAATAAACAACTAGGTGTCGAATCCCAGATATACCAAGCATGTCAATAACATACACAGAATATACTCGATATGTGTAAATACAACATGGCATCACAATAAAACTCTATGACTCAAAGTATTTATTTAAAAGGCTACGAAGAGCCATACATTACATGATATTACAATCATGGGTCTCATGACCCAACATACAAAGTCACACAGCCAACAAGCACATGTAGAAGCTTATAATTTCTGAGTATAGAAAGCTAAAAATAAACAAGGCTATAAAGCATGTGTATCCACAAGACCCTCCAAAGGAACCAGACCTCTGTCTGGGATTTCCAAGCTAATCGGTCAACGTCGACCTCATCATGGAAATCTAAGGTGAGACTGAAGACTCCTCTGCATAAACAAAAATTAAGCAAACGTGAGTACAAATGTACTCAGCTAGACTTACATTAGAACTAACTACTTATGCATCAGTATCAACAAAGGGGTGGTAGAGTTTAACTAACTACTTATGCATCAGTACAAATGTACTCAGCTAGACTTACATCAGAACTAACTACTTATGCATCAATATCAACAAAGGAGCCAGCTTTGACTCAGTGGTTATCCTGAAATACGGCTACCAGTACTTTCTTTGAGGTGAGAAAGTGCACACGAGTCCATATATTCACCACTATCGATCCGCTTCCCTCTCCCTATGAGAGGGCCATCCATAGCACTCACGCTTATCTTACACATTTTAGAGTATCCACTTGAAGTTATCTATTAACAATTTGAGCTTTCCAAGTAGTGCATATCCAACGACACGACTATCCGAAAAGATCATTAACCCTGGAGGGGTGCACTTCTTCACACATGCTCTCACCACTTATCACCATGTGCACGTCATGTATCTCGGCAACCTTCAAGTGGAGGAAAGGCGAGGGTGTTGGCCACGACCTAACTAACCACACAAGATTCTAGTCCAAGTTTATCGCCTATTTGAGGTTGTATCCAGAATGGAAGTTCGGCCGAGGTTCTATCACGGCCCCAAATGATGAGAGCTATGTTCCCAAGAGCAACATCCGGGTGTCATCCTGGTACACCGTGCCTCAGTGTCTATACCGCATCATAGCCCACCACTAGGGCCAGCGCTATGCATGGCCTCCAACACACATCCTGCAAACACCAGAAACTAGTTGCAACTCCTGGACATAGATCAAGGCAATTAATAAGTTGAGAGGGGCACTAAAGCATTCCAATGTGTGCTAGTAACTGTCTTGGATCAGAAACACGGAACTCAGTTCCTGAGGACGGTCCCAATGAGACAACCCACCATGTACTCCTACACTGCCTCTCATCGCTACCTTTACAAAATCGGGTTCACACACTTAGCTCTCAATAGTAGGACATGTTCACCACCATTCCAATCCATCCCAGATGAATCAGACCCGACACAACTCTAAGCATAGCAGGCATAACAAGCAAGCATGAATGAGTAGGCACATCATGGCTCAAGCAACTCCTACTCATGCTAGTGGGTTTCAACCATTTACTATGGCAAAGACATGTCATGCAGAGGAATGGGTTCAACTGCCGCAACATGTAACAGTTGAATTGTTGTTGCCCTAATGAAGTAAAAGAGAGCAATAACGAGAGACTGGGATTGTGGCGGAATGCTCAAGGGGGTTTGCTTGCCTAGCCCTTCTGAAGATAGCATTGTCTCTTCATCAGTGACATCGATCTCAACGTCGGAACAACGTCTACCGAGAGGGAACAACACCGGCAAACAAGAGGGAACATAATCAATGCAACACAACAATATGATGCATGATCATGACATGGCAATATGATATGATTTAAGCTAATGCAATTAGCAACGATTTAAAATGAAGTTTGTTTGAACCCAAGGTTCAAATACAAACTCCATATGTGATTACTCAAATGCTATTTACTAGATTACACTTGTACAATAGGTATAGGTTGCTTAGACATGCATTGAAATGCCATAAACAGATTCTTCATATTTTTCTGATCATTTTCATATATGAATTCTTTTCATCTCGGTTATAGATTAATTTCTATGATTTTCAGAAGTTTTAACTAATTTCTGGAATTTCCAGGATTAAATTTAATCCAGAAAATCATTAGTGACGTCAGTGCCATGTCACTACTGCGTCAGCAGGTCAACCGGGTCAGCAAGTCAAACCTGACCAATGGGGCACACTTGTATGTGCCCAAATAGTTAGCTGACATAATTAGTGTTAATTTAAACCCAAATCTATAATTAGCCATGGGGCACGGCCCACATGTGATTGACTGAGGGGAGTCAAAACTGGTCAAACCAGGTCAAACCTGCCGGTGGTTCGACGCTAGTGAGTTCGTGGATGGCGGAGCGCGTCGGAAATGCAACTCAGGGAACGACTCGATGGGCGTTTTGCAGCTATGGCTTGTTGGAGCTCGTGTGCATCCGGCGGTGGCAATGGGAGGGCGTTGGGTGGCCTAAATCAAGTGTGGCATCGACCTCTACGGCGGCCAGAGCTCGGGTGTCGATGAAACCAATGACACATCATGCAGAAGGATGGGCAGCTAGCACCTACGGGTTCCACATGCGCTCACGAGGCCAACAGACATGTGCACGGGACCATTTGGTCACCGGATCCTCATCGTCGACGAGCTTGGCGGCGGCGTGTTTGGTTAGCAAGGGAGCGACGACTACAATATGAAAAAGAGCATGGGAGCGAGGGGAAGGGAGGCAGGGGCTCACAGAGGTTCGAGAGGGGCGGAGGCGAGCTCGAGGAGGCATCAGAGCGAGCGGGGCAGTGATAGAGATCTCGGCGACCTAAGGTTTAAGAAGGGGGCACGGGCGTTGCTGCAGTGCAAATGGCGTTGTGTGACTCGTCGAGGACGAAGGGAGTAATGTGGCTAAGCTTGTGGACACGACGTAGAGGCGAGGAAGGACCCACTCCAATGGCTCTTATACACACAACAACTATGGTTGCTGCGGAAATTTTTCTTCTTGCTCGAGTTCTTCCTCTTTTCATATCTCTATCTTTGATAATGAGTTTTATTTCTTTAAGTGGCATTGGCCGCGGCAACAGCGAGCGACGGCAATGGCTGCGCTCAGGGATGACAGAGAGGGAGCCACAGGGAAGAGGATGAGGGTGACGAAGTGTGTGAGGTGGTCGAGGGGGTTGCATGGCGACGTGAGAGGAGGCCCGAGGGGAGCAGACATTCATAAGGTGGCCGGCGTGCCGCGGGCACACGCCCTCGTTCCTACTAACACGGGGAGGAAGATACCCCTGTCCTTGGGCTAGGCTAGGAACAGTGTTGGGCCTCACGTAAGTCTGGGTAAATAGCCGAGTGGCCTTCTCTCTTTTTTATTAATAGTTTTTATTTTCTAGTCTTCTTTCTTGTTTTTAATTTAGTAAAAATACTAAGCCGTTTTGAGAACTCCTGAAAACAATTGTGGGCACTATTTGAACTATTTACAATAGCACTCATTGAGTTTCAGAATTATTTGAGCATTAAAGTAATTATAGGATTTAAATACCCAAATTCAAATACAATATGATTTAATTCAAAAATCTTGATGACCTAGAAAAATGTGCACCATTTTTGTCAGAGGTTTTCAGCAAATCCAAAAATGATGAACTTTTCTTAAGGGAATTTTGGGTTCATTGAAAACATTTGAATTTAAACCTAGTTCAATTCATTTGGTGCTAGGATTTGATGATCCCCATTTCCAATTTAAAGTAAATTTATACATGACGCATGGATGAATATGCAACTATCTACAATCAATTTCTAGGGCTGTGACAAACGACGTAGGCTATCTTTTTTATAGTGCGGGTAGCGTGTCTAGCACGGGGTTAAGACCTCAGAGAGTTAATAAACGGGCTTTTGGACTTGGAACTTGTGGCGTTCCATATCTCGTTCGACCATGAGTATTGTGTTGACCACCTGGTTTGTGGCCGAGATGTACGATACCATCGGCTCGCATATGCCTGGTTTTCTGCCAAGAGGGGGTTTGTGGCAAGGAGGGCATTGATGTCTTCTAGGGCCGCCACTACCTCCTTGGTCCATTTGAAAGTCTTGTTCCAACAGCGTATACAGAGGTAAGGCTTTTCCCCGAGTCTTGAGATGAAGCGACTTAATGCCACCACGCAGCTTGCTAGTTTTTGAACATCTTTGAGCTCGATTGGCACCCCTAGTCGGCCCAAGGCTCGTATTTTTGCCAAGTTGGCTTTGATTCGTTGGCTAGATACGATGAAGCCGAGGAGCTTGCTCGTTGGTACTCAGAAGACACTTTCCTTTGTGTTGAGTTTAATTTGATATTCCCGCGGGCTAGAAAATGTATCGCGGAGGTTGTCTACTAACTACCTGACGTGTTTCGTTTTGACAACCACATTAACGGCGTGGGCCTCAACGGTCTTTCTGATGTGTTTTCCAAACACGATTGGATCATGCACTGGTATGTAGCGCCATTCTTCTTCAACCCAAAAGGCATTGTGTTCAAGAAAAATGGCTCATAGGGTGTCATAAATGTTTTTGCAGCCTGGTCACAGTTCTTCATCTTTATTTGATGTTATCCTGAGTAGGCATCTAGAAAGCATAGTAAATCTTGTTCGACTCTAGCATCCACGATCGGATCAATGTGTGGTAATGGGAAGAGGTCCTTGGGGCAAGCCTTATTGAGGTCTTCAAAATCGACACACATGTGTGCCATTGTCTATCCTTCTTTGGTACCATGACCAGATTGGCGAGCCAGTCAGGTTGTTTTATGCCTCATATGAATCTGGCCTCGAGAAGTTTGGCTAGTTCATCGCACATTGCTTGATGCTTGGGTTTGGAGAAACACCAAAGTGCATGCTTGACGGGCCTATAGATCTTTAAGATATTCAAGCTGTGCTCGGCGAGCGTGCGGGGTATTCCTGGCATATGTGAAGGATGCCAGGCAAATATATCCCAATTTTCCCTAAGTAAGTTGTGTAGGACATCATCAATCTATGGCCCTAATTGATGTCGTTTTGGATGGGTCAGTGGGGTGTACTTGAAATTTGACTATGTCATCGGCCGGCTTGAATGAGGCCGACTTTGGCCGTTTGTCAAGGATGACATCATCTTGATCGACTCCTGCTCATAGTGACGTAAGTTCCTCAGCCGTGAGGGCTTGAAATAGAGATTCCAGGGCGAGTGACGACATTTAAGTTTCGGCTTTGAGTGCTCTGTCTGGGTCGCTGGAGATGGTGATGAACCTGTTGGGGCCCAACATTTTGACCTTCATGTAGTCGTAATGTGGGCCTGCTTGGAACCTTGAAAGGGCGTCCCACTGTTGGAAATATGCCCTAGAGCAATAATAAATTGGTTATTACCATATTTCCTTGTTCATGATAAAAGTTTATTATTCATTCTAGAATTGTATTGACCGAAAACTTAAATACATGTATAAATAGATAAACTACACCGTGTCCCTAGTATGCCTCTACTAGACAAGCTCGCTGATCAAAGATGGTTAAGGTTTCCTGACCATAGACATGAGTTGTCTCAAAACGAGATCACATCATTAGGAGAATGATGCGATGGACTAGTCCCAACCATAATCTTAGCATAATATCATTTAACGTATTTGCTATAGCTTTCCACATGTCAAGTATCTATTCCATTGAACAAGAGATCATGCAACTCCCGAATACCAGAGGAATACCTTGTGTGCTATCAAATGTCACTTCATAACATGGTGATCATAAAGATGCTCTACAGATATCTCTGAAGGTGTCTATTGGGTTGGCATGGATCGAGAGTGAGATTTGTCACTCCGTGTGACAGAGAGATATCTCTGGGCCCTCACGGTAATACAACATCACCAGAAGCTTGCAAGCATGTGACTAATAAGTTTAGTCACATGATCTTGTATTACGGAATGAGTAAAGAGACTTGTTGGTAAGTATATTAAACTAGGTATGGAGATACCGATGGTCGAATCTCGGGCAAGTAACATATCACCAGACAAAGGGAATTGCATGTGTGATTAACCAAACCCTTGACATCCTGGTTCAAACTATAAAATATCTTCGTGCAATATGTAGGAACCGATATGGGAATCTAGGTCCCGTTATTGTTTATTGACTGGAGAGGTGTCGCTGTCACGACTACATGATTCTCGAACCCACGGGGTCGCACGCTTAACGTTCACTGGTGCTAGAGTAGCACTGGGATATTTGGTGATTGGTAGCCGAATGTTGTTTAGAGTCTCGAATGAGATCTAGAATGTCACGAGGAGTCTCAGAATGGTCGGAAGGTAAAGATTTATATATCAAAAGTTGTTTTCATGGTTTTGGAAAAAGTTTCAGATTTTTGTATTGTACCGCAAAGCTTCTAGAAGGTTCCAGAAACTTCCAGAGGAGTCGTGAAGTCCACCAAGGGTTCCACGATGTCCCAAGGGTCAGCATGGGCTGAGGGGAGGCGCTTTGGCCTTATTGGGCAAGGCGCAAAAGTCCCTCAAGTCCCATGTAGTAGGGAAAGGAGGAAAGTCCATCTTTGTATGGAAGGGAAGGAGGAGGACTAGGATTCCACCTCCTCCCCCCTTGGCTGCACCCTAGGGTTTGGAGGGGCTGTTCCCCACACCCCTCCACCTATATATAGAGGGGAGGGGCATCCCAAGAGTACACACAAGGCCCTTGGCTCCCCTCTCTCTCTCTCTCTCTCTCTCTCTCTCTCTCTCTCTCTCTCTCTCTCTCGTTACCCCGTAGCTCCTCCGTTCTCGTTCTAGCAGCGCTTGGCGAAGCCTTGCCCGAAGTAGCTCCACTACCATCACCACCGCGTAGTCGTGTTGGTTGTGATCTCATCTACTTCTCCGCCTTCTCTTGCTGGATCAAGGAGGAGGAGATGTCATCGAGCCGCACGTGTGCTAAAATCGGATGTATCGTCCATTTGACACAAGATCGGTTGGATCATGATCGGATCGTGAAGTGTACGATTGATCAGATCGCAAAGGGTACGACTACATCATCCGCATTTTTATACTTCCGCTTAACGACCTACAAGGGTATGTACATACGCCCCCCTCTCTTAGATATGCATCTCCATGGATAGATTTTGCGTGTGCGTAGGAATTTTTTGTTTCCCATGCAACGTTCCCCATCACCCGCCCCAGGAGGGCATACTTTTGAAAGGGGCAATATGGAATGTTATCTCTTTGGATTGGTAATTACTGGATGTTCCAACAACCACATCCAAGGTAATTTTTCCGCTGCAACGTGTTCTCATCCCGGTATTATACCTTTAAATGTGGTAGGTGTTGACACACGAACACGTCATGTGTACCCTCGACGACGGGGGTGATGCACCATAGCTCACATCGAAGGAGACCCGACCGACATCGCGGTACGCCGGATAGTCGACGGGTGCTTTTGTAGAACCGAAACCCCGTACACCCGGGAAGGACCCCGTCAAGGCGCGCGACAGCTATGGGCTGCTCTAGGTCGATTCGCTCGCCCCTAGAGCCTCGTGGATCGCTGGCCTCCAATGCGAAGAACGAACAAAGAACGAGAAAGAAAGATACAAGGGTAGGGGATAAACATAGATGAACACAAAAGTGTAATAGATTGATTGGTTCGATTGGTTTTGTTCAATCGGCCATCACCCCCAACATATTTAAGAGGCCGCTGGACTTCTCGTACAAGTAAAGGATTCATCTAGGCTTTCCTTACACGAAAAATTACATCAATTCACGTCCTAGAGTCCTAGTTCTACTCCAACTCGGATTTAGTCTGAATCTGGCCCAAACTCCTTTCTTGCTCCTTGCGCGGGCCATCGGATTGGCATATTACCTTCGATGAAGATGGCCGAAATATCAAATATGTGCGCCTTAACGAGACGAAAAGATCTCGCGTTGATCACTTCTCCAAACAAGGTCGTCTTGAATGCTTTACGAGGTCATCTTTACCTTTTAGTCGGACTCGGTCTTGTGGCTGACTGTCTTGTCCGAGTCTTGTAGTGAATTTGTAGGTCGCATACTATCTCTGATGATGATGACTCCAAAACAAAAGTTTAACTTTTCGACGATATGCATAACTTCTGTAATGAACACTTCTCCATCCGAGGTCAACTTGATAACATTTGGGGCACATCTTTTGTTATTTCACTCGGATCGCCCAACTAGGCTTCTTCACTCGGACGACAATCTTCACTCGGATGGCAATACTTTCACTCCGAAGACAATCTTTTCACATTTTCACTCAGATGACCATATTTTCAGCTGGAAGACAATCTCTTACTCGATCAGCAAGCTTTCATTCCGATGGTAAGCTTTTCACTCAGGTGAATATATTTTCACTCGGAAACAAATATCTTACTCAACCAGCAAATTTTCATTCCGATGGTAAGCTTTCCACGCGGATGATTATATTTTCACTCGGAAGACAATCTCTTACACGATCGGCAAGCTTTCACTCGAATGGTAAGCTTTTCACTCGGGTTTCCCGACTGAAAACACAACCTGATCTTGATTTGCCTCTCCAGGTCACATACGAGGTCTGATTGAGGCGAATTATCAATCGGCCTGATGTGGCGAAACTTTTCCATGTCGGAGGTTTTTCGATTCAAGGCGGTCTTGAAGGCCAAATTGCTCACACACTGCATCAAACACTCATCAACATGTGTCTGGTGTCAAGCGTAATATTTTGGTCTTTCGTCGGGCTGGACTGTATTCACAGTAACTTTTGCATATGAACTCGGATAGAGACAATTTATATATAAAGCCGATTTTGTCAGGACCCCGATCCTAAGTCACACCGATCTAGCTTGTAACACGTCATATCACTTTGCGGCCTCACGCATGGTATCCCCACGGGTGCCACCATACCTGGCCCGGGACCGTTTGCGCATTTTGGCACACATATATGACAGTGTCGCTAGCATCCATATGACAGAGAACCCGGGCCGACATGGCTAGTTATAAACCAAAAGTGGCACAAAATTACAAAGACAGGCATCCATGATCCAGCAACGAACGTGTTGGTCATCTACGTATAAACCCAAGTCGTAGCAAGCTACATGGACTTAAAGGAACAACGCGTGACATTTCCCCTAAGGGACAGACACAGGAACAAAGAAGGACACATGCCGGCCAGCCTACGTGTTCCGAGCAGTAGCAAGCTACCAAGGCTCAGTGGAAGCACTAGGAGGCATTTCCCTGTAAGATAGGCTACCAAAGGTAAACAACTAGGTGTCGGATCCCACATATACCAAGCATTTCAACCATACACACAATATGCTCGATATGTGCAAATACAACATTGCATCACAACAGAACTCTATGACTCAAAGTACTTTATTTAAGAGGCTCTGAAGAGCCATACATAATATATCCATACAGGTAGGGGTCACATGACCCAACACTCAAGTCATACAATCATACAAGCACAAGCGGAAGCTAACATGTCTGAGTACAGACAACTTGGAAATAAATCAGGCTTGGTGTAGTCTGACTATCTACAAGGCCCTTCACAAGCTCAGGATCTCCATCTGGGTAGCAAGCTACTCGTCGATGTCAACGTCTATGTAAAACCCATCAGAAGGGGCAGGGTTCTCCTCTGCAACAGTTATTAAGCTAACATGAGTACAAAGGTACTCAACAAGTCTTACAACAGAACCTATCATACATGCATCATTATCAACAAGGGTAGTGGAGTTCATAGCAGCAAGCCAGCTTTGACTCTTGTCTAACCTATACTACGACTCTTAGCAGATTGCAAGATAAGACTACGTACACGAGTCCTCTACTCACCACAACAATACACTACCGTGGATCCTCTTCCGTCATCCTACGGAAGGCCATCCACGGCACTCACACTTGTCTTGAGGCTTTTAGTAGTATCCATCAACTTTTCTATGAACTGTATAAGTAACCAAGTGGTCCGTACCGCGAACAACGGCTATTCGAATAGATTGGTAACCCTGCATGGGTGTACTTCTTCACACATGTTTCCACCACTTAGCATCTGCACACGACATGTGCTCGGCACACTTCAAGCGAAAGCCGACGTGGGTGTAGACCACGACCTAACCAACCACTCAAGTCTCTCGTCCAGGTTTATCGCCTATTTGGGTTCCATCCGTGGGGAGATCCGGCCGGGGTGTCGCTCATGGACCCAAACAATGTGTACAGGGTTCCCGAGTCACCAAACGGGCGACCGGTACACCGTGCCACGTACCTGCCGCATCACAGCCCACCCCGAGGGTCAGCGCTGTGCACGACCACCAGTAAACTACAAACACCAGAAACTAGTTGCAACTCCTAGACAGAGGGCAAGGGCAGTTAATAAGTCGAGAGGGTCAATTAAGGATCCCAATGTGTGGTAGTAGCTGAAACTTGAACCACACATACAGATATCAGGTCCTATGGACGGTTCGAATGAAACAACCCACCATGTACTCCTACATGGCCTTTCATCGATTCCTTTACCAAACATGTTCCACACTTCCCTCTCTTTATCGAGTAAGATCATTTCACTCTGATCCATCACCCAGATGAACCAGACCTGACACAACTCTAAGCATAGCAGGCAACATAAACAAATAGCATGGTGGAACACACATCACATGGCTCAATCAACTCCTACACATGCTAGTGGGTTTCAACTATTTACTGTGGCAATGACAGGTCATGCAAAAGAATAGGGTTCAACTACCGCATCAAGTAGCAGTTCACACGCTGTTGCCTTAATGCAGTAAAGGAGAGCAGGAGCCAGAAAATGGGTTTGTATCGGAATGATCAATGGGTTGCTTGCCTGACAGATTGGTTGTCAGGTACTGCTCTTCAGTTGGATACGCAGTTGTATCCTCGGGAGCACGACCTACCACGGAGAACACCGACGATACAATCAATATACAAACAAATGCAACAATATGATGCATGCTCATGACATGGCAAGATGAATGTGTTTTGGGCTAATGCATCTATAAACAGAAGGGTTTGAGCCCATTTGAATCAAAGATTCAAATTTATACCCAAACTATTATTTATTAAAGTTCCTTATCATGTTTTAATGTGAACAGCAAGGTTAACTTGCTCAAACATGCATGAAACCAGTGCCACTGGAAAGATTGTATTTTTTTGATCAATTTTCATATATAAATATTTTCCATCTGAGCTACTATTGATTTTATTCCCTTTGTCCCCCGGAATTCAACCGATGGCCGAAACTGGACTTCCTATATATCATTCTTTACCTCCGGACCATTCCGGAACTCCTCATGACGTACGGGATCTGATCCAGGACTCCGAACAACATTCGGGTTTCCATGTGCATGTATCTCTACAACCCTAGCGTCACCGAACCATAAGTGTGTAGACCCTACGGGTTCGGGAGACACGGAGACATGACCGAGACGACTCTCCGGTCAATAACCAACAGCGGGATCTGGACACCCATGTTGGTTCCCACGTGTTCCTCGATGATATCATCAGATGAACCACTGTGTCAAGGATTCACTCAATCCCGTATGTTATTCCCTTTGTCTATCGGTACGGTACTTGCCCGAGATTCGATCGTCGGTATACCCGATACCTTGTTCAATCTCGTCATGGCAAGTCCCTTTACTCGTTCCGTAATCCATCATCCCGTGACTAACTCCTTCGTCACTTTGAGCTTATTATGATGATGTCTTACCGAGAGGGCCCAGAGGTACCTCTCCGTCATACGGAGTGACAATATCCCAGTCTCGGTTCGTACCAACTCAACAGACACTTTCGGAGATACCCGTTGCGTACCTTTATAGCCACCCAGTTACGTTGTGACGTTTTGCACACCCAAAGTATTCCTACGGTCTCTGGGAGTTGCACAACCTCATGGTCTAAGGAATAAATACTTGACACTGGAAAAGCTTTAAGCATTACGAACTATACGATCTCGTGCTAGGCTTAGGATTGGATCTTGTCCATCACATCATTCTCCTAATGATGTGATCCCGTTATCAATGACATCCTATGTCCATGGTCAGGAAACCATGACCATCTGTTGATCAACGAGCTAGTAACTAGAGGCTTACCAGGGACATGTTGTGGTCTATGTATTCACACATGTATCGCTGTTTCCGTACAATACAATTCAAGCATGAATAACAGACAATTATCATGAACAAGGAAATATAATAATAATAATCATTTTATTATTGCCTCTAGGGCATATTTCCAATAGTCTCCCACTTGCACTAGAGTCAATAATCTAGTTACATTGTGATGAATCGAACACCCATAGAGTTCTGGTGTTGATCATGTTTTGCCCGTGGAAGAGGTTTAGTCAACGGGTCTGCGACATTCAGATCCATATGCACTTTCCAAATATCTATGTCTCCATCTTGAACATAATTCCGGATGGAGTTGAAACGGCGCTTGATGTGCTTGGTCTTCTTGTGAAACCTGGGCTCCTTGGTAATGGCAATAGCTCTAGTGTTGTCACAGAAGAGAGTCATCGGGCTTGACGCGCTTGGAATGACTCCTAGGTCGGTGATGAACTCCTTCATCCAGAATCCTTCTTGCGCTGCTTTGCAAGCAGCTATGTACTCCGCTTCACATGTAGAATGCGCCACGACGCTCTGCTTGCAACTGCACCAGCTGACTGCTCCACCATGCAAAATATACACGTATCAGGTTTGTGACTTTGAGTCATCCAGATCTGTGTCGAAGATAACATCGACGTAACCCTTTACGACGAGCTCTTCGTCACCTCCATAAACGAGAAACATATCCTTAGTCCTCTTCAGGTACTTTAGGATGTTCTTGACCGCTGTCTAGTGTTCCATACCGGGATCACTTTGGTACCTCCCTACCAAACTTATGGCAAGGTTCACATCAGGTCTGGTACACAGCATGGCATACATGATAGAACCTATGGCTGAGGCATAGGGAATGACACTCATCTTTTCTCTATCGTCTGCCGTGGTCGGGGACTAAGCCTTGCTCCATCTCATACCTTGCAAAACAGGCAAGAACCCTTTCTTGGACTGATCCATATTGAACTTCTTCAATATCTTGTCAAGGTATGTGCTTTGTGAAAGACCAATGAGGCGTCTTGATCTATCTCTATAGATTTTGATGCCTAATATGTAAGCAGCTTCTCCAAGGTCCTTCATTGAAAAACTCTTATTCAAGTAGGCCTTTATGCTCTCCAAGAATTCTATATCATTTCCCATCAGCAATATGTCATCCACATATAATATGAGAAATGCTACAGAGCTCCCACTCACTTTCTTGTAGATACAGGCTTCTCCCCAAGTCTGTATAAAACCAAACGCTTTGATCACATCATTAAAGCGAATATTCCAACTCCGAGATGCTTGCACCAGCCCGTATATCGAGCGCTGGAGCTTGCATACCTTGTTAGCATTCTCTGGATCGACAAAACCTTCCGGCTGCATCATATACAACTCTTCCTTGAGGAAACCATTAAGGAATGCCGTTTTGACGTCCATTTGCCATATCTCATAATCATAGAATGCGGCAATTGCTAACATGATTCAGACTGACTTCAGCATCGCTATGGGAGAGAAAGTCTCGTCATAGTCAATCCCTTGAACTTGTCGATAACCCTTAGCGACAAGCCGAGCCTTATAGATGGTCACATTACCATCCGCGTCTGTCTTCTTCTTAAATATCCATTTGTTTTCTATGGCGTGCCTATCATCGGGCAAGTCCACCAAAGTCCATACTTTGTTTTCATACATGGATTCTATCTCGGATTTCATGGCTCCAAGCCATTTGTTGGAATCTGGGCCCGCCATTGCTTCTTCATAGTTCGAAGGTTCACCGTTGTCTAACAACATGATTTCCATGACAAGGTTGCCGTACCACTCTGGTGCGGAACTTGTCCTTGTGGACCTTCAAAGTTCAGTAGTAACTTGATCTGTATCTTCATGATCATCATCATTAACTTCCTCCCTTGTCGATGCAGGCACCTCAGGAACAATTTCCTGCGCTGCGCTACTTTCCGATTCGGGAGGTGTGACTGTCACCTCATCAAGTTCTACTTTCCTCCCACTCACTTCTTTTGAGAGAAACTCTTTCTCCAGAAAGGATCCATTCTTGGCAACAAAGACCTTGCCTTCGGATCTATGGTAGAAGGTGTACCCAATCGTTTCCTTTGGGTATCCTATGAAGACACATTTTTCCGATTTGGGTTCGAGCTTCTCAGGTTGAAGTTTCTTGACGTATGCATCGCAACCCCAAACTTTTAGAAACGACAGCTTAGGTTTCTTGCCAAACCAAAGTTCATACGGTGTCGTCTCAACGGATTTCGACGGAGCCCTATTTAAAGTGAATGCGGCAGTCTCTAAAGCATAACCCCAAAAAGATAGTGGTAAGTCGGTGAGAGACATCATAGATCGCACCATGTCCAACAGGGTATGATTTCGACGTTCGGACACACCATTACGCTGAGGTGTTTCGGGCGGTGTCAATTGTGAAACAATTCCACAGTTTCTAAGGTGCGTGCCAAATTCATGACTTAAATATTCAACCCCACGATCCGATCGCAAGAACTTTATTTTTCTGTCACGTTGATTCTTAACCTCATTCTGAAATTCCTTGAACTTTTCAAAGGTCTCAGACTTGTGCTTCATCAAGTAGATATACCCATATCTACTCAAGTCATCTGTGAGGGTGAGAACATAACGATAGCCTCTGCGAGCCTCAACACTCATTGGACCGCACACATCGGTATGTATGATTTCCAATAAGTTGGTTGCTCGCTCCATTGTTCCGGAGAACGGAGTCTTGGTCATCTTGCCCAAGAGGCATGGTTCACACGTGTCAAATGATTCATAATCAAGATACTCCAGAAGTCCATCTGCATGAAGCTTCTTCATAAGTTTGACACCAATATGACCAAGGCGGCAATGCCACAAGTATGTGGGACTATCATTGTCAACTTTTCATCTTTTGGCATTCACACTATGAATATGTGTATCATCACGATCGAGATTCATCAAAAATAAACCATTGACCAGCAGGGCATGACCATAAAACATATCTCTCAAATAAATAGAACAACCATTATTCTCGGATTTAAATGAGTAGCCATCTCGCATCAAACGAGATCCAGATACAATGTTCATGCTCAAAGCTGGTGCTAAATAACAATTATTAAGTTTTAAAACTAATCCACGAGGGTTGATGTAGAGGCACCGTGCCGACGGCGATCACATTGACCTTGGAACCATTCCCGACGTGCATCGTCACCTCGTCCTTCGCCAGTCTCCGCTTATTCCGCAGCTCCTGCTTTGAGTTACAAATATGAGCAACTGCACCGGTATCAAATACCCAGGAGCTACTACGATCGCTGGTAAGGTACACATCAATAACATGTATATCACATATACCTTTGACGTTGCCGGCCTTCTTGTCCGCTAAGTATTTGGGGCAGTTCCGCTTCCAGTGACCCGTTCCCTTGCAATGAAAGCACTCAGTCTCAGGCTTGGGTCCATACTTTGGCTTCTTCCCGACAACTGGCTTACCGGGCGTGGCGACTCCCTTGCTGTCCTTCTTGAAGTTCTTCTTACCCTTGCCCTTCTTGAACTTAGTGGTTTTATTGACCATCAACACTTGATGCTCTTTCTTGATCTCCACCTCCGCTGATTTCAACATTGAATACACCTCGGGAATGGACTTCTCCATCCCTTGCATATTGAAGTTTAACATGAAGCTCTTGTAGCTAGGTGGGAGCGACTGGAGGATTCTGTCAACGACCGCTTCGTCTGGGAGATTCATTCCCAATTGAGACTAGCGGTTGTGCAACCCAGAAATCTTCAGTATGTGCTCACTGACAGAACTGTTTTCCTCCATCTTACAGCTGTAGAATGCGTTGGAGACATCATATCTCTCAACTCGGGCATGAGCCTGGAAAACCATTTTCAGCTCTTGGAACATCTCATATGCCCCATGGTGCTCAAAACGCTTTTGGAGCCCCGATTCTAAGTTGTAGAGCATGCTGCACTGAACCAGGGAGTAATCATCACAACGCGACTGCCAAGCGTTCATCACATCTTGGTTTGCCGGGGCGGGAGCGTCACCTAGCGGTGCTTCTAGGACATAAGTTTTCTTGGCAGCAATGAGGATGATCCTCAGGTTACGGACCCAGTCTGTATAGTTGCTACCATCGTCTTTCAGCTTGGATTTCTCTAGGAACGCGTTGAAGTTGAGGGTGACATGAGCGTGGGCCATTTGATCTACAAGACATATTGTAAAGAATTTAGACTAAGTTCATGATAATTAAGTTCATCTAATCAAATATTAATGAACTCCCACTCAGATTGACATCTCTCTAGTCATCTAAGTGATACATGATCCGAATCGACTAGCCCGTGTTCGATCATCACATGAGACGGACTAGTCATCAACGGTGAACATCCTCATGTTGACCGTATCTTCTATACGACTCATGTTCGACCTTTCGGTCTTCCGTGTTCCGAGGCCATGTCTGTACATGCTAGGCCCGTCAAGTGAACCCTAAGTGTATTGCGTGTGTAAATCTGGCTTACACCCGTCGTATGCGAACGTTAGAGCCTATCACACCTGATCATCACGTGGTGTTTCGGAACAACGATCCTTAGCAACGGTGCATAGTTAGGGGGAACACAATTCTTGAAATTTTTAGTGAGAGATCATCTTATTTACTACCGTCGTTCTAAGTAAACAAGATGCATAAACATGATAAACATCACATGCAATCAAATAATGTGACATGATATGGCCAATATCATCTTGCTCCTTCGATCTCCATCTTCGGGGCACCATGATCATCTTTGTCACCGGCTCGACATCATGATCTCCATCATCATGATCTCCATCATCGTGTCTTCATGAAGTCGTCACGCCAACTATTACTTCTACTACTATGGCTAACGTTTAGCAATAAAGTAAAGTAATTACATGGCGTTATTCAGTGACACGCAGGTCATACAATAATTAAGACAACTCCTATGGCTCCTGCCAGTTGTCATTTTCATCGACATGCAAGTCGTGATTTCCGATTACAAGAACATGATCAATCTCATACATCACATATATCATTCATCACATCTTCTTGGCCATACCATATCACATAGCACATGCTGCAAGAACAAGTTAGACGACCTCTAATTGTTGTTGCAAGTTTTACGTGGCTTTTATAGGTTTTCTAGCAAGAACGTTTCTTACCTATGCCAAAACCACAACGTGATTTGTCAATTTCTATTTACCCTTCATAAGGACCGTGTTCATCGAATCCGATCTGACTAAAGTGGGAGAGACAGACACCCGCCAGCCACCTTATGCAACCAGTGCATGTCTGTCGGTGGAACCAGTCTCACGTAAGCGTACGTGTAAGGTCGGTCCGGGCCGCTTCATCCCACGATGCCGCTGAATCAAGATTGGACTAGTAACGGCAAGAAAATTGAGCAAACTCAACGCCCACAACTTGTTTGTGTTCTACTCGTGCAAGATGCAACGCAAAGACCTAGCTCAGATGCCACTGTCGGGGAACGTAGCAGAATTCAAAAAAATTCCTACGCTTCACCAAGATCAATCTAAGGAGTCATCTAGCAACGAGCATAAAGGAGTGCATCTACATACCGCTTGTAGATCGCGTGCGGAAGCGTTCGAAGGTACGTGGATGAAGTAGTCGTACTCTTCGTGATCCTCGTCACCGATGATCCCAGCGCCGAACGGACGGCACCTCCGCGTTCAACACACGTACGGTACAGCGACGTCTCCTCCTTCTTGATCCAGCAAGGGGGGAGGAGAGGTTGACGGAGATCCAGCAGTACAACGGCGTGGTGGTGGATGCAACAGGAAAAGCTGCAGGGCTTCGCCGGCGCCCTACGAGAGGAGTAGGAAGTGTGACGGGAGGGGGGATAGGCGCCAGAGGCTTAGGGTGCGGCTGCCCTCTCCCCCCCACTATATATAGGGGCCAGGGGGGCACCGGCCCTAGGAGATGCAATCTCCTAGGGGGCGGCGGCCAGAGGGGGGAGACTTGCCCCCCAAGGCATAGGGCGGCGCCCCCTCCCCCTAGGGTTTCAACCCTAGGCGCATGGAGGGGGCCCATGTGGGTGCGCCAGTCCACCAGGGGCTGGCCCCCTTCCCCTTGCTGCCTAAGGGGCCCTCTGGGATGGGTGGCCCCACCCGATGGACCCCCGGGACCCCTCCGATGGTCTCGGGACACTCCCGGTGACCCCCGGAATTCACCCGATGGCCGAAACTGGACTTCCTATATATCATTCTTTACATCCGGACCATGCCGGAACTCCTCGTGACGTCTGGGATCTCATCCGGGACTCCGAACAACATTCAGGATTCCATGTGCATGTATCTCTACAACCCTAGCGTCACTGAACCTTAAGTGTGTAGACCCTACGGGTTCGGGAGACACGCAGACATGACCGAGACAACTCGCCGGTCAATAACCAACAGCGGGATCTGGATACCCATGTTGGTTCCCACGTGTTCCTCGATGATATCATCGGATGAACCACTGCGTCAAGGATTTACTCAATCCCGTATGTTATTCCCTTTGTCTATCGGTACGGTACTTGCCCGAGATTCGATCGTCGGTATACCCGATACCTTGTTCAATCTCGTCATGGCAAGTCTCTTTACTCGTTCCGTAACCCATCATCCCGTGAATAACTCCTTAGTCACTTTGAGCTCATTATGATGATGTCTTACCAAGAGGGCCCAGAGGTACCTCTCCGTCATACGGAGTGACAATATCCCAGTCTCGGTTCGTACCAACTCAACAAACACTTTCGGAGATACCCGTTGCGTACCTTTATAGCCACCCAGTTACGTTGTGACGTTTGGCACACCCAAAGTATTCCTATGGTATACGGGAGTTGCACAACCTCATTGTCTAAGGAATAAATACTTGACACTGGAAAAGCTTTAAGCATTACGAACTATACGATCTCGTGCTAGGCTTAGGATTGGGTCTTGTCCATCACATCATTCTCCTAATGATGTGATCCCATTATCAATGACATCCTATGTCCATGGTCTGGAAACCGTGACCATCTGTTGATCAACGAACTAGTAACTAGAGGCTTACCAGGGACATGTTGTGGTCTATGTATTCACACATGTATCGCTATTTCCGTACAATACAATTCAAGCATGAATAACAGACAATTATCATGAACAAGGAAATATAATAATAATAATCCTTTTATTATTGCCTCTAGGGCATATTTCCGACACTTTGACTCTTGGCTAACCTATACTACAACTCTCAGCAGATTGCAAGATAAGACTACGTACACGAATCATCTACTCACCACAACAATACACTACCGTGGATCCTCTTCCGTCATCCTACGGAAGGCCATCCACGGCACTCACACTTGTCTTGAGGCTTTTAGTAGTATCCATCAACTTGTCTATGAATTGTATAAGTAACCAAGTGGTTCGTACCGCGAACAACGGCTATTCGAATAGATTGGTAACCCTGCAGGGGTGTACTTCTTCACACATGTTTCCACAACTTAGCGTCTACACACCACATGTTCTCGGCAGACTTGAAGCGAAAGCCGACGTGGGTGTAGACCACGACCTAACCAACCACTCAAGTCTCTCGTCCAGGTTTATCGCCTATTTGGGTTCCATCCGTGGGGAGATCTGGCCGGGGTGTCGCTCACGGCCCCAAACGATGTGTACAGGGTTCCCGAGTCACCAAACGGGCGATCGGTACACCGTGCCATGTACCTGCCGCATCACAGCCCACCCGAGGGTCAGCGCTGTGCACGACCACCAGTAAACTACAAACACCAGAAACTAGTTGCAACTCCTGGAGAGAGGGCAAGGCAGTTAATAAGTCGAGAGGGTCAATTAAGGATCCCAATGTGTGGTAGTAGCTGAAACTTGAACCACACATACAGATCTCAGGTCCAATGGACGGTTCGAATGAAACAACCCACCATGTACTCCTACATGGCCTTTCATCGATACCTTAACCAAACATGTTCCACACTTCCCTCTCTTTATCGAGTAAGATCATTTCACTCTGATCCATCACTCAGATGAACCAGACCTGACACAACTCTAAGCATAGAAGGAAACATAAACAAATAGCATGGTGGAACACATATCACATGGCTCAGTCAACTCCTACACATGCTAGTGGGTTTCAACTATTTACTGTGGCAATGACAGGTCATGCAAAGGTATAGGGTTCAACTACCGCATCAAGTAGCAGTTCACACGCTGTTGCCTTAATGCAGTAAAGGAGAGCAGGAGTGAGAAGATGGGTTTGTATCGGAATGATCAATGGGTTGCTTGCTTGACAGATTGGTTGTCGGGTACTGCTCTTCAGTTGGATACGCAGTTGTATCCTCGGGAGCAGGACCTACCACGGAGAACACCGACTATACAATCAATTTAAAAACAAATGCAACAATATGATGCATGCTCATGACATGGCAAGATGAAAGTGTTTTGGGCTAATGCATCTCTAAATAGAAGGGTTTGAGCCCATTTGAATCAAAGATTCAAATTTATACCCAAACTATTATTTATTAAAGTGCCTTATCATGTTTTAATGTGAACAGCAAGGTGAACTTGCTCAAACATGCATGAAACCAGTGCCATTGGAAAGATTGGATTTTTCTGATCAATTTTCATATATAAATCTTTTCTATCTCAGCTACTGTTGATTTTATATGATTTTTTCAAGTTTAAAGCATTTTCTGGAATTTCCTGAATTGTTTTAAAACAAATAATCCCAGAAAAGCATTTATTGCATCAACATGACATCATGCTGACATCAGCAGGTCAATAGACCTGGTCCAAGTCAAACATGACTGGTGGGTCCCGCGTGTTAGTGTCATTAGGTTAACTAATTAAATTAAACTGCTAATCCTAATTAACTTAGATGGCTGGGCCCACATGTCATTGACTCCAGTGGGTCAACCTGGGCCCACCCGTGGTCAAACGGGCTCAAACCGACCGGCGTTTAGCCACCGGCGAGGCCAAACGTGGCAATGGGGTGCGGAAATCGTGCTCTGGCGACCAAATCGATGGCGGAGCACGTCTACGTGCTGCTGGTGAAGTGCCGCATCGGGTGGTGGTGGTGGTTGGCCTCGGGGTCGCCGGAATAGGCGGCAGTGACGAGTCCAGCGGCTGCCGGAGCTCGGGTGAGCTCGGGCTAGTCGCTAGAGGGCACGACGAGGCTCGTGGTGAAGTGCTCTAGCCTCCTGGAGGTGCGGTGAAGCTAGTGGACAGGATGGCGCGGCCGTTGGGTGGCCGGAGCCTCGTCGGCGACGAGCTCCGCGGCGGCGCGTGCGGGTGAGCTTCGTGTAGTCGGTACAGGGCTCGAGGGGGGAAACGGACAGGATGGGGAGGTAGCTAGGCTCACGGCGTTTGCATTGAATTTGACGGCGAGGTCGGGGACGAGCTGCTGTGACGGTGAGGTCCCCGGCGATCTCGACGGCTGAACAGGGGAGAAGTGCTCGCGGACGGCGTGTTGGAGCTTCCGGCGACGCGTGGCTCGTCGGGGAGGCGTAACGGACGGTGGCGGAGCTCGGGGACACGAGGGCGAGGCGAGGGGAGCTTGGTGGCTGCGGCTATGGCACCAAGACGGCGACGGCTGCGTCGGCCATAGCGCGGGGAGGGCGAGGGAGAGAGGCAAGGGAGGAGTGGAGGCATCCAGCGTCTTCGGGGCGCGACGTGGAGGTCGTCTAGGCCGTTCCTGCGGCGAGGCGACGGCCAGGGCGGCAAGCAGCTGCCGCGGTGGAGCGCGGCCGTGTGCCGGCGTCACCTGCCTACCTGGCTGCCGAAGCAGCTGGCTGGCTCGGGCCAGCACAGTGCTGGGCCGCCAGGAGGGCCAGCTGGTCCAGGTAAGTGGGCTGTGCCCTCCTTCTCTCTCTTTTCTATTTTCTTTCTGTTTCGTTTCTTTTTCAACTTTGTTGAATTAATAAAAATGCTAGAAATTTTTTATAAATCATGAAACTAGTCATGCCCACTGTATATAATATGAACAACATGGAACATTTTAGTTTATAATTATTTGGGCACCTAAATTATTTTATAGCATTTAAATGCCCAAATGCAATTACAATATGAATTAATCCAGAGACCTTTGGATGTCCTAGAAAATTGTGCACCATTTTTGGCAGAGGTTTAAGACCAAGGCAAAGATGATGAACATTTTTGAAAGGTATTTTGGGTACATTGGAAAAGATTTTATTAAACCCTAGTTGTTAGAAGAGGGGTGCTGGGGTTTCTGTCATTCCCATTTCAAGTTTCTGTAGAAAGTAAACATGATGCACACTCTAGCTAGTCCTAATGCAAGCACTGACTAGGGATGTGACAGATTGCCACGACGAGACAGAGACAATTCATGTGGAGTTCTCCTTCATCTGAGGTCGTCTTGAAGGCGCAATCGGCCAAAAATTATTCGGAACACTAAAATTTTCCACTCGGAGTATAGTTTCGGTCCCTAAGATAAGGTCGGATGATGATAACTGAAACAACAAAGTTATTCCACTCGGCGACGTGAATCTTTTCATGCTGAAAACCCTTTCACTTGAGGCCATCTTCATTTCATTTTGTATCTTACCTAAATCAGGTGTCAACATATGCCCCCCTGTTTTCTGGCAGAGCTTGCATGCGAGAAAATACCTTGCCTAGGGTAATGTTTAAGCATGATGTTAACACTCCATCGGCAGTGCATGCTGAGTATGATAATTTTTATCATCCATATGCTCAGGTTTGTTGCTTCTTGGGTAGAGCCTCTTGGATAATAGTCGCCTGAGAATAACAATTGGATGTCACAAAGGCCTCCACGTAAGTTTCTAATGTCAATCCGGACCATACTTTTGTCCAGGCACTCCCTGGTAATATTAGAACCATTCAGCAAAGATGGTTGCCGAATGATTATGACCATGCACCTCAAAGGAATACCATCAACTGTTCGGCTAGTCAACTCATTACTGATCGAAGTACACCATCAAGCCTCCACCGAACAACGCGTGTCTCCTGACTTGGATCCTACAAATAACTAAAATCAGGATTCGGAGCTTTTTCATGCGCTTGACCCTTGATTGGCGGCTGGCTCAATAATTAAGTCGGACTTGCCTGTATTGGCAAACATTGAGCATCGACTATAGGAGTAGGAGATCACCCATGGTGAACAATCTTAGCCAGATGCCGGCTTTGCCAACAAAATGGATTTCGAGGGCGATATACAAATATCGTCCATGCGTTCTCATCTCGAAGGTGCTCGGGAGTCCGTCCACCAAAGTGTGAATAACCAAAATAAGTCAGATGTTTCGGCTGAGGATAAATTCCATAGCGTTGATTTTGATGGTACGATTGAAGAATGTGGATGACACGCCTCCTGGAGTCTCCTATAGTGAGATGAAAATTGTCATCATCGCCTACAGTCTCTACGCTTGTACTCCCTTATTTCTGCTAGCGTCGCAACATGAGATGTGATGCCGCTCTTGACTCGAGGATTTCCCTTAGGAACCCAAGCCATGTTCCTCTTCTCCGGCTCTTTGGCCCTAAGCCGATTCAGCTTCTTCTGTTGCGGTTATGGTAAGCCGAGTGGGCGTCTGATACGTCCAAAACGTATCTATAATTTCTGCTTGCTCCATGCCTATTTTGGGTGATATTGCTATGATATTTATACACTTCCATACACTTTTGATCATATTTGGACTAACCTATTAACTCAGTGCACCCCAGTGCCAGTTTCTGTTTTCTGCTGTTTTTGTATTTCAGGTTTTCCCATTACGAGAACTGCCAGAAAAATCCCGGAAAAATTATATAAAAAATCAGCGTTCCAGAAGCTTCCCAGCAGCCAAAGTACAGCCGGAGGGGGGCCACCAGGGCTCCTGGCGCCCTGGTGGCGCGCCCCCCCCACCCCCCCGGGCCTCCGCTGATGCCCCCTTTGGCATATATTTATATCGTGTCCCGAAACCCTCGAGACGGGAACCCTTTTTCGCGATCTCATCTCTGTTCCTCCGCCGCCGCGCTTCCAAGATCGGGAGCACTAGGAGAACTCTTCCCGGCACCTTGCCGGAGGGGAGGATCACCACCGGGAGCCTCTCCACCACCATGGACGCCTCCCGGATGAGTTGTGAGTAGTCTCCCTTGGACCATGGGTGCATGACCAGTAGCTATGTGATGTTCTCCTCCCGTTCTTGTGCTTCACTAATTAGTCCTCGTGAGCTGCCCTACATGATCGAGGCACATATGTAATCTTTATGCTGTTGCTATGTTGAGTTTGCTGGGATCCGATGGATTGTGAGATTATGTTCAGATTGTGTTTGAGTAATATATTTGATCTACCTCTTTTATATTTATGTTCGTAAGTAATTCTTGCATGTTCTCCGTTGTTATTTATTGCTTTGGCCAAGTAGTAGGTAGTGACTCCAAGAGGGAACGTTATGCTCGATTGTGGGTTCATGCCCCTCGATGACTAGCTTGACTGACAGAAACATGAGTCTAGGGGATGTGCTGTTGCCACAATGGGGAAAACAACGGTGCTTGTGCTCGCGGGCGCAAGGATTGTTTACTTTACGCAAAGTTCTTTTAATGCAGTTGTTTGTTGCTTTGAGTTTACACTATGGGTGGGACTCGCAACTTAATACCAGCGAGATGTTCTGGATAGATATCTCAAGGTGGATGATTAGTAGTAGATGGAGATGGATTTCGGTCTACTTGCCTTGGTGTACCGCCCATGCTTTGAACCTCTACCTTTCGTGTAACATAGTTAGCATTGGTTTGCGCACATAATTCTGTCAATTGCCCGGCTGTAATTCGTTTACCTCACATAGCTGTTTTATCGTCTTTTGGGAGAGAGACATCACTAGTGAACATCATGGGACCCCGGTCCATATTACCATCACTGATCAAATCCGCTATTTACTTTCCGCTTTTACTTACTATTTGCAGCATTACCTATCACTATTATCACTTGCGTTTGATCCTTTGTAAACGACAAGGCCGGAGGGATTGACAACCTCTCTGTACTCGTTGGGAGCAAAGTTGTTTGTATCTGTGTGCAGGTCCACGTTGATTGCTAATATCTGGCGCCGTTAGCAGTTGACACCTTCTTGTTGAAACTGGGAGTCTCAGGGAAATCGATCCTTGGTATCTTTGCCAAGGGAAAACTTCCGCTACACTACATCTCAAACCTTCCACTTGGGGTAACCAACAAGGGGCGAGAAGCCATCAAGCAAAGTTTTTTGGCGCCGTTGCCGGGGACTCCACTCTTCAAGATAGGGGAGTTGCATGCTATCTTTTACCTTTGCTTTTTAGTCTTGTTATTTTACCTTTCAGTTTTCTTTATGTCTTTTCACTAGTTGTGCTTAATGGAAAACAACAAAAATGTGAGAGAGCTTTATAAGCTCTACCTTCCTTTGGGACATGATGTGTTTGAAGAGAAAATTAAAAAACCTTTGGAACTTTACTATTTGCATAACAATCATGATGGTGGTGATGTTATTAGTATGCTTTCTTTGAATATCAATATTGCTAATGACATGGAAAGCTCTAAGCTTGGGGATGACACGTTTGATGAACATGATATTCTTAGTCCCCCAACTTTTGAGGAGAAAATTTACTTTGATGATACTATGCCTCCTATATATGATGATTACCATGATGGTTATGATAGCTTTACTCTCACTATTCCTAATAAAAAAGATTTTGCTTATATGAAGAGTAATGATACTTTTATGCTTTTGGATCATGAAAATAATGCCTTATGTGATAGTTATATTGTTGAGTTCATCCATCATGCCACTGAAATTTATAATGAGAGAGGGTGACATGGTTCTAAATATCTTAATAATAAGAAGTTTCCCCTCTATATTTGGAAAGTTTTGAAGTTATGCTTGTAATGCCCAGGATGGGACTATACCTCCTACGTGTCAAGGCACGACTTAAAGGTATAAGCCCATCCTAGAGTGATCTCAAGTTTGGTATCTTTGCACGACTCATGTAAAAGAGGGATTAAATTGCAAAAGGAGATAGTTGGCTTACACTCGCCACTTCACACAAAACAATACATAAGCAATACATCATTCAAAACATCACAACCCGATTACGGGTGAAGAACCCAAAAGAAAGATACCAAAACAACATAAAGCCACAGGTCAGGATCGAATCCTAGTAGAAACCACTACTGAATGTCGAAACGTCACAAGCAAACAGCCACGATCTTCATCGGACTCCCGGGTGAAGAACTGATCCAACTCCTGCATCAAACTCGGCTGAACCTGCATCTGGTGTTGTGAAAAAAACTGTGAGCCACAGAGGACTCAGCAATCCCGTTCCCGGGTAACACGACTATTTAAGCCTTGGGTGAGGACAAGGCTGAAGAAAGAAATATGAGGTGAAGGAACAACAAGAGGCTGCAGCAGCAACTAGCACTATCTTACGTAAAAGAGAGCGAGAAGAGAAGAGCATCGGTCGAAAGATGATCACGAAGTGATCCTAACTAAAGCCGGTCAAACATAACCCCACCGTGTTCAACTCCCGAATCCCTATTCGGAAATTGACAGTCACGGTACACACGCTGGTAGTGTATTGAAACATTGTGTCAAGTTATCTACAACCGGAATTAACAAGCTCCCATCTGCCACATAACCGCGGGCACGGCTTTCGAAAGTTCAAACCCTGCAGGGGTGTTCCAACTTGGCCCATCACAAGCCCACGATCCGCGGAGTCGCAACTCCATAGGTGGGAAGACCCGAGTATTCTCGGAATCCCGTGCTCAAGTTAAACCGAACTAAGGTAAGGCTAATCCAGCAAATCCTCCCGGCGTGCCGACACCCTGATAGTAGCCGCGCGTATCTAGTCTCAGGCCACGACCGGATGAGCACAGCGTACAGTGGCCGAAATACCCAAGTTGCCAAGGGGGGCCCCGCACACGACTCTAGTTTGGACCAACACTCATGTGGAGCACTGTCCCGGGGGGTTGAATTAAGAAAGAGGGTTTGCAAGGCCCTTATGCAAGTTTTATTAGTTTGCTATTAGGCAAATAGTACCAATGTTGGGACTTGCTGGAAAAGACTTAGCACTTAGCGGTTTATCAAGGGGGTCCCATACACCCCAACCGTGTTAGGAACGCATAATCAAGGAACATAACACCGGTTTATACGGTTCCTAACGGCATGAGTGGAACAAATCACCAAGCAAAAGGCTTAGCCTTCCACCCTTGCCAATATATAGATGATTTCATTTTTAAGCATTTATATAGTGTGATATAACCCAACCAAACTTCAACATGAAGCAAGCATCTTGATCTTCACCTGCAACTAACAATGCTATAAGAAGGGCTGAGCGAAGCGTACTTAGCCAAGCAACGGTTTGCATAGGTAGGTTGGTTAAACATGGCAATTGGTTACAAGTAGGAGGCTGACAAGAAGATCATGGGCATCGAGGCAAAACTATAGATCGAGACTCTAGCAATAGGCAAAAATAGTAATGGTATCCGGGTTCGGTCATCTTTCCTGGGATTCCACAAGGGAGAAGAACGGATCCAAGAAGAAGACGGAGCAACAGTCGAGCGGATCCTCACAACTCCGGAACGGAACCGAAGCTAACAAGAGAAGCAACCAGAAAGAAAGAACAACACGGTAGACACACATATCATAAACATGGCATACGATGCACAAACAAGTATGATGCATGTCCGGTTTAAATATGCATGGCATGGCAAGGTGCACAAACAAATACTACAAGTTAAGTGGAGATCAATATGCAACGAGTTGCATATTGATGAAACACCACATTTAATTATTTAATTGACTCTCGTCTATTTACAAGACAAGATTAAATGTTTTAACATGGCAAGAGGTGAAGCATAATAAAACTACACTATTAAGACATTTTAAATGTGGCCGCAAAATAACAACAACATATCCGGAAAATCCTCATGAGCATGTTTAATAATTATAAGCAAACAACAATTAAACATTCTCATGTTGTTATCATGATGCGGATGACATGATCAAGTTTATGCAATTTTTATTAAAAGGTTAACAAGAAAAAGATAAGAAGCATTTGTCACCGTGGTGGAACGAAAGGGTGCCACGGCAACGATCCGAAAATGATGCAACGCATCATATCGGTTCCGGTATCTCGTTGAGAGACCGGTGCAAAAGGTGACGAAGCGAGTCAAACGAGATGAAAGGTGGGGCGACCCCGTTGCCGGGTTCCTACGGGTCGGTGACGAGGCAACCGAGGAACATGACAAAAGATCGGAACGGGCACGAAGCACACACGGGAGACATTTCATACAACACAACAAGCATTCCACGGGTCATCCACGGGGTCGTCTCGGGGTTATACCTTCGAAGCGTTCTCTCTCGAAGTGGTTCGAGATCGTCGAGGGACGTAGAGGAAGTAGAGGAAGTAGTGGTTCACGTTTCCCGAAGAGGAAGTAGCCCTTCCGTAGAGGGAAGTAGTTGTTCCGTTCGGAGAGGAAGTAGTGGTTCACGTCATCGTGTCGTGGTACTTGGCGAATTCCTCGTTTCCGGGCGACGGTAGTGGTACACGCGACGGTAGTGGTACACGCGACGGTAGTCGTTCGGGTCGTCGCGGTACTTGTCGGGGCCGTCTTGGCAACGTAGTTGTACACGTGGCCGTCGTGGGAAGTAGTGGAACTTGACGCATCCGAAGAGGTACTTGTCGAGTCGGTCATCGTTATGTAGTTGTACTCGGGTCCGACCTAGTGGTTCTTGGCGCTCCTGGCACTTGAGATAACAAAAACAGCAACAAAAGAACAAAAAAAAAAGGAAAAAGGCTGCGGGTCGGCGAGCTGGAAAAGAACGGGCTGCCGGCTCCGTGCGCTGGATGGACGAGGCAGGGGCCAGGGAGGCGCTCGCGGACTGGAGGCGCAGAGGGGCGATGAGGGTGCGGTGCTGTGGTGGCCACGGAGGGTCCACGACGGGGCGGAGACGAGGCGAGAGCCTGGCCGCGGACGAGTCCAGAGGAGGGGGGCCAGAGGGCCGGGGTGCTCGGGGCCGTGGAGGAAGAGGTCGCGGGCAATGGATCCGCAGAAGACGAAGGACGAGGCCAGCGAGCGGATGAACTGGGCGCGGCGGAAGTCGTCCTTGCACGGGCGCGCGGAAGAGGCGATGTGGAGGCGCTCGGGGCGACTCTCGTCGTGCTGGCGACGCGCGAGGGAGCCGCGGCTGGTGACGAGGGCTTGGGCGGCCGGAGGGGATGCAGACGCGGGGCTCCTGGCGCGGAGAACCAGGCGAGGCAACCCTGGAGGGCGCGCTCGGGCGCTGAGGGCCAGGCGAGGCCGCAAGGGGACGCTGGTGCGAGCTGAGGGAGGATGGCACTCGAAGCAGGCCAGGTCGAGGGCTGCCGACCGGCCCGTCGGCTCGCTGGGCGGAGAAGCAGAGCGGCGAGGGGAGAGGGAATCGGCCTGCGGGGTCTCGAGGGAGAGAGAGGCACGAGCGCTGGGAGATGCGGGACCGATCGAGCAGAGGGAGGAGGGAATCGGGAGAGGAGCGGGGAGCGGGGTCGAGAGGTGGCGGCGGCGCACGATGGGAAGAGAGGGAGCGAGGGAAAGAGGCTGCGGTTGGGTTAGGGTTAGGGGAATGCGGGCTGGGCCTTGAGGAGGTGTTGGGCCAGATGGGCCAGGAGGGAGGTTTGAAGGGCGGCTGGGCCAGCTGGCTCTCTCTTTTATTAAAACTGCTGCTGTTCTTATTTATTTTCTTTAGCAGAAAATAAAAGAGTAGAAAGAAAAGAGGAGGGGAGTTAGGAAAAAGTTAGCACATGGAATTATATTTTTCTCGGGCTCATAAAAATAAGCACGACCGGAGAAAAATACAAAAGGCCAGATCGGAAATAATTCCAACATATTTGAATTTAATTCAAATAGTTTGAACTCAGACTTGAATATTGAAGTGTCCAAAAATGTTCAAATTTTTGGAGGAACCTCGAAACAACGGAAAAGAATTATAGGCAAGGTTTTGAAGGTGAAACTCGAAGTGAAAAGACAATGGGGAATTATGCAAGTGTGTTATGGTGATTCCGAAGCAATGGAATAATTAATAAATATAGCTCCCTAAATATTGAGAGACTTTTATATGTTATAAAGAGAAGACATTCTTCCCTCGATTTAAATGGACCGAAGGTCCACACGATTCATTAGGTTGAGATGCAAAAATAAATGACATGATGGCATGATGACATGATGCAATGAAAAATAAATAAATAACACAAGCACAAAAGAACACACGGGCAACCCGGAACATCTGGAATCTTCTGGAATCTTCTGGAATCTTCTGGGACGTCGGTCTTCGGGCGTCACAACTCTCCCACACTAACAGAGGATCTCGACCCGAGATCCTAGAGATATCACCGGGTAAAAACGAAAAGAAGAGGTAAAACAAAGTTGCTTCTTGGACAAACGAGTGAAACCAAAGAACCTTGAGAGGTTGAGCAAATTGAAAGAAGAATGCAACGGAGATGAACGAAGATGAAAACTCCGTTAGAAAGAGGAACAAGGAGCCTTATGAGAACCTTGTAGGTTGAAAGACATGAAACAAGAGCTCACGGGCCAAAAGAATATGAAACTGTAACGTATAGCCAAGGAATAAGAAAGACGGAATTTGGACAGCACTCCGTCTGAAAACGGAAGGAATTGAACATGAACTAGAGAAGATGGAGTGATACTTGATGAAAAGAACAACACATTGCCTCTGAAACAAATGAAAGGATGGCACAAGAGGTAAGAAAGATTCAGACAACACTCCAGTTAAAAGAGAGTTAAAACTTGATAAGATGAGAGAATTGAATGAAGAATACAACACTCCGGTTAAATGATAAGCAAGGGAAAGAACATGATCTCGATAAAACGATATGATGGTTTGGAGAGAGCAACATCACAAAGACTCCGGAATGAAAGAATAGAATATAGTTCAATGAAAGAATGAATGGAGAATAAAATGACAACCTCTCTCAAAATTGAATTTGAAAGAGCATCCTTACAAAGAAGGGTAGAACGGAGTTGTTGGAAATTCAACAACGAAAGAATAAGCTAGATTTGGACTTATGGAAAACATCTCAAAATTAAGAGGTGACAACCAGCCACTAACGAAAACACTTGATTGGATTGAGATCAACAAGGAGATGAAAAACTTATTTCGCCGGAATGATAGATGAAGAATTTGGGTCATTTATAAGCACCATAATAGCAACAATCCTTATGGAAAGCTTTTTGGTGAAATACAACCCAAGATAACTCCAATTAATAATTGAAGGGTTGGAAAGATCTCTTGAACAAAGAAAAATGATGGTTTTAAATATCTCAATCTTGACAACTTGTGAATCATGAAACATGGAGGAAAATTAACAAGAATGACATAACACCATCTGAAGATAAGGTAGAAAGAATTGCAATTGGAAGCATGATGAAGAATGCTTGAGCTCCAACAAGAATCTTGATGAAGACTTCAAGGATGAATTAAATGATGATGAACCACCATGAGAACTCCGGTAATGAAAGCATGAGAAGTGAAAGATGAAAAGAATAAGATTTAAGGCCTGCGATGAATTAGATGAAGCTTTGAAATGATATAATTGAAATAACTTGGAGCTCCGGAAAAGAAGATGAAAAACTTAGAACCAAGGATATGATATGATGAACAAGCTCCAGACAAAAGAATTAAACACTTTGAAGGAATAAGAATAAGAATTATGTCATGCATATCCTTCACCAATTTAAATTGATGACAACCAAAGGATTTGGCATACTACTTATTCTCGTTGGAAAGGATTAAAGAGAGATCTCGCACAAGCTTGGATAAATCTTCAACGAACCACCGGTAGGTTTATGAAAAGAACAAATGAATTAAAACGATAACAACGGAAGGGTAAACTTGAAAGAACCACCATAAAAATATGGAGACGAACGAAGAGACATCAATGAAGAATATTTGGAGGACGAAGTTGAAAACTGAGAACGAAGAAATCTTCTGAACTGATGGCCTTCGGAGGATCACAAAGAAAAGAATTCCCGAAATGCTTCGGATGGGATAAAAGAATTCCTCACAAACGGAACAATAATGAGGATGGCATGAAGCTAGAATCACAACTCATCAAGAGAACAGTTCAAAATTTAAGAGAAACACTTCTCCGGTCTTCAAATGCTGAGAAGACGATGAGAAATGCCATGAAGAATTTCGAGATACTCCGGACGAATGACAAGAGGAAGGTGGAGCTAAAGATGGAAATAATTGAAAACAAGCTTGGAGAAGGCATGTGACTGATGGAAAACATTCTTACGTCACACTTTGAAAAGAATTTGAGTATAACTCCAGAAAATAGAAGAGTCAGGTAAGATCCTGGGAAAAGACCTGTGGGTTAGGGCCCACTCAAAAAAATCACCGTTGGAAAAGATTGCTTAAGAGATATAACACCGGTTGAATTAAAAAGGCTTGAACAAGATAACAACCCTCAAAAATTGCTTGAACGGGTTAAGAATGGAATTATGAATCTTCAGCACTCCGGATATGAAAGCAAGAGGAGAATGATTAATTGGTGCACCGGAATAAGAAAGCATTGTGAAAAGAGGAAAAGGGTACGATCAACACCGAAATCTTGAATTACATCCACCGGCAGAATTGAGAGCAAAAGAATGATGAACTTCAAGCTCATGAGCATCTTCACGATAAATCACCGGATAAGAACATTGAAGGAAAAGAATGAAGAAATATCACGTGAATAAAATGGATAATTCATTTGAGAATTTCTGGCTCCAAGAAGAAAAAGGGTGGGAGGGTGGGGAAAACAAAGACAACTTGTGTTGAATGAAACATACAACTCGTCAGATTTCTCAACGACGTCCGTATGGAATAACTTGAAGAGAAGGCACACCGGTTGAAAAGGATTAACATGAAGATCTTGATGATCAAGAAGGACTAGCACTCTCATAGAAATATGAGGACATCGATTAGGAAAGGTATGGAATCAACACTTGACATCGAAGCAACTCGAATACCAGAATCCAAAACAAGAACAAAGGGAAGATATGCAACAGCCTAATCTTCACAATATCATTCGAACAGAGACTTGAACGAATGAATTCCGCAGGTACATCAACTGACGAGAAGCCACTTGGAGAACAAAAAGATAAATAAAAAGGAACAAGGAGCAGATAGAACAAATACAAGATAGAAGTTTCGTTCGACATCTTCGTGCTGAAAGCTCATGGAACGTGTTACAAAAGGGTTTTTTCATCCCCGGATCAGCATAGCCAATGACCCTTTAAGATGCAACTCCCAATCAGAACAAGTCCATAAAACCACTTCACTCAATGTAGAACCCCAAACTTCATATCGTGCATCCGTTGGAAGAATGCCTAGAACTACTTGATGAACCCACCTATAGATTTCCGAAAGTTTCCAGTTATGCAATCAGGTGTTGGGGATACACGGGAAGCACCGCGTAATCAACTCTAAACCTACATCCAGGTGTATCCATCCTTCAACACATAACCAGTCTTTCTCGGAAATTGTGTACCTCGGACCTTCGAAAAGCATCCACTATAACAAGCTATGGCAATACTCTCGAACTACCTCCCCAGTACTAGGTGATGTCGGGGTTATCTTGCCACTGGCCGTATAGGAGAGATTTTCGATGTCGGCCGTCTTAAGTATTTAGTACTGCCGCGATATGCTTGTTACAAAGATACCCCGAAGCTCAACTCCTCGGTAACAGGAGGCATCGAGAACAATATCCTTGTCACAAGAACATCGAAACAATCCCAGAATACTCGCGAGATCCTAAAAAAAAATTGGTGCATTTTTTTGAAAGTAGAAGAGAAAAGAGTAATCGTCAGGAGTCCTCACCAGAGAGAAAGGGGATGAGAAGCAAAGAAATCCTACTCTCCGATATAAATATAGGACTCAAAGCATTTTCAGTGTGTGCCTAGACTCAACCGTCAACGATTCGATCAATCGGTGGGGGCTTCTAGGTCGGAGAAGGCTCTGAATACCAACTTGTAATGCCCAGGATGGGACTATACCTCCTACGTGTCGAGGCACGACTTAAAGGTATAAGCCCATCCTAGAGTGATCTCAAGTTTGGTATCTTTGCACGACTCATGTAAAAGAGGGATTAAATTGCAAAAGGAGATAGTTGGCTTACACTCGCCACTTCACACAAAACAATACATAAGCAATACATCATTCAAAACATCACAACCCGACTACGGGTGAAGAACCCAAAAGAAAGATACCAAAACAACATAAAGCCACAGGTCAGGATCGAATCCTAGTAGAAACCACTACAGAACGTCGAAACGTCACAAGCAAACAGCCACGATCTTCATCGGACTCCCGGGTGAAGAACTGATCCAACTCCTGCATCAAACTCGGCTGAACCTGCATCTGGTGTTGCGAAAAAAACTGTGAGCCACAGAGGACTCAGCAATCCCGTTCCCGGGTAACACGACTATTTAAGCCTTGGGTGAGGACAAGGCTGAAGAAAGAAATATGAGGTGAAGGAACAACAAGAGGCTGCAGCAGCAACTAGCACTATCTTACGTAAAAGAGAGCGAGAAGAGAAGAGCATCGGTCGAAAGATGATCACGAAGTGATCCTAACTAAAGCCGGTCAAACATAACCCCACCGTGTTCAACTCCCGAATCCCTATTCGGAAATTGACAGTCACGGTACACACGCTGGTAGTGTATTGAAACATTGTGTCAAGTTATCTACAACCGGAATTAACAAGCTCCCATCTGCCACATAACCGCGGGCACGGCTTTCGAAAGTTCAAACCCTGCAGGGGTGTTCCAACTTGGCCCATCACAAGCCCACGATCCGCGGAGTCGCAACTTCATAGGTGGGAAGACCCGAGTATTCTCGGAATCCCGTGCTCAAGTTAAACCGAACTAAGGTAAGGCTAATCCAGCAAATCCTCCCGGCGTGCCGACACCCTGATAGTAGCCGCGCGTATCTAGTCTCAGGCCACGACCGGATGAGCACAGTGTACAGTGGCCGAAATACCAAGTTGCCAAGGGGGGCCCCGCACACGACTCTAGTTTGGACCAACACTCATGTGGAGCACTGGCCCGGGGGGTTGAATTAAGAAAGAGGGTTTGCAAGGCCCTTATGCAAGTTTTATTAGTTTGTTATTAGCCAAATAGTACCAATGTTGGGACTTGCTGGAAAAGACTTAGCACTTAGCGGTTTATCAAGGGGGTCCCATACACCCCAACCGTGTTCGGAACGCATAATCAAGGAACATAACACCGGTTTATACGGTTCCTAACGGCATGAGTGGAACAAATCACCAAGCAAAAGGCTTAGCCTTCCACCCTTGCCAATATATAGATGATTTCATTTTTAAGCATTTATATAGTGTGATATAACCCAACCAAACTTCAACATGAAGCAAGCATCTTCGATCTTCACCTGCAACTAACAATGCTATAAGAAGGGCTGAGCGAAGCGTACTTAGCCAAGCAACGGTTTGCATAGGTAGGTTGGTTAAACATGGCAATTGGTTACAAGTAGGAGGCTGACAAGAAGATCATGGGCATCGAGGCAAAACTATAGATCGAGACTCTAGCAATAGGCAAAAATAGTAATGGTATCCGGGTTCGGTCATCTTGCCTGGGATTCCACAAGGGAGAATAACGGATCCAAGAAGAAGACGGAGCAACAGTCGAGCGGATCCTCACAACTCCGGAACGGAACCGAAGCTAACAAGAGAAGCAACCGGAAAGAAAGAACAACACGGTAAACACACATATCATAAACATGGCATACGATGCACAAACAAGTATGATGCATGTCCGGTTTAAATATGCATGGCATGGCAAGGTGCACAAACAAATACTACAAGTTAAGTGGAGATCAATATGCAACGAGTTGCATATTGATGAAACACCACATTTAATTATTTAATTGACTCTCGTCTATTTACAAGACAAGATTAAATGTTTTAACATGGCAAAAGGTGAAGCATAATAAAACTACACTATTAAGACATTTTAAATGAGGCCGGAAAATAACAACAACATATCCGGAAAATCCTCATGAGCATGTTTAATAATTATAAGCAAACAACAATTAAACATTCTCATGTTGTTATCATGATGCGGATGACATGATCAAGTTTATGCAGTTTTTATTAAAAGGTTAACAAGAAAAAGATAAGAAGCATTTGTCACCGTGGTGGAACGAAAGGGTGCCACGGCAACGATCCGAAAATGATGCAACGCATCATATCGGTTCCGGTATCTCGTTGAGAGACCGGTGCAAAAGGTGACGAAGCGAGTCAAACGAGATGAAAGGTGGGGCGACCCCGTTGCCGGGTTCCCACGGGTCGGTGACGAGGCAACCGAGGAACATGACAAAAGATCGGAACGGGCACGAAGCACACACGGGAGACATTTCATACAACACAACAAGCATTCCACGGGTCATCCACGGGGTCGTCTCGGGGTTATACCTTCGAAGCGTTCTCTCTCGAAGTGGTTCGAGATCGTCGAGGGACGTAGAGGAAGTAGAGGAAGTAGTGGTTCACGTTTCCCGAAGAGGAAGTAGCCGTTCCGTAGAGGGAAGTAGTTGTTCCGTTCGGAGAGGAAGTAGTGGTTCACGTCATCGTGTCATGGTACTTGGCGAATTCCTCGTTTCTGGGCGACGGTAGTGGTACACGCGACGGTAGTCGTTCGGGTCGTCGCGGTACTTGTCGGGGCCGTCTTGGCAACGTAGCTGTACACGTGGCCGTCGTGGGAAGTAGTGGAACTTGACGCATCCGAAGAGGTACTTGTCGAGTCGGTCATCGTTATGTAGTTGTACTCGGGTCCGACCTAGTGGTTCTTGGCGCTCCTGGCACTTGAGATACCAAAAACAGCAACAAAACAACAAAAAAAAAGGAAAAAGGCTGCGGGTCGGCGAGCTGGAAAAGAACGGGGCTGCCGGCTCCGTGCGCTGGATGGACGAGGCAGGGGCCAGGGAGGCGCTCGCGGACTGGAGGCGCAGAGGGGCGACGAGGGTGCGGTGCTGTGGTGGCCGCGGAGGGTCCACGACGGGGCGGAGACAAGGCGAGAGCCTGGCCGCGGACGAGTCCAGAGGAGGGGGGCCAGAGGGCCGGGGTGCTCGGGGCCGCGGAGGAAGAGGTCGCGGGCGCTGGATCCGCAGGAGACGAAGGACGAGGCCAGCGAGCGGATGAACTGGGCGCGGCGGAAGTCGTCCTTGCACGGGCGCGCGGAAGAGGCGATGTGGAGGCGCTCGGGGCGACTCTCGTCGTGCTGGCGACGCGCGAGGGAGCCGCGGCTGGAGACGAGGGCTTGGGCGGCCGGAGGGGATGCAGACGCGGGGCTCCTGGCGCGGAGAACCAGGCGAGGCGACCCTGGAGGGCGCGCTCGGGCGCTGAGGGCCAGGCGAGGCCGCAAGGGGACGCTGGTGCGGGCTGAGGGAGGATGGCGCTCGAAGCAAGCCAGGTCGAGGGCTGCCGACCGGCCCATCGGCTCGCTGGGCGGAGAAGCAGAGCGGCGAGGGGAGGGGGAATCGGCCTGCGGGGTCTCGAGGGAGAGAGAGGCACGAGCGCTGGGAGATGCGGGACCGATCGAGCAGAGGGAGGAGGGAATCGGGAGAGGAGCGGGGAGCGGGGTCGAGAGGTGGCGGCGGCGCACGATGGGAAGAGAGGGAGCGAGGGAAAGAGGCTGCGGCTAGGTTAGGGTTAGGGGAATGCGGGCTGGGGCTTGAGGAGGTGTTGGGCCAGATGGGCCAGGAGGGAGGTTTGAAGGGCGGCTGGGCCAGCTGGCTCTCTCTTTTATTAAAACTGCTGCTGTTCTTATTTATTTTCTTTAGCAGAAAATAAAAGAGTAGAAAGAAAAGAGGAGGGGAGTTAGGAAAAAGTTAGCACATGGAATTATATTTTTCTCGGGCTCATAAAAATAAGCACGACCGGAGAAAAATACAAAAGGCCAGATCGGAAATAATTCCAACATATTTGAATTTAATTCAAATAGTTTGAACTAAGACTTGAATATTGAAGTGTCCAAAAATGTTCAAATTTTTGGAGGAACCTCGAAACAACGGAAAAGAATTATAGGCAAGGTTTTGAAGGTGAAACTCGAAGTGAAAAGACAATGGGGAATTATGCAAGTGTGTTATGGTGATTCCGATGCAATGGGATAATTAATAAATATAGCTCCCTAAATATTGAGAGACTTTTATATGTTATAAAGAGAAGACATTCTTCCCTCGATTTAAATGGACCGAAGGTCCACACGATTCATTAGGTTGAGATGCAAAAATAAATGACATGACGGCATGATGACATGATGCAATGAAAAATAAATAAATAACACAAGCACAAAAGAACACACGGGCAACCCGGAACATCTGGAATCTTCTGGAATCTTCTGGAATCTTCTGGGACGTCGGTCTTCGGGCGTCACAATGCTTGTTTTGCCTTCCTATGCTAGTTGTATTGTGCTTCAATGAATTATTCTATTGCAATATTCCTATGCATAGGAAGCAAGTTAGGCTTAAATGTGTTTGGTATTTGCTCCTTGATGCTCTCTTTTGTTCTTCATATCTTATTCCTACGAGAGCATCATTAAAGTCTTAAGCCTATCTTTATGGCTATAAAGAAAGCGCTTTTGGCAGGCAGCCCACATGAATAAAAATTTTCTTTTGCTTTTGTTGTGTCTTGATGTTGTTACTACAGTAGCATCATCATTGTATCTTTGCTTTTCAATTTTGTGCCTAGTGTAGCCTCTGATTGCAAGAAAGTTCAAAAGTTGTGACGTGCTGTCCAGGAAATAGATTCTGTCCTTGGATAGAAAATTTCGTATAAAATCACCAGGTCATCTTTTTGGTCTGAATTTTTTCGACAGCGTGCTCTGTACAATTATCTTTCGTGCTTCCATTCTGAGTTTTTGGATTAGAGTTGCAGAAGTGCCCCGAAAAAATCATGTACTACCTGTTGTTCTGTTTTTCACAGATTATGTCCTGTTTTGCCTTTCCTTCATTTTGCAAACCTAGAGCTTGCTTTTTCTTTGCAAAAACCTTTTGGCAATCTTGAGAAACAGTAGACCTTCAATAATATCCTTATTTCCAGCAAGGAACAATTATTTTATTATGGGTACTAACCTCGCTAATCAGATTATGATGAGTTATGTATGAAGGGAGTTTTCAAGTGTGCGAGGGAAGATGATAAAAAGATTCAGGAGAGTCAAACGTTCAAGCTTGGGGATGCCCCCATGCACCCCCAAGAAATATTCAAGGAGACTCAAGCATCTAAGCTTGGGGATGCCCTCGTGCATCCCCTTCTCCATCAACATTATCAGTTCGTCTTTCGTTCCACTATATTTTTATCACTTCATGTATTATGTGCTATGCTTGGAGCGTCTTGCTTTTAGTTTTCCTTTTTAGTTTTCTTTAGCTTTTCATAACGAGTTGGAACTCAGCTTTCTTTATGTGGGAGAGAAACACGCTCCACTTCTACCTAGAACATAACATAGAATTTTCATGTCTATCTTTGTTGTGTGTGTTCTTTGTCTTTCAATAGCTACTATCATGCTTAGCTTTTAGTGTTCATGCTTATCTTTTTAAAGAGCTTTTGTTTAGTTGGTTGCTTGAACTCTCTTTATTTATCATGATTATCTTATTAAGAGAGTTTGCTTCTGTTGCATGGTTGGTATGTCTATGATAAAGATGCTACGTGCATAATGGTGCTTAGTAGTTCATGTTTTCTTATGGTTAGTCTCAAATAGCTGGGGGGTTTCCAATGTGTTATTGGAATACCAACATGATTTGTTTGCCTATGATGTGGTATGGTTTAGTAATATCTTCCTTCAAGAATTTATTTTGATTGACTTGGCGTATGCTCACGCATATTTAAGACTGTAAAGAAAGTCTGTCAAGCCTTGATGATCTTTTGTTTCTGAGTAGCGATATAACTACCATGCCTGATTCAATGTTGCTTTGTCGCTCTGCATGATTATGACCGTCATTGCTCTCTTAGTTGGTTGCTCCCAGTCTTTTGCTAACCTTCGCCTGTACTAAGCGGACTGACTGCTTGTGCATCCAAATTCTTGTAAACCAGTTATGCCATATGAGTCCACCATACCTTCCTACATGGTATTTACCTGCCATTCCAAACGAAGACTCTCATGTACCATCTCGAAATTATTCAAAAAGAAAAGAAAAAAATGCATTCCTATTTTGTGCCTCTGTTTTAAGTCCATGAGGAAGTAGTAGTTAATTCATGATCTTTTTAAGTTGGACAAGCTTCACCCCGGGATTGCATGTCTAATGTGCAAACCCATAACACGAGAAGGAACTGGCATTGAGTGCGCCAGGCTCAAAATTAATATAACAAACAAACCCTCCTTCACGCTTTGTTCATGAGAAATCAGAAAACTTTGGCAGTGATAAACAAAGGAGATTAAGAGGATGTGATCGTCCTCATTCGGGAGCCGTTCCTCGAAACTTGTCCATCTCAAGAAGTGATTGAGTTATCTGCTAGCATTCGTTGACGAAACATGCATGATCTAAAAATAATAATTATTACCTCTGTTTTTAAAACCAAGAGCTCTGGTACATGTTTTGTCTTTGTTTCCGACTACGGCTTTTCAACCTTGCCAACAAAAGCCACGGTTCGAGAGTCTCCACCTTCTTTTAAAGCACCAACTACTGAGAGCATGATTGTCATTCTGAGTGTAATGTGCATTGTCCCAAAGTAGCATTGTCTTTTGCATGATTATGATATCGTTTATTATGAAATCATTGTATCTAGTCATCACTTAAACCTTGGAGGTGCCCCTGCATTTATGTTTTGCTTCACTAAAGGGGGCAAGCGAGATATCACTTTATCATATTTGCACACTATGCTCATTACAAATCTATTTGATGTTTCAGTATCATATTGTAAAACTTTCAGTTCTTTGTGATTTTCTCATGAGGCAACTTAATTACTACAGATTCATTGTCTCAGTAAGCTTTTGTCATATGACTATGAAAAGTCCTATATGGTTAATAGCATGTCACCACATAAATTATTCTTGTTATCATTTACCTACTCGAGGACGAGCAGGAATTAAGCTTGGGGATGTTGATACGTCCAAAACGTATCTATAATTTCTGCTTGCTCCATGCCTCTTTTGGGTGATATTGCTATGATATTTATACACTTCCATACACTTTTGATCATATTTGGACTAACCTATTAACTCAGTGCACCCCAGTGCCAGTTTCTGTTTTCTGCTGTTTTTGTATTTCAGGTTTTCCCATTACGAGAACTGCCAGAAAAATCCCGGAAAAATTATATAAAAAATCAGCGTTCCAGAAGCTTCCCAGCAGCCAAAGTACAGCCAGAGGGGGGCCACCAGGGCTC
>LR738709.1:344271339-344436383 GCA_902687465.1 Secale cereale | reverse complement strand
GGGGGGGGGGGGGGGGGGGGGCGCCTGGGCCCCCCGGGCCTCCGCTGATGCCCCCCTTTGGCATATATTTATATCGTGTCCCAAAACCCTCGAGACGGGAACCCTTTTTCGCGATCTCATCTCTGTTCCGCCGCCGCCGCGCTTCCAAGATCGGGAGCACCAGGAGAACTCTTCCCGGCACCCTGCCGGAGGGGAGGATCTCCACCGGGAGCCTCTCCACCACCATGGACGCCTCCCGGATGAGTTGTGAGTAGTCTCCCTTGGACCATGGGTCCATGACCAGTAGCTACGTGATCTTCTCCTCCCGTTCTTGTGCTTCACTAATTAGTCCTCGTGAGCTGCCCTACATGATCGAGGCACATATGTAATCTTTATGCTGTTGCTATGTTGAGTTTGCTGGGATCCGATGGATTGTGAGATTATGTTCAGATTGTGTTTGAGTAATATATTTGATCTACCTCTTTTATATTTATGTTCGTAAGTAATTCTTGCATGTTCTCCGTTGTTATTTATTGCTTTGGCCTAGTAGTGGGTAGTGACTCCAAGAGGGAACGTTATGCTCGATTGTGGGTTCATGCCCCTCGATGACTAGCTTGAGTGACAGAAACATGAGTCTAGGGGATGTGCTGTTGCCACAAGGGGGAAAACAACGGTGCTTGTGCCCGCGGGCGCAAGGATTGTTCACTTTACGCAAAGTTCTTTTAATGCAGTTGTCTGTTGCTTTGAGTTTACACTATGGGTGGGACTCGCAACTTAATACCAGCGAGATGTTCTCGATAGATATCTCAAGGTGGATGATTAGTAGTAGATGCAGATGGATTTCGGTCTACTTGCCTTGGCGTACCGCCCATGATTTGAACCTCTACCTTTCTTGTAACATAGTTAGCATTGGTTTGCGCACATAATTCTGTCAATTGCCCAGCTGTAATTCATTTACCTCACATAGCTGTTTTATCGTCTTTTGGGAGAGAGACATCACTAGTGAACATCATGGGACCCCGGTCCATATTACCATCACTGATCACATCCGCTATTTACTTTCCGCTTTTACTTACTATTTGCAGCATTACCTATCACTATTATCACTTGCGTTTGATCCTTTGTAAACGACAAGGCCGGAGGGATTGACAACCTCTCTGTACTCGTTGGGAGCAAAGTTATTTGTATCTGTGTGCAGGTCCACGTTGATTGCTAATATCTGGCGCCGTTAGCAGTTGACACCTTCTTGTTGACACTGGGAGTCTCAGGGAAATCGATCATTGGTATCTTTGCCACGGGAAAACTTCCGCTACACTGCATCTCAAACCTTCCACTTGGGGTAACCAACGAGGGGCGAGAAGCCATCAGCGTCCCAGCTAGGACTTTAGTTTATGCACTCGCACGTTCTTCCTGGCTTTGGGCATCTCTGGCTTGGCTTGTCCAAACTCGGCTATCCTTGAAATTTACTTGCTTCACTTTCTTGTCCTTAGCACCCAACATAGACTCGGCTGGTTTTTTGTCATTTGTAGTTGGATATAAAATAGCACACTTACGGCCATCCTTTTTCACTCAGTACACTTGCTTGACCACATCCATCTTCTTTGCAGAGATCCAGACCGATTCTTTTTGGTTGAGCCGATCTTTAACATGTGGTTTTTGAACGAACGATGATCCTCTCGGAGCTTCATAACTTTGGTGAGCTGGTTTATAATATGATGGATGGTGTGCCCTTGATTTATACTTGCCCCATGATTGATATGACTAATAGTCGGCAGGGGGAGGAATCCTTGACATTGGTATTGGTGGCCCAAAAGGAGGATATGAAGTCTTCTTGCTCAACGTCTTCCTTTGCCAATCCCAATCTTCAGATTTATGCCTTGGGGTTGACTTCGATGCTTCTGCTTCACTCGGCCGATAAGCACTCTTTGCCTCACTTATCTTTTGATATTTTTCTAATAACTGCGTGAAAGTGACTTTCGGCTTTTCGTGTTTGTGCTTACCATGGCTTTTGCTTTCTTTGGTCGTGCGTGCATCTGTCTTTAAATTTTCTTGTTGCCCCCCCCCCCAGTGCTAGATGTTGCCATTGTATCTTTGATTGAATTACCATCTTCAAGATTGTTTTTGATGCACTTTTTAACTATATCCTTGCTCGAAGACTTGACCCCGTCATCATTGGTGTGTACTTGTTGACCTTTAGATGAATGAGCTTGAGATAGCCGAGTTAGCATTTGATCACCATCAAGACCAATCTTATACGACTGGCCATATGCTCGTGCCTCAACAAACTCCAATCGTCCTATGTTGTCCGATTGTGCGGCTTGATGAATCACATTGTTGTCTTTGATATTCTCTTGAAACAAACATTGCATTTGTTCTTGTATTAATGGCTCGACAACGTGATCAATTATAATAGGATTTGTCGACAATGCACCAACGATGTGATTACCCATGCCCAAACTGAAGGTGCATTGTTCTTCCATTACCTGATACTATGATAATGATTCTGAAACAAAAGAACCGAGTAGTGCCGGCTTAGAGTCATCCGACTCGGCTATGCATTGATTTTCATCTTGTTTTTTCGATGCTCTTGAATCGGCTATCTCGAAGGACTTTGGACCTGGCTTTATGTCTCCGCAACCAAAATAATTATAGAATATATGTCTCATTTGAGACCAAATGTTAGCCAGGCATGAAACAAGCAAAGCTTCCCATATGAACATAATTTTAAGTCGGCTTAATGGGAAAATCTTTGGTTGCGACAAGTTATCACTTGCAGCCTCTATGAATGGTACAATATGTTGACTGGAATGTTTGGTGACAAGATTATTTCTAACAAACAAGTTACTCTTCACGATTAGTATTTCCAATTTAATTAGGATCATGCTAATGGACACATTAATAATATAATTTTGACCGAATTGGAAAGTGAGTAAATTATTTGCTAGACGTACCTTTGAGACAATGTTGCTGGAATATTATGATCATACATGGGCAACAATGCTTTGCTCTGCCCCAAGATGATCCTCGAATGCCTCAACTTCTTTTTTCTGGATCTCGTGCTTCATCACTCGGATTGCCCGAGTAGATTTTACTCGGATTGCCCGAGTACATTTCACTCCGTCTGCCTGAGTACATTTCACTCGGATGCTCTTCATTAGTTGAACTTTGCTCTTGATACTCATCAATACCTTTAGCACGAATATCATTTTTCGCACCTGAAAACTTGTCCTAGATTTTCCTGATTGATTCGTCAGGTAGGAAAGATCCTAGACATTGGGAGGGCCCGAATTATCGGGATGATACTCGATGTGGGAGGTGGGTGGGAGAGGAATTTTGTTCTCTATAGACCGCGGGCTTGACACCTTGGCGTTTTTAGCCTCTCAAGGGCGCATAGCCGCCGAATTGGCTGAGTTGATTTTAAGGTCAGACTCATCAGTTGTTTCTAGGTGAACATTGCCAGAATCACTTTCAAGAAGTACCTCGGCCCTTCGCCCTTTTACGGGGAGTTCTAATGGGGCAGAAGAAGGGCCCTGGATCGCCTCTTGCTCGTGAAGGAGAAGGTGCGCCTCCGTGATGGGTGTTTTGAGAACGGGAATGGTACCTTGGAGATTGGAGTCATCGGTAGATGAACCCATCGATCCTTTGTTGATATCATAGTGGAACTCTCAATGAAAGCACGAGTGCCAGTGTCAAAACCGGCAGACCTTGGGGTAGGGGGTCCCCAGCTGTGGATCTCAGATCGGTGGTAACAGGAACAAGGAAGACGGTGTTTATCCAGGTCCAGGCCCTCTTGAAGGAGGTAAAACCATATGTCATGCTCTTGTTTATATTGATGAAGATGTATCGAGTACAAGATTGATCTACGCCGAGATCGTAAGTTGTGTCCTAACCCTAGAGCTAGGTGAATGTAATTGTGATTTGGCCCCCTCTACGGGCTAAACTCTATGGCTTATATACACCCCCGGTATGGCATCTAGGGCTACATGGTCTGTATCCAGGGGATCGCATGCAGGTGGTAGGAGATATCTTGGAGTATACGTCAAGTCTTCGGCATGCATAATCTTGACCTAGCGTGTCGCTACCGGAGTCCACCTTCAGGAGAAGGAGGGCCCATAAACCAATCTGAGAACCATGGGCCGACTGGGTTAGTACCCCCTAATCCGTGACACCATCACTCACTGTGCTTCCCCTTGCTTCAGTTTGCACGTATTCTTCCAACTTACTCGACACAAATTTTTGGTTATACGTACTATGTGTTTGGAACTGCATCTATGTGTTAAAGTCGTTACGGGGAAGTTGGTCGGAGTAAGTCGGAAGGATGGAGAGTCGAATCGTGTACCTGGTGTCTCTCTCTATGCTCCTTGTAGTTGTCTTGGTAACATAGTGTCGCCTAGTAGGGGTGTCATAGTTTTTTTAACTGCTCTATATCGCTTGGGATAGATCTAGTCCAAGCACTCCGAGGTGTGAAATCAAGAATTTGGGTGTTATGAACTGGTGCATTTGGTCGTAGCACAAACCATAACATTGGTCGATTAACTTTTCTTATCAATTAATATATAGATGTCATGAGCCATACATAGTCAAATTAGGATCAATGACCTATAAAAAGAATTAAACAGTGAACTAACATTGCTAGACACATATGGAAAAAATGCACAATAGGACAACACACTGCCAAATTTGGTAGCAAGAGATTATTGGGCGCGAGAATGCGACAGAATTGGGACTTTCTCAGTGCGATCCACATAGGGATTTGAAGGAGAAACAATACAATAACCAAGTTGGATCGAGTGCTTCGCCAGGAGGTGATGAGACATGGAAATTGCTATGGAAGTTGTGAGTTCAACCTAAAATTAAACTCTTATGGTGGAGGGTTCTTAAAGGTTTTAGCCTACTTTCGGGGAGCTATGTCGAATACATGTCCGCAAGGACACGATTTTCCTAATGCATGGTCACAATTACGAGACATTATTCCATGCATTGGTGAGCTGCATACATCTAGAAGGAAATCCATAACTTCTTTGGAGTTAAGCTCCCTAGGCTGCATCCTGTGACATGGCCTAGAGATTTATTGGATCCAAGCTTTGCTAGTATTGTCTGTGTCAAAACTGGCAGATCTCGGGTAGGGGTGCCCAAGCTGTGCGTCTAAGGATCGATGATAACAGGAGACTGGGGACACAATATGTACCCAAGTTCAGGCCCTCTCGATCGAGGTAATACCCTACATCCTTCTTGATTGATCTTGATGAGTATGGGGTTACAAGAGTTGATCTACCTCTAGATCAGAATGGCTAAACCCTAAAAGTCTAGCCTATGTGATATGATTCTCTTGTCTCTACGGACTAAACCCCTCGGCTTATCTACACGCCCGAGGGGGCCTAGGGTTACAAAGGTGACATGGAGAGGAAGGAATCATTACATCCAGACATCTTTCTTGCCTTACTACATACATAGTCATCCTAATCGGATACGGGGGAGGGCCTTCTGCTTATGTCTTCATGGCCCATCAATTCGGCCCAGCATCAATGACCCGGACGCCTGAGGACCCCTAAATACAGGACTCCCTCAGTAGCCCCCGGACTTACCTTTAGGGACGAGGTTGTATCCGGCTTCATGTCTTCGGTCTTGCAAGGTGAGTCCTCCATTGGATCAGATGATAGTTCGCCTCCATATTTAATATTATATCTTATTGATTCCCTGCCACCATCGTCTTGGCTTCCATGTGTCAGACAAATACGAACCGTCTAGGTATTTTTACAATTGACCCCTTGACTGCATAAGGAAGGTGCCTATTTAAAGAGACTAGATCTCAAATGCCATTCCTTTCCACGCGGAAAATCCTTAGAGCCTGCCACAAAAAATCTTCAAACATGGTCGGCGTTATCATTTCTTCCTCGCGCCCTCATGGCCCTCAAGCGGGCGGTTGGGAGAGTTCCTCTGTATCGCATGCGCATCTGAGAAAACTTCATACGCAGGGATATCTCCCTCCTGAGAATCTAGTCCTCGTCCGGGCTGGATTAACTTCTATTGATGGTCAAGCCCTGGCGGAAAGTTTCCCAATCCTTCCAAAGAAGAACGGGTGTCCTTTGTCTCCTTCTTCCTAAGAGGCGTATGACGTCCTATCCACCCCTTCCTCAGGGGGTTTCTAGAGTTCTATGGCCTCCAACTGCACGACCTTACACCGGGATCTATCTTGCACATCGCGGGCTTCGTCGCTCTTTGTGAGCTATTTCTGGGCTGCGAGGCTCATTTCGAGCTATGGCGAAAGTTCTTCTGCCTTTTCCCTCGCTCCCAGAAGGGATCTATAATTGAGGTAGGCGGTGTCGAAGTGTGGCGTATAGCAGGGATAGGTTATCTTTCCGGCACTCTGAAGAAGCCATCCGAAGAGTGCCCTCGGAGTGGTTTTATATTGAGGACGTTGTCCTGCTGGACCCATTCTGGCAAGGCCTTCCCGAGTACTCCAGTGCTCCTTTAAAGAAGCGTTTCAACCGGTGCCCCACAGTTTCAAAGAGGAAGACATTGCAGAGGTCAAAAGACTTGTAAGAAAGATTAGATTACTTGCCCACCTCGAGCTGACGATAATTGAAGTGATGGCGATCTCAATAATGCGATGCGCGCAGTCGCTTCATGCCAGAGGGTTCCCTATGATGCACTATAATGGCTAGGATGATGCCTCACACTGTCTACGCCAGAGTCCGGACAACCCCGTCGCTTTGGCCGTCATTCTAGCTGGTCTCTACAAAGGGGAGAAGGAGGATTTTTTCCGCTTGAAGTGTCGGGAGGGTTTCTCTATGTATAACCCCATCGACTAGGTAAGCGTTTCTCTACTAGTTTCTCTCAATTTTTATTTTGAGAAATATTAACCGAACTAAATTTGGTTATTTCCAACAGGAGTGGAGGAAGGTGGTCGAGGGGATTAGCAGTCCCATCCCACAACCAGAGGACCACATTTGAGACATGGATCCCGGATTTGTGGAAGATCCAAACATAGCATAGATCTTAAAGATGGATTTTTTTATCAAGCCAGTCATGACGGTACCGAAGCGGCTATTATAGCCAACTATCCTGGCCTTCTTCCTTCCTCCCATGTAAGTACCCAGGAGACACCTCTTCAAAGAGAGTATTCCCAGCATGCCTTACCCACCGCACTATCTCATGATCAAAAGGGGCGGCGCTCATCCCGCTGTACTGCATCAAGAGCGTCTTCCCAAAAGGCGACGCCTATGCAGGAATGGTCACTGAAGCGTAAGGGGGCCGGAGACACCACCAGATCTCCTCCTTTATCGAAGAGGTATGACTTCTTAACTTATGTCTTGTGGCGGAGCTGGATGATAATTTTCTGCTTTATTTTTTCTTTTTAGGAAGAGTATATGCCGGACTGTGTTCGGGGATCCTACTGCTCATGGTCCACCCAATCCAGCACCTGTCCCATCCGCAAGGACTAGGGTTGATGCGGGTGTTACACCGGATTGTCCTCTTCAATAGAATTCAGATGAGGTATCTGTTACCAATTCCAAAGTGGAAAGCTCAATGAATCATCGGTGGTGAAAATCAGCCATGCGTGACCCAATTTTTACTGAGGAGGCGTTTAATGCCCTTAGTTCCGCGGATGCGTATATCCGAGCCGCTCGAGACGAACTCACCAGAGCCACTCACCAACTTTCCAAGGATATGCGGGTGCGTGTTTAATTCAATGTTCATAATGCAGTAGCCCCCAAGACTTAAAGCAGTTGGCCCAACTGATTCGAGGATCGTTGTGTTTTTAGGTACTAAAGGAAAAGAATAATGCATTATCCAAGGAGCTAGAAGAATGCTGGACCAAGCTTACTACTGTCACCACCGAATTAGAAGATTCAAAGAAGTCCAAGAATGGCTCTGATGGTAACAAGAATAGTGTCCGAACATTATGGTCATGTGCCAATCAATGATCCTTAAATATAAATTGTTTGAACTGCAGCAATAGGACCAACAAACCAACTGGAAGAAAGGCTAAAGGTTGCTCTGGCGGCGAAAGAACAAGACGAAGGGCAAATAGTTGCTGGGCAACGTGTACCAACACGTACCATAGATGAGAAGAACAAACTGCATGATACAAATGTCAAGCTAGCCGAAGAGCTAAAGGACGTGCGAGCCGAACTCTCGGATGTCTTGAAAGAGAACAAGAAGCTTAAGGGCGGCATATTCAGTATGACCTTGAACCTAGCTTTCACTATAGTCCCTTGATTCAAAGTTTTTTTACGAAAACTGTTATTTGGGCGGCCCGAAGGAGAGGTGTCCGGATTTCAAGGTGACCTGCTGCAAGAGCTCTCCATGATACACGAGCGACATGAGGAAGCCATGAATAATATGGCCAAGGATTTATGGCCAGCCGATTCTCCTCCAGAAATTATGGAGGAATTGGCGAGTTTATTCAAAGGGGCTCGACGCTCCTTTGAATTACTGAAAGCATCAGCATGTCGAGGAGGTGCCCGAGAAGCCTGCGCAATGGTGAAGACACGCTACACCGGGCTAGACCCAAACCATATGGCTCGGGTTGGACCTCGAGGGCCTGACGGACGAGAAATCTCTATAAGCTTGGTATACGACCAAGTAAAGACAGCCGCAAAGTATTATTAACAAGACTATAAATTAGACGATCTTATAGATGGTATAGATGAAGAATACGAGTTTGATTCTATGTAACAATGTACTTTATCATCAAACTTATCTCCTGCCCTTCCGCTTTAACCTCCGAAAACCCAAGGGCTGTAGTGTTTCCGAATGCTATACATGTGGTAAACACGTGGTATGTTCTGTAACTAGGAAGTCCGGTCATAATTGCTTGAACAAACAAACTATGTTCAGGGAGTTATTTTATATTACTACTTAACGTAAGAAACATCTTCGAGAGATAATAGTTCCGTTAAGGGTTCCTTTCCCTGGGTCAGCATGTGTATGTATTCGTGCCTAGGCTTTGATCCTTACAAGGATTGTAGGAAGCCTTAACCTATGAGATTTTAATTTTTATGCGCTTTAAAAGCAATACGTCGTGTATCTGCCGACCAATTATTCCCTTAAGAACGCTAGCTTTCGGCTTCACCCGTCTGAGATACAGGTCTGGATTACCCGGTTGTAACAATCGCAGAGGTGCTCCCTTTACACCCTAGCCGAACAATCGGGAACGTAGGGTATAAACACAGGAGCTAGGCAACCCAGCTTGGCAAAAATTGTGACACCCCAAGACCGAAGCTCCAGAAGACTTCCAGCTATTCCAAGTCTCACCGTGTGTTTCTTTTTGCTTGCTTCTTTTTATTTTGAATTCCATCATGTCATCATGCCATCAAGTCTTTTAATCTTTGCATCTCAACTAAATAAATCGTATGGATCTTCGATCCATTTAAATCGAGGGATATTCACATGGTGATTTCTCTTTATAACCTATACAAAGTCTCCTACTATTATTAAGGAGCTACAACAAAATATTCCATTGCTTTGGAATCACCAAAACACACTTGCAAAATTCCATGACTTCTCTACGTCAAGTCTCTACCTTCAAAACCTTATCAATAATTATTATCTCTTTTATCGAGGCTCCCCCTGCAGTCTCAACATTTTGGGACTCTTCTAAAATGGTGTCCTAGTTCAAACCCATTTGAAAAAAATTCAAATAAGTTTGGATTTTCATCGTTCAATCTTGCCTCCTTTATTTTCTTGGATCCAATGCATTTTTTCCGAGTCCGTAAAAATAATCTCCATGCGAAAAATCATTCTCTATCCATCTCTTCCTTTCCTCTCTCTATTTCTTTTTCTCCTACAGAAATAGGAAGGAGAGAAAGAGCCAGCAGCCCAACTGGCTGATTTGGCCCATCCATCCCCACAGGCCCAGCCGCAGCCAGGCCTCTGGCCGTTTCCCTCGCTGCCGGACTGGCCCAGTATAGGCCCAACCGCCTTTCTAACCTAACCCAAGCCCCCTGCTCGATCCCTCCTCTCATTGTTCCCTCGCATCTCCCTCTGCCGCCGCCACACCCCGATCCCATCTCCCCTCGACCTCCTACTCGTCGCCATGGCCCCGCGCGCCCGCGACCTCCTCCTGCGCCGCCTCCTCACCTCAACAGCCCACATGCGGCCTCCTCCTGCTCCTTCCCCGTCGCGCCAGGAAGCCGAGGCCACCTCGTCGGCCCTCCTCATTTTGTGCGCCATGGTCGCCTGCACCTGGACTCGCCACTGTCGTCAACTCCTCCATCGCTGCTGGCGTGGTTCTGCTCCTCCGCCTCGCTCCCTCATCCTCGCCTCCAAGCCCCGCACCCGGTCCCCTCAAGGTCTCGTGCTGCCGGACCTCGCCTGCAGCTCGATCGCCACCGTCAGCGCGCCTCCCGACACCACTGCCCTCGCCAGAGCCACCCGCTGGAGCCGAGCCCGCTGCTTCCCGTCCTGCCGGATCAGCCGCCTTCAGCCCTCGTCTCGACCCGGATTCGCTGCGGCCGCTGCCCTGCTCGAATAGCTGCTGCCTGTTTCACTTGCCGAGCCGCCAAGTCCTGCTATTGCCACCCGCTGCTGCCTCCGAGTGCCATGGGTGCATCTCTGTATGGAACAGCAAAGGCCATCTTCGATATTTTCGTCAAGTACCACAACCGTTGCACGCTGTTTCACCTCTGTCAAGGCCGAGAGGACACCAAGATACCAAGTACCACGACGACCCCAGAGATTGGATTCTGGATTCGTCAAGTTCGACTACACAGCTACAGATGACATGTACAACTACTCGCGCCGAAGACCCATGTACAACTACGTTGCCGAGGCCGAGACCAGCAAGACCCTGTAGACGCCCAAACGACTATCGGATGCGCCAAGTACCTCTACCTCCGTCTCCGAAAACGCTAAGAACGCCAAGTACCTCTACACGTGGCCCGAACGTCTGCGAAACATTTACGGCGACAGTCACCAAAGACCTTCGAGTGAACAATTACCGTCGACGTGGATTCGACAACAAGTGTACCACTACCGTCGCCGAAGAACTGTGTACTACTACCGACGACCGTGAACAACTACTTCCTCTTCTACACGTGTACCTCTTTCGTCGAACCCGAACCGCCTCGAATGCACGCTCTGAAGGTATACCTCGAGTCGAATGCCGATGTGGTGAACGATGAATGTGTGGTGTACGAGATGTTCACTTGTTGCATCGAGTCCGAAATGCCCCTCGTTTGACCTGCCGTTGTGAAGTGGGAACCGGGTAACCGGGAGCACCTCATCGTCTTTGCATGACAAGCTCACGTCGACCCTTTCTTTTGCACCGGTCTCTCAACGAGTTACTGGTACCGAAATGTTGTTGCGGCACCATTTTCGGTTATCGCCGCCGTGGCCCCTTTTCTTTCCACCACGGTGACAAATGCTTCATATCTTGCTCTTGTTAACTTTTCAAAAAAATGCATAAAACTTGCAAATGTCATCCGCATGATGTTAACAACATTAAAAATGGTCAAATTGTTGTTTGCTTCAATAATTGCTAAATGACATGGGGATTTTCCGGAATTGTTGTTGTTATTTTCTGGCCTCACTTGAATGACTAGATAGTGTAGTTTGTTTAAGCTTCACCTCTTGCCATGTTAACAAACATTTAACCTTGTCTTGTAAATAAACGAGAGTCAACTAAATAAATAAAATGTGGTGTTTCGTCAATATGCAACCAATTGCATATTGAGCTCCACTTAAATTGTACTGTTGTTTGTGCTTTTGCCATGCCCTGCATAATTAAACCGGACATGCATCATATTTGGTTGTGCATCATGCCATTGTTATGATATGTGTGTTTACCGTGTTGTTTGCTCTTTCCGGTATGCTTCTCTCGTTAGCTTCGGTGTCGTTCCGGAGTTGTGAGGTTTTGTTCGACTACTTCATGGACTCGTTCTCCTTCTTTGCGGAATCCTAGGCAAGATGACCATTCCCCGATATCACCTCTATCTTTGCCTATGCTAGTTGTCTCGCTCTTTAGATATTGCCTCAATGCCTATGTCTGTTTGTCAGCCTCCTATTGTTGCCATGAAACTCTCTAACCACCCACCTAGCAAACCGTTGTTTGGCTACGTAAGCATCGCTCAGCCCCTCTTATAGCGTTGTTAGTTGGAGGTGAAGATTTGAAGATTCTTGCTTCATGATGAAGTTATTGTTGGGATATCACAATATATAATCTGTTAAACGAAATCATCTATATATTGGTAATGGGTGGAAGGCTAAGCCTCTTGCTTGGTGTTTTGTTCCACTCATGCCACCTTAGGAACACAGTTGGGGTTTATGGGCCCCCTTGATAATTCGCATTGCTTAAAGCTTTTCCAGCAAGGACCAACTTTGGTTCTACATTTGCCTAACAACTAAAACTTGCCAAGGGAGTAATTAACCCGAGGATTTATTAATCAACAACCCAGGCCAGTGCTCCTCAGGACTGTTGGTCGAAACAGGGGGTCCTACGGGGCTACCTTGGGGAAACCCGAGGGCTAGTTTTACCTGTAGCATCGCCCATCCGGTCATGGCCTGAGACGAGATACGCGCGGCTACTATCAGGGTGTCGGCACGCCGGGAGGTCTTGCTGATTTAGTTTTACCTTTGTTGAAATATCATGAGCACGGGATTCCGAGAATAATCGGGTCTTCCCACTTTGGAGTTGCGACTCCGCAGATGGTGAGCTTGTGATGGGCTAAGTTGTGACACCCCTGCAGGGTTTTGAACTTTCGAAAGTCATGCCCGCGGTTATGTGGCAGATGGGAATTTGTTAATATCCGGTTGTAGATAACTTGACACCATATTCATAAGAATACACTACCTGCGTGAGTAATCGTGATGGTCTCTTTTCGAAGGGCTTCGAGAAGTGAACACGGTGGGGTTATGTTTGATCGTGAATAGCTAGGATCACTTCTTGACCAACTTGGCGACGGTTGGCACTTGTTCTCTTCTGGCTCTAAACTCGTAAGCTAGTTGCTTAGTGCTTGCTGCAAACACTTTATTACCCTTCCTCACCTAAAGGCTTTGTTAGTTTTGATACCCAGGAATGGGATTGCTGAGTCCTCTGTGGCTCACAGATTCAACACACACCAGATGCAGGTACGGCTGAGAACAACGGAGGAGATGGACAAGAACTTCACTGGGAGTTCGATGAAGAGCTTGGCTGAATGTGTGTGACGTTCTCGACGACCAGTAGTGGTTCCTACTAGGGTTGATCAGGGCTTGTGTTTTATGGTATCTTCGTCATTTATTTTCGTCCTTAGATGGACTCTGTGTTATTTGGATTAATGGGTGTTAATGTATTCATTGTGTGATGTGGCGAGAGTAAGCCAACTATCATTTAATACTTTCATCCCTGAATTTTACATGAGTTGTGCAAAGATACCATTCTTGTGATCATTCCAGAATGCGCTTATGTCTTTAAGTCGTTACTCGACACGTGGGAGACATAGTCGCATCCTGGGCATTACAAAAACTTAAGTCATAAAGGTTCATATAATGGCAAGGAGACTGTATGAAACAGACGGCAGAAATATTTTGAGCAATATGCTTTTTAATAATGGGCTTCGTTACACAAGCCCCCAAGTATTTTTGAGGTATATACATTTGAGGATGTCCTACCCTGTGATAATTCGGTTGAGCCGAATACTTATCGATAGTAAAAATAAGAAAAAGAAGAGGATATCTTATAAATAAAAAGTGAATAAGACCTAGACAGAAAAGAAAACATGTGCTGCCGAACTATCCATAGAATTGTCAAAGCCTAGCAGCATTCCATGGGTTCGGCTCAAGGCGATTGTCTGATGCGTTTCCAAGGCGATAGTCTCCACCGGTGAGTACTTCACAAATAATGAAGGGGCCCTCCCATCTTGGTTTGAGCTTGTCCTTTTTCTTCTCCGGTAGGCGTAAGACGAGTTCGCCAACATTATATGTCTTGGCCCTCACTTCTCTGCTTTGGTATCGCCTGGCCTGTTGTTGATAAAATGCGGAACGGGCCTGCGCGATATTGCGCTCTTCTTCAAGGCCGTTTAGGTCATCCTGCTGATCGAGCTTGGCCTCTCTCTCTTCATACATGCGCACTTGAGGTGAGTCATGAATAATATCGCAGGGCAAAATAGCCTCTGCGCCGTACACCATGAAAAACGGTGTGTATCCGGTTGTCCGGTTAGGTGTAGTTTGCAGCCCCCAGAGTATGGAGTCGAGCTCCTCCACCCAGTGTTTACGTGACTCATGTAGAGAGCACAGTAGTCGAGGTTTAATACCACTCATTATCAAGCCATTGGCTCTTTTTACCTGACAGTTTGTTTGAGGACGGTACATAGACGCATAATCAAGTTTAATACCTAACTTAGCGCACCAATGTTTCACCTCGTCAACTGTGAAGTTGGAGCCGTTATCTGTGATAATACTGTGCGGGACACCATAACGGTGTGCTCTGCCGGATATAAAATCTATCACTGGCCCTGCCTCAACTGTTCGGACTGGCCTGGCTTCTATCCATTTAGTGAATTTGTCCACCATGACTAGTAAATATTTATTTTTATGGCTTCCCCCTTTAAAAGGTCTGACCATATCCAGCCTCCAGACCGCAAAGGGCCAGGTAATGGGGATGGTTATGAGAGTGATGGGAGGCATACGACTTTGATTTGCGAAAAGCTGGCAGCCAACAGAATGTTGGAATAGGGTCTGCGCGTCTAGCGCACAATTTGCCACAAGAAACCAGTGCGAAAAGCCTTGCTTACAAGAGCTTGAGCCGCGGCATGATGGCTGCCCATGCTAGCATGCATTTTGGCTAGAATTTGCCGTCCCTACTCTTCAAAGATGCACCGTTGGAGAATACCAGTAGTGCTTTTCTTGTATAGTTCACCTTCATGAACCTTATAGGCTTTAGAACGCCGAATTACACGGCGGGCCTCATTTGGTCATCGGGGAGCTCTTGCCTATTAAGGTAGGCTAGGAAAGGCTCGGTCTACGGGGCTATAACAGCCATGATCTCGTGAGCCGAAGAAGTTATTTCCATGTCAGGGTCCCTGATGGCATTTGTATTGAGTTCGGCTAGTAGAGTGTTCGGGTCTGGATTAATTTCTCTGCTCTCGTCCTGTCATGTTACTGATGGCTTGAACAGCCTTTCCACGAAGGTGTTAGGCTGGACTTGGTGGCATTTAGCGGCCATACGAGCCAGTATATTCGCTGCCTGGTTACTATCCCGAGCTACATGGTGAAATTCCAGCCCCTCAAATCGAGCCAATATTTTTAATATGGCATTTTGATAAGCTGCCATCTTTGAATCCTTCGCTTTGAATAATCCATTTACCTGAGATATAGCGAGGTTTGAGTCTCCGCGCACGTCGAGGCATTGTATACCCATGGATATGGCCATGCGGAGACCATGCAGTAGTGCCTCATATTCGGCCGCGTTGTTTGAGTTCGTGTAGATGATCTGCAGTACGTAGCGGAATTTATCCCCTGTCAGGGATGTCTAGATGACATCGGCCCCCAGTCTGGCTAACACTTTGGAATCGTCGAAGTACATGGTCGAGTGTGAGTATGATTCATACTCTTTAGGGAGTTCGGCTTCAGTCCATTCCGCGATGAAGTCGGCCAACACCTGGGACTTAATAGTCCGGCGTGGTTTGTATGTTATTGCAAACGGTAAGAGCTCGATGGCCCATTTGGCTATGCGTCCAGTGGCATCTATATTGTTTATGATATTGTTAAGTGGTGTTTCCGATGCCACTGTAATCGAACACTCTTGAGAGTAGTGTCTGAGCTTTCGAGATGCCATGACTACCACATAGGCAATTTTCTGGTAATGGGGGTATCATGATTTGCACGGTGTGAGAACCTCGGATACATAGTATATGGGTTTTGAACGGGGAATTTATGTCCCTCTTCATCTTGTTCGACAACGAGCACCGCACTCACTACCTGATGAGTGGCTGAGATATAAAGCAGCATTAGCTCGCCAACACCTAGAGCGGCTAGGATTGGGTTACCCGCCAATATGTTTTTTATTTCCTCCAGTCCGGCCGTGGCCGCATCCTTCCATTCAAAGTTGTATGTGTGCCTCAGTAGTCTATAGTAGCACTTTCTCTCCTAATCTGGAGATAAAGCAGCTCAAGGCCCCTACGCAACTTGCTAGTTTTGCACTTGTTTTAAACTGGTTGGTGTAGTTAGCTGTGACAGGGCCTGGATTTTAGCTGTGTTCGCTTCAATTCCTCTATGGGATACGACGAACCCGAATAGCTTTCCGGCCGGAATGCCGAAGACACATTTTTCCGGATTGAGCCGTATGTCATATGTTCGTAGGTTATCGAACGTAAGGCGGAGATCACCAACCAAAGTTTCGACATGATTAGTCTTGATGACTACGTCATCAACATATGCCTCCACTATCTTGCCAATTTGTTTCTCTAAGCATGTTTGAATCATGTGTTGATACATGGCACTAGCGTTTTTGAGTCCAAATGGCATAGTGTTGAAGAAAAAGGGGCCGTACGGGGTGATGAATGCCGTAGCAGCCTGATTGGATTCCTTCATTTTTATTTGATGGTATCCAGAGTAGGCATTGAGGAAACATAATGAGTCATGTCCTGCAGTTGCATCGATAATTTGATCAATGCGGGGCAGTGGAAAGGGATCCTTAGGGAAGACCTTGTTTAAGTCCGTGAAGTCGACACAAAGGCACCATGATTTGTCCTTCTTTGGCACCATGACTAAGTTGGCTAGCCAGTCCGGGTGCTTGATTTCCCTTATGAATCCGGCTTCCAGTAACTTGGCTAGCTGTTCCCCTATAGCCTGTCTTTTGTGTTCAGAAAATCATCGTAACGACTGCTTGACTAGCTTGAACCCTTTGATGATGTTGAGGCTATGTTCGGCCAACCTGCGTGGGATTTCTGGCATATCTGAAGGATGCCCAGCAAATATGTCCTAGTTTTCGCAAGGGAAGGCGCGCAAAGCGCTGTCTACCGCCGGGCCCAGCTATACCCCGATGGATGCCGTCTTATTAGGGTCCGTTGTGTGCACTTGGAATTGTACAATTTCATCAGCTGACTTAAAAGAGGTAGATTTCGATCTTTTGTCAAGGACTACGTCGTCCCTGTCCACCGTAGATCGTAGGTGGTTAATTCTTCAGCCGCGAGGGCTTCAGATAGTGCCTCTAGGGCTAAGGATGTGGTTTTGTTCTTGGCACAAAGTGCTCTATCCGGATCACTTGCAACTGTGATTATTGCATTAGGCCCTGGCATTTTGAGCTTCATGTACCCGTAATGGGGTATAGCTTGAAAGCGTGAGAAAGTGTCGCGCCCTAGAAGGGCGTGGTATCCGTTGTTCAAGGGGACAATGTGGAAGAGTAGTTCCTCCAACCTGTAGTTCTTGGGTGTACAAAATACTACGTCGAACTTAATGCTTCACGAACACCGGTCTTCCCGGCTAGGAATAATTCCTCGAAAGGTTGTATTACTTTGTTCAATGCGGGATTTATCGACCTGCATTTTTGCAGGCGTGTCCTCATATATGAGGTTGAGTCTGCTGCCCCCTTCCTTGAGTACATTAGTGAGGCGGAAGCCGTCTACTATTGGGTTTAGTGCAAGAGCGGCTGTGGCTCGGACCGGCCGGACTCGCGGTTCATCTTCGGCATAAAAGGTGATTCCTGTGTCGCTCCATGGGCTTGTAGTGCAGATTTGATGGACCTCGGCAAGTTCGCAATTCGCTCTCTTGCGCCGTTTTTTTAGGAGAACATCTCGAAGACGGTGAAAACATCGAGGTCTTTCTCCCCTGGAGTTGCAGTGGCGAGGATTGCTTCACCGCTCTTTGCTACCTGCTGGAGTACCCAGCATGCTATGAGGCAGTGGTAGGGATATTATCCGGGGTGGCATGTATTTGGCAAGGTTTATCAAACAGTTTGTCCAGAATGGACCTGTGTCCTGTGAAAGGTCTCGTTTTCTTGCCATTGTGTATGAGATTGGACGCTCTGCAAGGGTATGTATGTTTCTCTTTAGCATCATATCGTCCAAAGATGGATTGTTCTGGAGGCGTATTCTGGGCTTTCTAAGTGTTTTCCATAGCACAGTACTTTCGTACCAAGTGCGATAATTCTGCAAAGCTTCTTATGCGACGGCGGTTGAGGGCATTCAAGACTCCCTCGTCCGTGAGATTGCGGTCAAATATGGACACCATGTCGTCATCGCAACAGTCCTTAATCTTGTTTTTAACAAGTAGGAATCTGGCCCAGAAGTGAAGAATTGTCTCTTGGGGCCGCTGCCGTATATACATGAGATCACATATGTCTGATAGTTCGGAGTTACTTGGAGAGTGTGTACTATGGTGGGTGGGTGTAGATAAATTTGAGTCCCGACCGAACGTAGTTACCGGGGTTTGTACAACCTCCGGCATGGACAATATGGACCCAGCGGTATCTGAATATTCCGCGGGCCCGATCTATCCTAGAGCTCGAAAGGCACCAAGTGCCACCCGTCAAAGGTGTTTTCGGCTCGATGGGTTCGGAGATCCGAATAGCGCTAGTCTCCGTTTTGAGAGTAGAAGTATCGTCCAATGAAATCATGTCATCGAAGTTGTCGAAGCCAATATAGGAGTGATGCTCGATGACCGTAGGGAGTGCGGCCGGCCTAGCGGCCACGCGGGCGCATACAGCAAACCCGCCGAGCTGGAGGATCTGGCCCATGTCCACGTTGTTCTCGAGGATCTGGCCCAATAGGAGGCGAGCCATCGGTCGCCTTTCGTGAGCGCACAACGGAGCTCTCAATGAAAGCACCATTGTCGGTGTCAAAACCGGCAGATCTCGGGTAGGGGTGCCCAAGCTGTGCGTCTGAGGATCGATAGTAACAGGAGACTAGCGACACGATATTTACCTAGGTTCTGGCCCTCTCGATCCAGGTAATACCCTTATTCGTGCTTGTTTGATCTTGATGAATATGGGGTTACAATAGTTGATCTACCTCGAGATCATAATGTCTAAACCCTAAAAGTCTAGCCTATGTGATATGATTCTCTTGTCTCTACGGACTAAACCCCTCGGCTTATATACACGCCGGAGGGGGCCTAGGATTACAAAGGTGGCTTGGGGAGGAAGGAATCGTGACATCCGAACATCTTTCTTGCCTTAGTACATACATAGGAGTCGTAACCGAATACAGGGGAGGGCATTCTGCTTCTATCTTCATGGCCCATCAATTCGGCCCAACATCAATGGACCGAATGCCTAAGGACCCCTAAATACAGGACTCCCTCAGTGGCGCCATTACCAATCTTCGTAATCTGGGCCACGTGGAGTAGTCGCAACAAGTATACCTATGAAGAGATCAAGCATCAACATACGTGCTCGATGCAGGTGATTTAAGAAATGATCTATGTACTTGATATCCCAAAAAACCACTAGCGCCTACGACCGGGAGAGCGAGATTGACGCCATCATGAGAGGGTGAGGTGAAACTAAACAACCATGGGGCTATTGAGGCCTTGAGATAGTGTGCTGGCGCGGGGTTTGTGGCGCATGATCAGGTTGAAAATTTCATGTTAGGAAGTTGTGTCCAATATTAGAGCATCTCCAATATATGATGTAGATTTATAAATTACATTTTTTACATCTCTGATGCCAAAAGATGCCGCTCCAAGAGATGATGTAGATGCAAAGAAAAAAATTACATCACCTCCCTAGTGATCTAAAAGACAACACAGGAAACCCTCGGAGGCTTGGTGTGTCCTCCAAGTCTGGATAAAAGATTCTACTTGTTATTTCCTTTGTTGTAACCGACCATGTGTAACCCTAGTACCCCTGGTGCCTATATAAACCAAAGATGGTTTAGGTGCATAGAGGCTAAAACAAAAACCATCACCCTACTAGCCTAGGGTTTAGTTAATCTGATCTCTTGATAGATCAATGATACGTCTCCAACGTATCTATAATTTTTGATTCTTCCATGCTATTATAGATGATGTTTTAGATGTTTAATGGGCTTTATTATACACTTTTATATTATCTTTGGGACTAATCTATTAACCCAAAGGCCCAGTCCAGATTGCTGTTTTTTTGGCTATTTCAGGGTTTTGCAAAAAGGATTATCAAACGGAGTCCAAATGGAATGAAACCTTCGGGAGAGTTATTTTTGGAACGATATCTTCATGAGAGACTTGAGCACCAAGGCAGAAGACACGTGTGGTTCCCACGAGGGTCCAGGGCGCGCCCCCTCCCCCTAGGCGTGCCCCCACCCTCATGGGCCCCATGTTGCTCCACCGACGTACTCCTTCCTCCTATATATACCCTTTTACCCTGAAAACATTGAAGCAACGAAGAAAATCCTAATTCCACCGCCGCAACTTTCTGTTCCCGTGAGATCCCATCTTTGGGCATGTTCTGGAGCTCCGCCGGAGGGGGGATCTTCCACGGACTGCTTCTACATCAACACCACCGCCTCACCATGAGTTGTGAGTAGTTTACCATAGACCTTCGGGTCCATAGTTAGTACCTAGATGGCTTCTTCTCTCTTTCTGGATCTCAATACCAGGTTCTCCATCTTCGAGGAGATCTATTCGATGTAATCTTTTTGCAGTGTGTTTGTCGAGATCCGATGAACTGTGGGTTTCTGATCAAGATTATCTATGAGAAATATTTGGTTCTTTTCTAAATTCCTTTTTTTATGATTATAATATCCTTGGAAGTCTCTTCGAATCATTGGTTTGGTTTGGCCTACTAGATCTATAGTTCTTGCAATGGGAGAAGTGCTTGGCTTTGGGTTCAATCTTGCGGTGTCATTTCCTAGTGACAGCAGGGGTAGCAAGGCACGTATTGTATTGTTTCCATCGAGGATAAAAAGATGGAGTTTATATCATATTTCTTGAGTTTATCCCACTACATCATGTCATCTTGCTTAAAGCATTACTCTGTTCTTGTGAACTTAATACTCTAGATGCATGCTGGACAGCGGTCGATGTGTGGAGTAATAGTAGTAGATGTAGAACCGTTTCGGTCTACTTGTCATGGACGTGATGCCTATATATAATGATCATGCCTAGATATTCTCACAATTATTGGCTTTTCTATCAATTGCTCGAAAGTAATTTGTTCACCCATGTCGGATTCAGGGCTCCGCAAAACCCATTAAGTTCGAAGACAGGGGTGTGAACGAAGATCTCTCCCACTCACGTCTACCTAGCGCGTCGTTCTGGTCTTGGTGGAAGGAATCAAGCAAACAACAAACAAGCACACAAGAGTTTATCCAGGTTCGGGCCACCGTGTGGTGTAAGACCCTACTTCCTGCTTTGGTGGATTGGCTCCGGGCGAGCTAGAATATGAGCTGGTACAAGGGTTCCCGAGCTCAGGAGGCGAGCTCAGGAGGGTCAGGAGGCTAGTGTTCTTGCTCCTTGGATGGTGGTCAAGTGTTTGAGTCGATTATTCTCCTCCTCGCAGTGGAGGTTCTAGCTACTTATATAAGCGGCCACGGTCCTCTTCCCACTAAATGTTTAGGCGGGAAGGGATTCCACAACGGCTATTTTTAAGCGGGAACACAAGGACGTTCCTACCCTGGCAAAAGCAGTCTCTGCCTACAAAAGGATCAGGCGGTGACATGGTGGTGGGCTCGACGGTGACATCCTCCTTATCGTCCTTGCGGTATTCGGTCTTGTTGCACCAAAGAGGAAACCTTTGCCCCGCTCCTTGGGAACAAACGGCTGTGCTGTCTCCTTTGCACCGAAATGGCAACTGTGTCGCTGGCGGACGCTGGCACTCGCTGGTGCGGTGCGTCACTGCTGACATCACTGCCTCCTCCTGAGGCAGGCTTGGCCTTGGATTCTCCGCCCCTCCGGAACACCTTGCCGAGGCCGCTCCCGAGGGGGTCTTGGCGTCGCTCTCCTCACGAGGCCTGGCCCCTTGCGAGGGTCTTGAGCAGCTGGTCGATCAGTTGGGCCGTACCAGGCCGCTTGTAGGAGCGCGTCGCGGCCCGTAGACAGGCAAGTCTGGGTACCTTGGTTCCGAGGATGCCGAGAGTAGCCCCCGGGCCCAAGGCACACGCGGAATTGGCTTCGGGGCGAAGCCTTAGTCGAGGATGAAGCGCCGCTGGCCCCAAAAAGGCTGCGGGCTAGGCTGGCGCATGACGGTTGGATGGGACGCGAGCGGCCCCGCTCCCCACACCGTCTCAGTAACCGTGTGTCTTGACAAAAGGGGCCTTCTCCGCCGGGGGCGTTATCGCCCTCCTTCCTTCCTGCTTGGATTTCTTCCCTTTGCACCTCTTGCCTCTTTGCATCCTTCGGCCCTCCTTGACCATGGCGAAGAAGAACAAGGGCACCGCGTCGGCGTTTGGATCTGCTTCTTCTCTTGATGCGGCGCTTGAGGAGTCCTCCATCATCAGGGAGGAGGACTACTCAGAGGTCCAGCCGTTCCTGTCGAGCTCCCACAATGAGCACAGCCGGACGCAGATCTGGGCTGGATCCACCATGGCGCGGACCTTGCCAAAGTCATGCTACCCCTTCTTGGTCCACAGCATCTCCGTGGGGCTCGTGCCCCCCTTCTCCGAGTCTTCTATGCCATCCTGGAACATTACCTGGTGCACGCTCTCCATATCCAACCTCGTTCCATCTTTGTCTTGTCGCTCTTCGCCTTCTACTATGAGGCGTTCCTGGGGGTGAGGCCGACGGTCGCCCTCTTGCGCCACTTCTTCTCCATGCGTCAATACGATGATGGCCCGTGCTCAGGCTTCGTTTCCTTTGTCTTCCAGCGCCAGGGCTGTCGCCTGATGACGGTCAGGAAGAAGATAGAGTCCCACCGGAAGAGGTGGGTCTATCTGGACGCCCAGCGCACCCATCCTTTGTTGGCGCTGCCTACTGCCCGTCCGGAGAAACTTGACGGCTGGCGCCACGCGAAGCTCACCGGACCTCTTGTCGGGCCAGTCTTGGCGAAGATTGAGGCCGACCTAATCTCGAGGCTCGAAGGAGGCCAAATCGTGAAGGAGTTCTTGAGGCAGCATCTGGCTCCACTGCAGGCTCACTCACGACCCCTGTGGGAGCTGATGGGTGATGACGACGGGCTCTGGCTGCACCCAGGGATGCTGGTCGAAGACGATCTGGAATTCACCTCGAGGGCCCTCCTGGGATGGTTCCGGAGGATCTTGCTGGGGCCTACCTGCCGCTGTACAGCCGCCCTGACAAGGCCGAGCTGCTGAAGGCCATGCCGGACCTTGGTGCGCCCGTGGGCGCTCCGCCTACGTTCGACGTGTCTTTTGGTGATGACGACGAGGGCGACGATGGTGGCCCGGAGGATACCCTGGACGACGATGGGGACTCCTTCGCAGTGTTCGCCGGGGCAATGGAGTTAGGCGCGGGTTCCGCCGGACGGTCCCAGGCGACGACTCCGCGTTGGTCCGAACGCACCGCGTCCAGGGGAAGCAAGGTGACGACTCCGCCGAAGAGTGCCATGCCAGCGAACCTGGCGACCGCGGGCGCGCCCAGGTCCGCGGCCCCGCGCCTTGCTCAGGCCCAGGCTGTCGGCACGCCCATTGCTCCAGGGGCTGCTGTTGGCTCGCTGGTGAAGAGAAGGGCGCGCCTCGCCTCCGACGAGTAAGTGTGTCATTTCTCATTCATTCTGATTTGTCGTTCCCCTGATGCGCTCTCCCTTGATGCAGCAACCTGGGCGGTTTGATGTAGAGGGCGAAGGGGGAGGTCCTGCCGTGGTGCACTGTTCCTTCAGCTGTTGGTGCAACCTCGGGGAAGGATGGCGCGGCGCTGGGCGCTTCGGTTGGCCGGGCCACCGCAAGTGTGGTGACGGTGCCAACTGAAGACGTCCCTGTCTCCGGCGGGGTTCCGGAGTTGGCTTCTGCTTCGGCTGCTCTGGTGAGGGGGGCCGAAGCCCCCGAGCCCCTGGTCGAGCAGCCAGTCTTGTCAGTGCCCGTGCGCTAGCGGGTGCAGCCTGGTCCTGAGGCTTTGGATGCTGCCTCCGCCGCGCTGTGTCGTCTTCGCGCTGACCTGCAAAACAGTGGCGGCCACCTGACAGAGGGGCACCTGGGGCTGATCCACGGGTGGCTCCTGGCAGACGAGTCTGCACGGGCCTCCTGGGATCAGGCCTTGGCGGCTGCTGTCAAGGGTCGCCAAGAAGCCGCGGCGGCCATGCTGGCTCATGACGCCGTACGAGCTGACGTCGCGTCCTTCGAGAAGCGCTGCCTCAAGGCAGAGAGCGAGCTGGGGGCCATCCGCGAGGAAGACGCTAGGCGCGCCGTAGAGCTCAAAGGGTTGGAGAAGGAGCTCGAGGCGCAGAAGACCGCAACATCCCGGCTGCAACAGGAGCAGCTTGCTGACCGCACCGCCCTGGAGAAGCTGAAGGTTGAAGCTGAGCAGGCCACGGCGGCCCAAGCCGTTCGTGCCCAGGAGGAAGCTCTCGCGGCCTTGGCGATGGTGAGTCCCGAGGACCTTGCCGCCTTTGACCTTGAGGCCCGCAAGGCGCTGCATGCCGCCTATGGGGAAGGGTTCAAGGAGCCACTGGCCGCCCCTAAGGGAGGCCCCACCGGGCTTCTTGCTGCGCTCGTGGAGTCCCTGCGTGGTGTTACAGCCGCGATTGGCCAGTTAGCTGATGCTGAAGGCCGTACGCTGCTTTCCTTGGCCCCGACGCAGGTGTGCAGCCACCTAAGCCTTCGCGACCCCACCCTTGACCTGGCCTCGCTGTCCGAGCCCGTGACCGTAGTCATGGATAAGTCGGCTGCCGAGGCCCTGGGGGTGAAGGTCACATCGCAGGTGGAGGCGTTCCTCCAGTCTACCGTTACCGCGGCCGAAGGGGAGACGACCGGTACTGCTACGCCCGGTGATGCTTGATCCGTCCTGCTTAGTGAGGGAAGTGCGAGTGCCTCGGGGAGGTGTAAGAACTTGGTTGAATTTGAAAAAACTTGACGTTATTGTAATAGCTAGATGATTCCATGCTTGCTTCCTTTCATGTTTGCTTTAGGTGCTCTGCGTCGTCAGGGCCCAACCCCGCGCATACCTCGACCGCCGCTGAGCCCTCTGGATGACCGGGGTTACCATAGTAACTAGAGTAGTTGCCGAGCCCTTCGGATACCAGGGTTACCGTAGTAACTAGACTCAAGGGATGAGGGGCTACGTGGCCAGTGAGGCCCTTGGGTCGCGATGCCCAAGGGTCCCCCTTAACGTTCAAGCGATCCCGTTTTCGTTCTGCGTCGGCAGGGCCCAACCCCGCACATACCTCGATCGCCATTGAGCCCTCCGGAGGACCGGGGTTATCGTCATAACTAGGCTCAAGGGATGATGGGCTACGTGGCCAGTTAGGCCCCTGGGTCGTGATGCCCAGGGGTCCCCCTTGACGTACGAATGGCTCTTCATGAAGGAGAACAAGCACCATACCTTGCCCATGAGCCTTCGCATGGGATGGGCCATGAGAAGGCCATATGTCTGGGCACCTGGTAGGGTGGCGTCTGCCTGCGTGACCTGAGCATAGCCCCCGTGCCTAGCCCCCCTCGCGACACCCATCCAAGGAGAAGTTGTGAGCGTCCTGAGCTGAAAAGCTCCCTGAGGTTGGTGCGACCACTGGGGGCCACCCTTAGTTGTTTATAACTAGCGCGGAGCATAGTGCTACCACACTTGCGCGGAGTGTGGGCATAACCGCGCCTCGGTCGTATCGGCCAGCGCGGAGCTTGGTGCTTCCACTGGTTCGTGGGCATAACCGCTCCTCGGTTAGATCTGCCTGCGCGGAGCTTGGTACTTCCACTAGATCGTGGGAGGGAGGCTCCCACCGGGAGAGACTGCGAGGCATGTACAACCCCGTCCTGACGCGTCGCTAGCACGGTAGGACAGCCAAGGTGTATATGGGCCCTCCTTGGGATGAGCTGAATGACTCTGAGGAAGTTCTCGTGAGCTTACGCATCACTCACGAGACCCTACCCTGAGGCGGGTTGCGCCTGAGTCTTCTTCTGCAAAATGTGAAAAGAGAGGTGTTGTGTCGACCTGCGCCGAGTGCATCTCCAAGAGATATAGCATGAGAAGGCCGCAGCACCAGCGACCCCAGGAGGTGACGTCACGGGGTCAACCCGCGAGACAGAGCTCAGCCACTGGATTTGTCGACGCTGTAGGGACGGACCCGAGCACAGATGCCGTGCCCAGTCTTCTCATGCCACGATCCAAAGGAAAAACAGCCGGCGCGCGGTTCCCGCATGAGCGAGGCACCTGCCACGGGCACCTACTTACCCATCCACGATTATCCCATGCGAGAACAAGGCACCAAGGACCATGGGAGGTGCCGTCACGGAAATGGCTCGCTAGGCAGAGCTCAGCCCTTGGGTTTATCGACGCTGCATGGACGGACCCGAGCACAGACGTCGTGCCAGTCCTTAATCATGGGGCGGTCACAAGTGGGCTCACAAGGGCTCATCACCTTAGTGGCCGTGAGGACGCCAAGCATATACATAATGTGAATGGAAAGAAATATTTGGCCTTGATCATGCAAAAAGGGAGACAGCCACATGGGAAGAGCCCCCAGTGGCCCGATGATGATACAGCGCGATAGGTGCCCTCGTTTAGATACCTGAAGTGTCACCTGATACTTGCCGAAGGAGAGTTGGGGTAGCTGAAGACGCGAGCTGTGCGGGTCGCTCCCGAAGATCGTCGGGCTCCTGAGGCCCAGGGGCTCCTGAGGCTCTTAGTGGTAGCGCTGGTCCGGCTCCCACTCCGTCCGGACCACCTGCCACTGAGCCTCCCGAGCCCCCAAGGCCTGCTGCGTGAGATGCTGAAACGTAGCACCTGCGTTGCGGAAGCCGAAGAGCGTGCAGACGTAACTGCAAGGGAGGGCCCTCCTCCGGCCGACCGCCGTCGGCTAGAAGGGCTCCTGAGAAGCGGCTCGGTTGAGACCCGCGATGTCGACAGAGACGCGGAAGAAGTCGCTTGGGCTGCGAGTAGGTGGACTTGGGGTTGTGCAGTTACGCCCACCGTGGATGAGTCTTGCATACTGAAGTTCTTCCGTAACTTGGTCGATGAATTCCTGAGCCCCTAGCGCTGGACGGCTCGCGTTGGGCTCACAAAAACGTGCATCAAGATACGCTTGCAGGTGGTGCTCGAACACCTCCCTCGGGGCACGGGTCAGCTCAGGGACACTCCAGAGGAGAGCCCCAGAGCCCGTCACGAGAGGGGCGTCGAGCGCGCCTCCCTATGCAAGGGTGGAAGGCGCCTCGTGCGGGTCCTAAGGCCAGGCCGTCAAGAGCCCCTGCGTCCTGAGGTCCGTCGACGGGTAGGTTCTTCTTCTTTTTGGTGGCGGTCTGCAGGACGAGGACGGCTTCATCCTCATCGGGTTATTCAATAGCGGCGGTCTGGTAGGCACGCTCCAGGGAACGCACCGCTTCTTTCTCGTCGGAGGCGATCATGATTACTCCGCCGCTCCCGGGCATCTTGAGGATGTTGAAGCCGTGATGGGTCACCGCCATGAACTTTGCAAGGGCAGGATACCCTAGGAGGTGGATGTTGGCGACGTCGAAGTTGATGAGCTCAGTGTGGTAGTTGTTGCGGTCTCCAAAGGTGACTGGGAGGCGGACTTGCCCCATCGGGAGCGTGGAGCCATCCGTGACTCCGTAGAATGGCTTGGTGGGGTGGAGCTGATCGTAGGGAACCTTGAGTGTCTTGAAGGTCTGGACGGAGAGGACATTGAGCCCTGCCCCGCCGTCGATGAGGGTCCTGGTCACGAGGACGTTGCTGATGGTCGGGGTGCAGAGCATCGGGAGTGCGCCTGGGGCCGTAGTACACTTGATCTGGTCTTTTGGGTCGAAAGCGATGACTTGCTTGGTCCACCTGAGGTTGCGTGCGGCGTCAGGCCTGAGAAGCACCGCATTCACCTCACGGGCGAACTGCTTAAAGATGCGGTGAGAAGCCGGGGCATGGGCTCCTCCCAGAATGCACGCGACTGCAGGCGGTTCCTGGAAGCCCCCTGCCCCGTCTCGCTGGCGGTCGTCGTCGTTCCTTTTTGGCGGTGGTGGTAGCGGAGGCAGACCTCTGTAGTTCTGAGGGCGACCCTCACGAGGCTGGTCGCGCCAGGGGCCATCACGAGGCTGCTCCTGCCAGTGGTCTTCACGAGGTTGCTCACGCCACCCTTGGCGCGAGTTCCTGCCGTCCCAGCGTCCTCCTCCTCGGCCTCCTCCACAGCCATAGCCACGGTTGTCACGCTCAGGGCGCTACCCGACGCGCCCGCCACGCATCGCCCTGAGCTCCTGACAGTCGTTGGTGTTGTGGCTGTGGACGTTGTGGAAGAGGCAATACGGTCGGTTGTCTCTGGGGAGGTCATCGTAGCCACAGCCACGCTTCACTTCTGGCTCAGCAGCCAGCACGGTGGGTCCCTTGCGCTTCGACTTCTTGGCCTTGGTTTTCTTGTCGTCTGCCACCTCAGGCAGCTCCTGAAGGGAGAGGCGGCCTTCCTCTACCCTGGCGCACTTTGCTGTGAGCTTGAACATCTCGAGGGCTGTGCACAGGTCTTCATGGATGGCGAGCTCTTCCCTCATCCTGACGTCGCGGACGCCATCGGAGAACGCGGAGATGATGGCCTCGTCCGAGACCCTGGGGATACGGAGGCGCATGGTGTTGAAGCGTTGGATGTACTTTTCCACGGCTTCTCCCGGCTGCTGCCTTACGCGACACAGGTCAGCAGCTGCCGGGGCTCGGTCGCGGGTGCCTTGGAAGTTAGCGACGAAGCAATCACGAAGCTCTCCCCAGGAGGAGATGGATCGCACCGGGAGGTTCACGAGCTAGGAGCGCGCGCCATCCTTCAGAGCCATGGGGAACCTGTTCGCCATGACCTGCTCAGTGCCGTTGGACGCCTCGATGCTCAACTCGTAGAGTTGGAGGAACTCCGCGGGGTTGGTGGTGTCGTCGTAGCGCGGAGGCAGGTCCGGCTTGAACTTGTCAGGCCAGACGAGGCGCCGCAGCTCGGGAGCCAGGGCGCCACACCCACGTACGCGCATGATCACAGGCGCCCCTACACTTGTGACGCTGGTTCTTGAGGTGCTAGTGCCTCCACCTCCTGTGGCGCGCAGTCTAGGCGCTGTGGGCCAGGGGGCCCATGAGCCCCTGCATGTGGGTGCGGGATCACCTGACAACTCTCCTCGTCGCGGGCGTGGGCTCTGCGGGGTTTTTCACGTCGAGGGGCCTCGCGCCGGCCCTCCTGGCAGGCGGGGTGAAGGTGAGGCGGAGCCGGGACCCCACGGCCCCGTTTGACGCCGGGGGTGAGGGAGGACGTGAGGAGTGGGTTGGTGCAGGTGCTTCCCCAGCGGCGTTGACGAGCTCGGTGATGCGGTGGAGCCACTCGTCGTAGAGATCATCTGCCGAGCGGTAGCGCAAGAGCTCCCGCGCCATCAGTAGCGTAGGCTGCTGGTAGACCGGCCCGCGCCGGACCAGAGAGGACGACGCTGCGGCCGGCGAGGGTGAAGGTGTTGCCAGGCGGCCATCCCGCCGCACGGACAGCGGCAGCGAGGAGTCCTACTGCTCGTGGACAGCCAGGTCGGTGGCGGCGTTGGCGACCGGCGAGTTAGGGAGGAGCGGTGCGCCATTGCTCGCGGGCGCCGTTTGAGCGACGTTCGTAGTGCGGCGGGCGGCGCGAGCTCAGCATGTGTCCACCATGGCTGTGGAGCAGGGTCGGTGACGAGAACACGACAAGGTCGTCGGAGAGGCGATATTTCGACACGCCCCCTACCTGGCGCGCCAAATGTCTGATTCAGGGCTCCACAAAACCCGTTAAGTTCGAACACAGGGGCGTGAACGAAGATCTCTCCCACTCACATCTACCTAGTGCCTCGTTCTCGTCTCGGTGGAAGGAATCAAGCAAACAACAAACAAGCACACAAGAGTTTACTCCAGGTTCGGGCCACCATGTGGTGTAAAACCCTACTTCCTGCTTTGGCGGATTGGCTACGGGCGAGCTAGAATATGAGCTGGTACAAGGGTTCCCGAGCTCAAGAGGCGAGCTCAGGAGGTTCAGGAGGCTAGTGTTCTTGCTCCTTGGACGGTAGTCAAGTGTGTGAGTCGATTATTCTCCTCCTCGCAGTGGAGGTTCTAGCCACGGTCCTCTTCCGCTGAAATGTTTAGGCGGGAAGGGATTCCACAACGACCATTTTTGAGCGGGAACACAAGGACATTCCTACCCTGACAAAAGCAGTCTCCACCTGCAAAAGGATCAGGCGGGGACACGGTGGTGGGCTCGACAGTGACATCCTCTTTATCGTCCTTGCGGTCTTCGGTCTTGTTGCACCAAAGAGGAAACCTTTGCCCCGCTCCTTGGGAACCAACGGCTGTGCTGTCTCCTTTGCACCGAAATGGCAACTATGTCGCTGGCGGACGCTGGCACTCGCTGGCGCGGTGCATCACTGCTGACATCACTACCTCCTCCTGAGGCTGGCTTGGCCTTGGATTATCCGACCCTCCTGAACGCCTTGCCGAGGCCGCTCCCGAGGGGGTCTTGGCGTCGTTCTCCTCATGAGGCCTGGCCCCTCACGAGGGTCTTGAGCAGCTGGTCGATCAGCTGGGCCATACCGAGCCGCTTGTAGTTCCGCGTCGCGGCCCGCAGACAGGCAAGTCTGGGTACCCTAGTTCCCAGGACGCCGACAACCCACCATAGAATTCTGCTATCATGAGAGAAGTCACTAGTGAAACCTATGGCCCCCGGGTCTATTATCAACATATCAATCTACAATGTACTTTGGTGGGCTCTACTTTACTTTGTTATTTTTACTTTTTTTTTCATATATCCAAAAATACCAAAAATATCAAACTATCCTATCTATAAGATCTCACTTTCGTAAGTGACCGTAAAGGGATTGACAACCCCTATCGCGTTGGCTGTGAAGTTCTTATTTGTTTGTGCAGGTGCGAGGAACTTGCGCGTGGTCTCCTACTGGATTGATACCTTGGTTCTCAAAAACTGAGGGAAATACTAACGCTACTATGCTGCATCACCCTAATACAACGCAAGCTCGAGAAATATCAAGAAGAATTTCTGGCGCCGTTGCCGGGGAGGCTTACGCAAAAGTCATATACCGAGTACCTATCACAAACCCTTATCCTTTGCATTACATTTATTTGCCTCTCATTTTCCTCTCCCCACTTCACCCTTGCCGTTTTATTTGCCCTTCTTTTTCGCGTGTGTTTACCGTTCGCTTGCTTCTTGTTTGCTTGTGTGTTGGATTGCTTGCTTGTCACTATAGCTCAGAACAATACCAAATTGTGTGACTTCTCATATACCAACAATAATGATTTTATTAGCACTCCGATTGCTCCTATTACCGATGCTGAATCTTGTGAGATCAATGCCACTCTGTTGAATCTTCTCATGAAAGATCAATTTTCTAGCCTTCCTAGTGAAGATGCCGCTACCAATCTAAACAACTTTGTTGATTTCTGTGATATGCAAAAGTAGAGGGATACGGATAATGATATTGTTAAATTGAAGTTATTTATGTTGTCACTTAGAGATCGTGCTAAAACTTGGTTTTCCTCCTTGCCTAGAAATAATATTGATTCGTGGAATAAGTGCAAAGCTGCTTTTATCTCTAAGCATTTTCCTCCTGCTAAGATTATCTCCCTTAGGAATGATATTATGAATTTTAAGCAACTAGATCATGAGCATGTTGCACAAGCTTTGGAGAGAATGAAATTAATGATACATAATTGTCCTTAACATGGTTTGAACTTATGGATGATTATACAAAACTTTTATGCTGGCTTGAGTTTTGCTTCTAGAAATCTTTTAGATTTGGCCGTAGGAGGCACTTTCATGGAAACTACCTTAGGAGAATCTACCAAACTCCTAGATAATATTATGGTTAATTATTCTCAATGGCACACTGAAAGATCTACCAGTAAAAGGTGTATGCTATCGAAGAGATTAGTGTTTTGAGTGGAAATATGATGAACTTATGAAATTATTTGCTACTAAGAGTGCTTCTTCTGATCCTAATGATATGCCTTTATCCACGTTGATTGAAAATAATAATGAATCTTTGGATGTGAATTTTGTCGGTAGGAATAATTTTGGTAACAATGCTTATAGAGGAAACTTTAATCCTATCCCTTTTCCTAGTAATTCCTCTAATAATTATGGTAATTCCTACAATAACTCTTATGGACATTTTGGTAAGATGCCTTTCGAATTTGAAACTACTGTTAAGGAGTTTGTGATTTCACAAAAGAATTTCAATGCTTTGCTTGAAGAAAAATTGCTTAAGATTGATGCGTTGGCTAGAAGCGTGGATAAAATTACTCTTGATGTTGATTCTTTGAAACTCGGATCTATTCCACGTAAGCATGATATCAATGAGTCTCTCAAAGCCATGAGAATTCCCATTGATGAATGCAAAGAAAGAACCGCTAGGATGCGTGCTAAAAAAGAGTGCTTTATAAAAGCGTGTTCTTCTAGTTATCATGAAAATAAAGATGAAGATCTGAAAGTTATTGATGTGTCTCCTATTAGATCCTTGTTTTCTAGTGTGAATCTTGATAAAGATAGGACTGGAGATGATTCTACTTTAATTAAAAGGCGTCCCAATGATTCAGAGTTTTTAGATCTTGATGCTAAAATTGTTAAAAGTGGAATTGAAGAGATTAAAACTTCACATAGTGATGAACCCACTACTTTGGATTTAAAGGGATTCAATTATGATAATTGCTCTTTGATTGATTGTATTTCCTTGTTGCAATCCGTACTAAATTTTCCTCATGCTTATAGTCAAAATAAAGCTTTTACCAAATATATAGTTGATGCTTTGACGCAATCTTATGAAGAAAAACTTGAATTAGAAGTTTCTATCCCTAGAAATCTTTATGTTGAATGGGAACCTACTATTAAAATTAAAATTAAGGATCATGAATGCTTTGCTTTGTGTGATTTGGGTGCAAGTGTTTCCACTGTCCCAAAAACTTTGTGTGATTTGTTAGGGTTCCATGAGCTTGATGATTGTTCTTTAAATTTGCAACTTGCGGATTCTACCATTAAGAAGCCTATGGTAAGGATTAATGATGTTCTTATTGTTGCCAATAGGAATTATGTGCCCGTAGAATTCATTGTTCTTGATATAGATTGCAATCCTTCATGTCCTATTATTCTTGGTAGACCTTTCCTTAGAACGATTGGTGCAATTATTGATATGAAGGAAGGAAATATTAGATTCCAATTTCCATTAAGGAAAGGCATGGAACACTTTCCTAGAAAGAAAATCAAATTACCTTCTGAATCCATTATGAGAGGCACTTATGGATTGCCTTCCAAAGATGGCAATACCTAGATCTATCCTTGTAACGTGCCTAGCTAGGGGCATTAAACGATAGCGCTTGTTGGGGGGCAACCTAATTTTATTTTATTTGTTTTTGCTTCTGTTTAGGAATAAATATTGCATCTAGTTTCTGTTTAGATGTGGTTTTGTGTTTTAATTAGTGTTTGTGCCAAGTAGAACCTTTGGGAAGACTTGTGTGAAGTTTATATGATCTTGCTGTAAAAAACAAAAACGTTAGCACTCACTAGAATAGTCACCAGATTTTACTAGAGAGTGATATTTTGTTGATTCTTTTTGCAAATGATTAATAGGAAAATTCCTCACATTTACCAATTTATTTATATTTTTTGGAGTTACAGAAGTATGCGAAAGTTACAGATTACTACAGAATATTACGTTTTTGACAGATTCTGTTTTTCGTGTGTTGTTTACTAATTTTGATGAATCTATGAGTAGTATTGGAGGATATGAATCATAGAGAAGTTGGAATACAGTAGGTTTAACACCAATATAAACAAAGAATGAGTTCATTACAGTACCTTTGAGTGGTGGTTTGTTTTCTTATACTAACAGAGCTCACGAATTTTTTGGTTAAGTTTTGTGTTGTGAAGTTTTCAAGTTTTGAGTATGGCTTTGATGGACTATGGAACAAAGAGTGGCAAGAGCCTAAGCTTGGGGATGCCCAAGGTACCCCAAGGTAAAATTCAAGGACAACCAAATGCCTAAGCTTGGGGATGCCCCTGCAAGGCATCCCCTCTTTCTTCTTCATTTATCGGTAACTATACTCGGGACTATATTTTTATTCACCACATGATATGTGTTTTGCTTGGAGCATCATGTATGATTTGAGTTTTTGCTTGTTAGTTTGCCACAATCATCCTTGCTGGACACACCTTTTTTAGAGAGATAAATATGGTTTAGAATTTGTTAGAACACTCTATGTGCTTCACTTATATCCTTTGAGCTATATAGTTTTGGTCTAGTGGTTCACTTATACCTTTTAGAGCACGGTGGTGATTTTATTTTGTACAAATTGTTGATCTTTCATGCTTCACTTATATCCTTTTTTGATTCTTTTAGAACAGCATGGTAATGTGCTTTGGTTAAGAAACTAGTCCTAATATGATAGGCATCCAAGATGAATGTAGTGAAAACTTTCATATAAAGTGCATTGAATATGATGAGAAGTTTGATACTTGATGATTGTTTTGAGATATGAGGATGGTGATATTAGATTCATGCTAGTGGAGTAATTATGAATTTGAGAAATACTTGTGTTAAAATTTGTGATTCTCGTACCATGCACGTATGGTGAACCGCTATGTGACGAAGTTAGAGCATGAGGTATTTGTTGAGTGTCACCCTTTGTGTGGAGGTCGAGGGTGCGCGATGGTTAACTCCTACCAACCTCCCCCTAGGAGCATGCGTTGATTGCTTTGTTTTGATGACTCATAAATTTTTGCAATAAGTATATGAGTTCTTTATGACTAATGTTGAGTCCATCGATTATACGCACTCTCACCCATCCACCATTGCTAGCCTCTCTTGTATCGCGCAACTTTCCCAGGTACCATACACCCACCATATACCTTCCTCAAAACAGCCACCATATCTACCTATCATGGCATTTCCATATCCATTCCAAGATATATTGCCATGCAAGTTTGCACCGTTCCGTTCTTATGACACGCTTCATATTGTCATATTGCCATGCATGATTATGTAGTTGACATAGTATTTGTGGCTAGACCACCATGCATAATTTTTCACACATGTCACTCTTGATTCATTGCACATCCCGGTACACTGCCGGAGGCATTCATATAGCGTCATACTTTGTTCTAGTATCGAGTTGTAATATCAAGTTGTAAATCAATAAAAGTTTGATGATCTTCATTATTAGAGCATTGTCCCATGTGAGGAAAGGCCAAAAAAAGAGATGGCCCAAAAAAATAGAGAGGGGCTAAAAAACGAGAAAGCGCCTCCAAAAAAATAAGAGAAAAGAGAGAAGGGACAATGCTACTATCCTTTTTCCACACTTGTGCTTCAAAGTAGCACCATGTTCTTCATGGTAGAGAGTCTCTTCTTTAGTCACTTTCATATACTACTGGGATTTTTCATTATAGAACTTGGCTTGTATATTCCAACGATGGGCTTCCTCAAATGCCCTAGGTCTTCATGCGCAAGCAAGTTGGATGCACACCCACTTAGTTTCTTTTGATGAGCTTTCATACAATTATAGCTCTAGTGCATTAGTTTCATGGCAATCCCTACTCACTCACATTGATATCTATTGATGGGCATCTCCATAGCCCGTTTATACGCCTAGTTGATGTGAGACTATCTTCCTCCTTTTTTTCTTCTCCACGACCACCATTCCGTTCCACCTATAGTGTTATATCCATGGCTCACGCTCATGTATTGCGTGAAAGTTGAAAGGTTTGAAAAAATATGAGTATGAAACAATTGCTTGGATGAAACCGGGGTTGTGCATGATATGAATATTTTGTGTGATGAAGAGGGAGCATAGCCATACTATATGATTTTGTAGGGATAACTTTCTTTGGCCATGTTATTTTAAGAAGACATGATTGCTTTGTTAGTATGCTTTAAGTATTATTATTTCTTAAGTCAATATAGACTTTTGTCTTGAATCTTTCAGATCCGAACATTTATGCCACAATAAAGAAATTACATTGAAAATTATGTTGGTTAGCATTCCACATCAAAATTTCTGTTTTTATCATTTACCTACTCGAGGACGAGCAGGAATTAAGCTTGGGGATGCTTGATACGTCTCCAACGTATCTATAATTTTTTATTGTTAAATGCTATTATATATATGATGTTTTGCATGTTTAATGGGCTTTATTATACACTTTTATATTATTTTTGGGACTAACCTATTAACCCAAAGGCCCATTCCAGATTACTGTTTTTTGCCTATTTCGGGGTTTTGCAGAAAAGGAATATCGAACGGAGTCCAAACGGAATGAAACCTTTGGGAGAGTTATTTTTGGAACGATCTCTTCACGAGAGACTTGAGCACCAAGGCAGAAAACACGTGGTGCCCAAGAGGGTCCAGGGCTCGCCCCCTCCCCCTGGGTGCGCCCCCACCCTCGTGGGCCCCATGTTGCTCCACCGACATACTCCTTCCTCCTATATATACCCATGTACCCTGAAAACATCGAAGCAATAGAGAAAACCCTAATTCCACCGCCGCAACCTTCTGTTCCCGTGAGATCCCATCTTGGGGCCTGTTCCGGAGCTCGGCCGGAGGGGGGATCTTCCACGGAGTTCTTCTACATCAACACCATCGCCTCACCATGAGTTGTGAGTAGTTTAGCATAGACCTTCGGGTCCATAGTTAGTACCTAGATGGCTTCTTCTCTCTTTCTGGATCTCAATACCAAGTTCCTCGGTCTTCGAGGAGATCTATTCGATGTAATCTTTTTGCAGTGTGTTTGTCGAGATCTGATGAATTGTGGGTTTATGATCAAGATTATCTATGAGAAATATTTGGTTATTTTCTGAATTATTTTATGTATGATTATAATATCCTTGCAAGTCTCTTCGAATTATTCGTTTGGTTTGGCCTACTAGATCTATAGTTCTTGCAATGGGAGAAGTGCTTGGCTTTGGGTTCAATCTTGCGGTGTCCTTTCCCAGTGACAGCAGGGGCAGCAAGGCACGCATTGTGTTGTTGCCATCGGGGATAAAAAGATGGGGTTTATATCATATTTCTTGAGTTTATCTCTCTACATCATGTCATCTTGCTTGAAGCATTACTTTGTTCTTATGAACTTAATACTCTAGATGCATGCTGGATAGCGGTCGATGTGTGGAGTAATAGTAGTAGATGCAGAATCGTTTCGGTCTACTTGTCACGGACGTGATGCCTATATATAATGATCATGCCAAGATGTTCTCATAATTATTCGCTTTTCTATCAATTGCTCGACAGTAATTTGTTCACCCACCGTAGAATTCTGCTATCATGAGAGAAGTTCCTAGTGAAAACTATGCCCCAGGGTCTATTCTCAACATATCAATCTACAATCTACTTTACTTTGCTGTTTTTACTTTTTGTTCTTATGTCCAAAAATATCAAACTATCCTACCTATCAGATCTCACTTTCGTAAGTGACCGTAAAGGGATTGACAACCCCTTATCGCGTTGGCTGCAAAGTTCTTATTTGTTTGTGCATGTGCGAGGGACTTGCGCGTGGTCTCCTACTGGATTGATACCTTGGTTCTCAAAAACTGAGGGAAATACTAACGCTACTGTGCTGCATCACCCTTTCCTCTTCGAGGGAATACAACGCAAGCTCGAGAAGTAGCAATCAACTCTGTAATCATCTTATACACTTCAATATAATCAACCAGGACGTATGGTTTTACCTCTTAGAGAGGGCCCTAACCTGGGTAACATCGTGTCCTTTGTCTCTTGTTCCCCACTGATCCCAGATCCACAACTCGGGGTCCCCTACCCGAGATCTGTCGGTTTTGACACCGACATTGGTGCTTGCATTGAGAGTTCTGTTGTTCGATCGCTGAAGGATCGATGGCTCGCCTAATCATCAGAGACGACATCAACACCGGGTACATCTTTGTTCCCACACAGCTTTTCACATTCGGTAGCGTTGTAACGACCGGGTTGATAGCTTCTCCCCTGAGTACCAGACCAGGTTCGGTAACCTAGAGTACGTTGCAGACTCTCAATGCGACTTGATATTTGCTGGCTTCTCAACCTCATATAAGACACCCGTGGACTCCGGAGCTTGACTCTAGAACTTCTCTCCAATCCGATCTCTAGATTGGCCCCTACCTCACAACTGGCTTCGAGCTCGAACGCGGCCATCACATCCAATAACTAGAAATCACCCTTAATCGGACTCACCCCTCCTATCGCGGATCCGGCTTCGAGTCCCAACACCAGAGCGGCTCCCGAAGACCGAAAGTCATCCTTGGCCGGGCTCCCCCTCCTCACCATGGATTCGGTTCCGTGTCCTGATAAAGGAGCGGCGTACGAAGACCAGGGGTCAACCTTGGCCGACCTGACCTTCCCTGTCTCAAATTAGGTCTTGGACCATGATGTAGATTGGTATCCGAGGACAAGGAGCCGACCACAGCCAGGCCCACCCCTTGCCTCACCATCACAATGGATGTCAGCTCTGAGGAAATCTCTCACGCCGGTAAGGTCAGCCTTGCCATGTTAAATAAGGTGATTGATCGGATCTAGATGATGACTATCTGGGATGACACGTCCTCGGCTCAGCGGGGCCTCGAGACAAAATACGGGAAATTTCATGGCCCACCCACCACCCACCTGGTAGCCAATATCGAAGACTTAACTAACATGCTGGACTATGCCTCGGAATAGGCCGAAGATATGGACGAAGACGCCGGAACCCCGACCCCTCCCGTCATCGGCCATTGGACGGCACCTCCATTTATGATGTTAATATGGTGGACACACCCAAGAACGACGGCGACGGTATAGATAATAATGATGGCACCCCTAGGAGAGACAGCGACAAACAATGCGAAGAGCCGTCCAAATGTCGGAGAAGTCTCGACGATCCAAGGGACGTCGAGGCAAGGAAAGCATCACGAGTATCGGAGAAAACGACACCACGAAGTACAGGGATGACCTCGGCGGCCTTGTCGCCGCCGACCAATAGCCAGATGACTTAGAGGAATACAAGGATCAATTTAGTCCTGAAGACCTCAATTACTCCGAAGACAGCAACTACCTCCCTCTCTCCGAAGAGGAGGTTAGTCTGGGGTCCGAGGACTTCATCGTTCCTGAGGATACACTAGACCAAGAGAGGTTTAAACGACAGCTTATTGCCACCCCACCAAGCTTGAAGAAAAAGCAGCAGATGATGAAAGCCGAACAGGACACCCTAAATGACAGGTGGACCAAAGTCCAAGCCACTGAAGAAGGGTACGACTACGAGCGGCAGACCAAAAGCTACCCTAATAGGAAACTACTGTCGTAGTTTGATGACGAGGCCTTTGAGCAAACACCTCCAAGATACAACCATGTCGATCAGCTAGACCGCCCCCCTTGAGGATGGGACAGGTCAGCTAAACAAGTCGAACACCCGCCCACTCCTCCTCGCAGAAGAGGCAAGGATCCAGTTCACCCAGAATATGAGTACAACTTAAGAAGACACCTAGATGCTTGAACAGGTCACACAAGATCCATTTACATATCAACAGAGTATCCTCCTGCTAGAAGGGATGCCACCAAGCTTGTCTTGACGAAAACGACAGAGCTCGGGAACAGTGATACATCTCCAACGTATCTATAATTTTTTATTGTTCCATGCTATTATATATTCTGTTTTGGATGTTTAATGGGCTTTATTTTACACTTTTATATTATTTTTGGGAGTAACATACTAACCCAAGGCCCAGTGCTAATTGCTGTTTTTTGCCTATTTCAGTGTTTCATAGAAAAGGAATATCAAACGGAGTCCAAACGGAATGAAACCTTCGGGAGAGTTATTTTCGGATCCGTATATACCAAGAAGACTTGTAGTACACGTGAGGGAACGAAGGAGGTGGCCACGAGGGTCCAGGGCGCCCCCCTCCCCCTGGGCGTGCCCCCACCCTCGTGGGCCCCCTCTGGCTTCCCCGATGCCCTCCTTCCTCCTATATATATCCATGTACCCCCAAAACATCGAGGCAACATATTAAACCCTAATTTCACCGCCGCAACCTTCTCTTCCCGTGAGATCCCATCTTGGGGCCTGTTTCGGAGCTCCACCGAAGGGGGGATCTACCACGGAGTGCTTCTACATTTACACCATAGCCTCACCAATGAGTTGTGAGTAGTTTACCATAGACCTTCGGGTCCATAGTTATTAGCTAGATGGCTTCTCTCTCTTTTTGGATCTCAATACAAAGTTCTCCTCGATCTTCGAGGAGATCTATTCGATGTAATCTTTTTGTGGTGTGTTTGTCGAGATCCGATGAATTTTGGGTTTATGATCGAGATTGTCAACGAACAATATTTGATTATTTTCTGAAATCTTTTATGTATGATTATAATATCCTTGCAAGTCTCTTCGAATTGTTGGTTTGGTATGGCCTACTAGATCTTTAGTTCTTTCAATGGGAGTGGTGCTTGGCTTTGGGTTCAATCTTGTGGTGTCCTTTCCCAGTGACAGCAGGGGCAGCAATGCACGTATTGTATTGTTGCCATCGAGGATAAAAAGATGGGGTTTATATCATATTGCTTGAGTTTATCCCTCTACATCATGTCATCTTGCTTAAAGCATTACTCTGTTCTTATGAACTTAATACTCTAGATGCATGCTGGATAGAGGTCGATGCGTGGAGTAATAGTAGTAGATGCAGAATCGTTTTGGTCTACTTGTCGCGGACGTGATTTCTATATATAATGATCATGCCAAGATATTCTCATAACTATGAGCTTTTCTATCAATTGCTCGACAGTAATTTGTTCACCCACCGTGGAATTCTGCTATCATGAGAGAAGCCACTAGTGAAACCTTGTGGGGACCCCGACTCGTAAGTCGAGATCACCGAATGCTCGTGTACAGTGATCCCAGAGATCAATGCTCACTGAACACACAGAAGCTGAATAACAAGAGTCTTACATCCATACATACCATGTTACACAAATAGGACCATTATGGTCAATTTTTGAGTATATCGTTGCAGCGGAAATCTTCAATAACAACTTTGATGTAGGGTGGAACCCTAATCAGTAGATCTTTCATGATTGGAGAATATCCCACGACGAACACGGAGAACACAAGAGGAAACGGAGGAAAACAAGAGGGGGAAACACTCAAATCAACACAAATATGATCACACAAGTGCTAGATCCACGATACACATCAAGATACACGATCCATAGTCAAATCACGGTGGTACAAAGGTAGTCTTCTCCCGGAGGAGGTCTTGGATATCCCTTGGGATCTTCCCCGATGTGTAGGTCTTGAATCCGAGGTGGATCTTCTCCGAAGAGGCGCGCGGTCTCGTAGGAGAGAATCCACAAAGGTCTGTGATGAGCTATCCAAAAGCTAACCCTAAACGATGTTGGGTGTGATGCCCGAGACCGACGTCCCAGAAGATTCCAGAAGATTCTCGAAGCTTCCAGATGTTCCGGGTTGCCCGTGTGTTTCTTTTGAGCTTGTGTTATTTATTTTTGCATCGCATCATGTCATCATGCCATCATGTTTTTAATTTTTGCATCTCAACCTAAATAATCCGTGTGGGCCTTCGGTCCATTTAAATCGAGGGAAGATGTCTTCTCTTTATAACATATAAAAGCCTCTCAATATTTATGGAGCTATATTAATAAATATTCCATGGCTTCGGAATCACCGTAACACACTTGCATATTTTCCCCATGCCCTTTTCTTCTCAATCCCTTGCCTAGACCTCCTCCTCCTTTTTTTTCCCATGTCTTTTGGAAGTGTTTGGTTGGCCTAAGGATTTATGCAAGTTCGAGTTATTTCCGACTCGCATAAATTTGTAGTCTCTAAAAATTGCCAAAGCACTTTATTAAAATAGCCCACAATTCCAGGGTTGTAGGGATATTTTTATCTCAGTCTAAATCATCTCCAAACTCTCTGGGCTTTTCTATTTCTTTGTTCTTTTTCTTTAACTGAGAAAAGAGCTGCAGAAATAAAAATAAGAGAAGAGCAGTCCAACTCCCTCAGGCCTCTTCCCAGCCGCAGCCCCTCCTTGGCCCAGGGCGCCTCGGCCCAACTTCCCTCAGGCCTGCTAGGCCGCAGCCTCCCCAAACCCTAGGGCGCTCTCGACGCCAGAGCCCTCGCTCCTCATCCCCGCACCCCGCCGCCGCTCTCTTCTCGTTCCCCCTCGCCACCTCTCGCTCTCTCGACCGCCCGAGCGCCGTCCTCGCGCCTCTCCTCCAGCGAGCCCGACCCGCCGTGCCTCCTTCTTCTGCCAGAGCCCCGCCGTCCTCGCGCCATGGCCGCGCCCCTCGCATCTCTCCAGCGCCCCTTCTTCCGACCTCACCTCCGCACCTCAGCCACCTCGCGACCTCCTCCCGGCTCCCTCCGTCGCCGGCCACCCTCTCCATCCCGCCGCCTCCTCGCGCCCAGGCAGGCCAGAGGCCGCAGCTCCGTCGCCTCCCGCCTCTTCTCACCAAGGAGCAGCCGCCCCAGGCCGCGGCCTCTCCTCCCGCTCCCTTCCCTCCGCTCGTCTCGGCCAGGTTCCGTCCAGGCCAGCGCCGGTGCCCTCCGTCTTCAACTCCAGCAAGACCGAAGCCCGTCGATCTCAGCACGCCCGTGCCGTGTTCCGCGGCCAGGAGCTGCCGTGCCGCGAGGCCGCGTCCTCGCCTCGTCACCCGTGCTAGACTGCTGCTGCCTGGCCTCGTCGTCCCGAGACGTGCTGTAGTTTGTTTTTGTTTTTGTTTTGTTGCCGTGCTGTAATTTTTTGGACAGATGGCCCATGAACGACTACCGGCGACCCGACCCAAGTACCTCTACACGTGATGTTGAACGGCTACGAGCTCGAGAACGACTACATGAACGAGTACCCCTACCGATGCGACATGTACCACTACCTCCACTACCGTCGCCGGAAGCGCCAAGTACCTCGACGAACCAAACATCTACGGAAAAACGACCAAGTTCCACTACTTCCCTCGACGACGTGTACAACTACACGGGGATCGGACCGACTACCTCGTGTACCTCTTCGTTACAAGAACCGAGACGGGACCGTCAAGTACATCTACCGACGCCGCAAGTACCACGACGACCCGAACGACTACCGTCGCCGTGTACCACTACCGTCGCCGAGACCCTCAAGTACCTCTCCGAACGGAACGTCTACTTCCTCTACGTTAACGTGTTCCCCGACTCGCGGAACGACTTCTTCCACTACGTCCCTCGATGATCCCGAACCGCCCCGAAACGCACGCTTCAAAGGTATAACCCCGAGACATGACCCGTGGATGCTTGCTTGTGTGTTGTATGAAATGTCTCTCGTGTGTGCTTCGTGCCCGTTCCACCTTTTGTCATGTTCCTCGGTTGCCTCGCCACCGACTCGTGGGAACCCGGCAACGGGATCACCCCATCATCTTGTTCAACTCGTTCACTCCACCTTTTGTTTTGCACCGGTCCCTCACCGAGAAACCGGAACCGATATGGTGCCGTTGCATCATTTTCGAATCGTTGCCGTGGCACCCTTCTTCCACCACGGTGACAAATGCTTCATATCCTCTTAAGTCAACCTTTTAATAAAATTTGCATATAACTTGTTCATGTCATCCGCATCATGTTAACAACATTATATGTTAAATTGTTGTTTGCTTATAATATTTAAACATGCTTATGGGGATTTTCCGGATATGTTGTTGTTATTTCCGGCCTCATTTAAAATTGCCTAGTTAGTGTAGTTTCTTTATGTTTCACCTCTTGCCATGCTAAAAACATTTAACCTTGTCTTGTAAATAATGAGAGTCATCTAAATAATTATAATGTGGTGTTTCGTCAATATGCAACTCGTTGCATATTGAGCACCACTTAACTTGTAGTATTGTTTGTGCACTTTGCCATGCCATGCATATTTAAACCGGACATGCATCATACTTGTTTGTGCATCGTATGCCATGTTTATGATATGTGTGTTTACCGTGTTGTTTCTTTCTTTCCGGTTTGCTTCTCTTGTTAGCTTCGGTTTCGTTCCGGAGTTGTGAGGATTCGCTCGACTGTTGCTCCGTCTTCTTCTTGGATCCGTTCTTCTTCCTTGTGGAATTCCAGGCAAGATGACCGAACCCGGATACCATTACTATCTTTGCCTATTGCTAGAGTATCGCTCTATAGTTTTGCCTCGATGCCCATGCCTTTCTTGTCAGCCTCCTACTTGTAACCAATTGCCATGTTTAACCACCCTACCTATGCAAACCGTTGCTTGGCTAAGTATGCTTCGCTCAGCCCCTCTTATAGCATTGTTAGTTGCAGGTGAAGATCGAAGATGCTTGCTTCATGTTGAAGTTTGGTTGGGTTATATCACACTATATAAATGCTTAAAATGAAATCATCTATATACTGGCAGGGTGGAAGGCTAAGCCTTTTGCTTGGTGTTTTGTTCCACTCATGCCGTTAGGAACCGTATAAACCGGTGTTATGTTCCTTGATTATGCGTTCCTAACACGGTTGGGGTGTATGGGACCCCCTTGATAAACCGCTAAGTGCTAAGTCTTTTCCAGCAAGTCCCAACATTTGGTACTATTTGCCTCATAATAACAACTTAATTAATTAATTAAATTTGCATAGGGGGTCGCGTCCCCGAGGATTCTTAATTCTACATAGCAGGGGGGGCCAGTGCCGATGGTGTTGGTCCCAAACGGGGGTTCTGCGGGGCCACCTCGAGGAAACTCAATGTTTGGTAAAAACCTGTAGAATCGCCCATCCGGTCGTGGCCTGAGACGAGATACGCGCGGCTACTATCAGGGTGTCGGCACGCCGGGAGGATTTGCTGGATTAGCCTTACCTTAGTTCGGTTTAACTTGAGCACGGGATTCCGAGAATACTCGGGTCTTCCCACCTATGGAGTTGCGACTCCGCGGATCATGGGCTTGTGATGGGCCAAGTTGGAACACCCCTGCAGGGTTTGAACTTTCGAAAGCCGTGCCCGCGGTTATGTGGCAGATGGGAGCTTGTTAATTCCGGTTGTAGATAACTTGACACAATGTTTCAATACACTACCAGCGTGTGTACCGTGACTGTCAATTTCCGAATAGGGATTCGGGAGTTGAACACGGTGGGGTTATGTTTGACCGGCTTTAGCTAGGATCACTTCGTGATCATATTTCGACCGATGCACTTCTCTTCTCGCTCTCTTTTACGTAAGTTAGTGCTAGTTGCTGCTGCAGACTCTTGTTTGTTCCTTCACCTCTTATTCTTTCTTCAGCCTTGTCCTCACCCAAGGCTTAAATAGTCTTGTTACCCGGGAACCGGATTGCTGAGTCCTCTGTGGCTCACAGTTACTTCACCACACCAGTTGCAGGTCCAGCCGAGTTAGATGCAGGAGCTGGATCAGTGCTTCACCAGGAGCTTGTTGGAGAGTTTGGCTGTTTGCTCGTGACGTTTCGATGTTCAGTAGTGGTTTCTACTAGGATTCGATCCTGACCTGTGGCTTTATGTTGTTTTTGGTATCTTTCTTTTGGTTCTTCACCCGTAGTCGGGTTGTGATGTTTTGAATGATGATTGTTTATGTAATGTATTGTGTGAAGTGGCGAGTGTAAGCCAACTATCTCCTTTTGCATTTTAACCCCTCTTTTACATGAGTCGTGCAAAGATACCAAACTTGAGATCATTCTAGGATGGGCTTATACCTTTAAGTCGTGCCTCGACACGTAGGAGGTATAGTCCCATCCTGGGCATTACAAGTTGGTATTCAGAGCCTTCTCCGACCTAGAAGCCCCCACTGATTGATCGAATCGTTGACGGTTGAGTCTAGGCACACACTGAAAACTTTTTGAGTCCTATATTATATCGGAGAGTAGGATTTCTTTGCTTCTCATCCCCTTTCTCTCTGGTGAGGACTCCTGACGATTACTCTTTTCTCTTCTATTTTAAAAAATTGCACCAAATTTTTTTTAGGATCCCGCGAGTATTCTGGGATTGTTTCGATGTTCTTGTGACAAGGATATTGTTCTCGATGCCTCCTGTTCCCGAGGAGTTGAGCTTCGGGGTATCATTGACACAAGCATATCGCGGCAGTACTAAATACTTAAGACGGCCGACATCGAAAATCTCTCCTATACGGCCAGTGGCAAGATAACCCCGACATCACCCAGTACTGGGGAGGTAGTTTGAGAGTATTGCCATAGCTTGTTATAGTGGATGCTTTTCGAAGGTCCGAGGTAAACAGTTTCCGAGAAAGACTGGTTATGTGTTGAAGGATGGATACACCTGGATGTAGGTTTAGAGTTGATTGCGCGGTGCTTCCCGTGTATCCCCAACACCTGATTGCATAACTGGAAACTTTCGGAAATCTATAGGTAGGTTCATCTAGTAGTTCTAGGCATTCTTCCAACGGATGCACGATATGAAGTTCGGGGTTCTACATTGAGTGAAGTGGTTTTATGGACTTGTTCTGATCGGGAGTTGCATCTTAAAGGGTCCTTGGCTATGCTGATCCGGGGATGACAAAACCCTTTTGTAACACGTTCCATGAGCTTTCAGCACGAAGATGTCGAACGAAGCTTCTATCTTGTATTTGTTCATCTGATCCTTGTTCCTTTTATTTACATTTTGCTCTCCAAGTGGCTTCTCGTCGAGTTGATATACATGCGGAATTCATTCGTTCAATTCTCTGTTCGGATGATATGGAGAAGATCATGTTGCATATCTACCCTTTGTTCTTGTTTTGATTCTGGTATTCGAGTTGCTTCGATGTCAAATGTTGATTCCATACCTTTCCTAATCGGTGTTCTCATATTTCTATGGGAGTGCTATTTCTTCTTGATCATCAATATGGTCATGTTAAATTCTTTTTCAACCGGTGTCCTTTTTGTTCATCCCAAGTTGTCTTTGTTTTTCCCCACCCTCCCACCCTTTTCTTCTTGGAGCTGGAATTCTCAAATGAAATGTCCATTTTTATTCATGTGATATTTCTTCATTCTTTTCCTTCAATGTCCATATCCGGTGATTTATCGTGAAGATGCTCAAGAGCTTCAAGTTCATCATTCTTTTGTTCTCAAATTCTTCCGGTGAACGTAATTCAAGATTTCGGTGTTGATCTTATCCTTTTCCTCTTTTCACAATGCTTTCTTATTCCGGTGCACCAATTAATCATTCTCCTCTTGTTATTCATATCCGGAGTGCTGAAGATTCATAATTCCATTCTTAATTCCGTTCAAGCTAGTTTGAGCATTGTTATCTTATTCAAGCCTTTTTAATTCAACCGGTGCAATATCTCTTAAGCAATCTTTTCCAACGGTGATTTCTTTGAGTGGGCCCTAACCCACAGGTCTTTTTCACAGGATCTTACCTGACTCTTCTAATTATTTTCTGGAGTTATACTCAAATTCTTTTCAAAGTGTGACGTAAGAATGATTTCCATCAGTCACATGCCTTCTCCAAGATCGCTTTCAAATTCTTTTCATCGTTGGTTCAACCTTTTTAATTCTTCATTCCGGAGTGCTCAACAATTCTTCATGGCATTTCTCGTCTTCATTCTCAGCATTTGAAGATCGGAGAAGTGTTTCTCTTAAATCTTGGCCCGTTCTCTCAAGATTCGTGGTTCTAGCTTCATGCCATCCTCATTATTGTTTCGATTGTGAGGAATTCTTTTCATACCCATCCGAAGCATTCATGTATTCTTTTCTTTGTGATCCTCCGAAGGCCATCAATTCAGAATATTTCTTCGTTCTCAGTTTTCAACTTCGTCCTCCAACTATTCTTCATTGATGTCTCTTCGTTCGTCTCCTTATTCTTACGGTGGTTCTTTAAAGTTTACCCTTCCGTTGTTATCGTTTTAATTCATTTGTTCTTTTCATAATCCTACCGGTGGTTCGTTGAAGATTTATCCAAGCTTGTGCTAGATCTCTGTTTAATTCTTTGCAACGAGAATAAGTAGTATGCCAAATCCTTTGGTTGTCATCAATTTAAATTGGTGAAGGAGATGCATAACATAATTCTTATTCTTATTCCTTCAAGTTGATTTAATTCTTTTGTCTGGAGCTTGTTCATCATATCATATTCTTGGTCCTAAGTTGTTCATCTTGTTTTCCGGAGCTCCAAGTTATTTCAATTATATCATTTCAACTTCTCCTAATTCATCGTAGGCCTTGAATCTTATTCTTTTCATCTTTCACTTCTCATGCTTTCCAATTGCAATCCTTTCTACCTTATCTTTTCAGATGGTGTTATGTCATTTTAGTCAATTCCTTCATGTTTCATGATTCACGAGTTGTCAGGAATGAGATATTTAAAACCATCATTTTTCCTTGTTCAAGAGATTTTTCCAACCTTCATTTTATTCATTGGAATTATCTTGGGTTGTATTTCACCTATAAGCTTTCCTTGAGAATTGTTGCTACTGTGGTGCTTATAAATGACCCAAGTTCTTCATTTTTCATTCTGGTGAATAAGTTTATCATCTCCTTGTTGATCTCAATCCATTCAAATGTTTCGTCTGTGGCTGGTTGTCACCTCTTAATTTTGAGATGTTTTCCATAAGCCCACATGAAGCTTATTCGTTTCGTTGTTGATTTTTCCATCAAGTCCGTTCAACCCTTCTTCGTAAGGATGCTCTTTCAAATTCAATTTTGAGAGAAGTTGTCTTTTTCTTCTCCGTTCAATTCTGTCTTTCATTTATATGCTATTCTTTCATTCCGGAGGCATTCTGATGTTGCTCTCTTTAACCATCATCTTGTTTTCTTTTCAAGATCATATTCTCCCTCGCTTGTCTTTTTAACCGGAGTGTTGTATTCTTCATTCAAGTTCCCTCATCTTATCTACTTTGCCTATCCTTTAACCGGAGTGCTGTCTGAATCTTTTCTTACACCTTGTGCCATTCTTTTAATTGTTCCGGAGGCATTGTTTTGTTGATTTCATCAACTATCATTCCATCTCCTCTAGTTCTTGTCCAATTCCTTCCATTTACAGACGGAGTGCTGTCCAAATTCTGTCATTCTTATTCCTTGGCTATACCGTTGCGGTTTCATATTCTTTCCGTCCGTGAGCTCTTGTTTCATGTCTTTCAACCTACAAGGTTCTTGTTATGTTCCTTGTTCCTCCTGCTTACCGGAGTGCTCCTAACTTCGTTCATCTCCGTTGCTTTCTTTCTTTCAACTTGTTTAACCTCTCAAGGTTCCTTGGTTTCACTCGTCTGTCAAAGAAGCAACTTTGTTTTACCTCTTCCTCTTCCGTTTTTACCCGGTGATATCTCTAGGATCTCGGGTCGAGATCCTCTGTTAGTGTGGGAGAGTTGTGACGCCCGAGACCGACGTCCCAGAAGATTCCAGAAGATTCTCGAAGCTTCCAGATGTTCCGGGTTGCCCGTGTGTTTCTTTTGAGCTTGTGTTATTTATTTTTGCATCGCATCATGTCATCATGCCATCATGTTTTTAATTTTTGCATCTCAACCTAAATAATCCGTGTGGGCCTTCGGTCCATTTAAATCGAGGGAAGATGTCTTCTCTTTATAACATATAAAAGCCTCTCAATATTTATGGAGCTATATTAATAAATATTCCATGGCTTCGGAATCACCGTAACACACTTGCATATTTTCCCCATGCCCTTTTCTTCTCAATCCCTTGCCTAGACCTCCTCCTCCTTTTTTTTCCCATGTCTTTTGGAAGTGTTTGGTTGGCCTAAGGATTTATGCAAGTTTGAGTTATTTCCGACTCGCATAAATTTGTAGTCTCTAAAAATTGCCAAAGCACTTTATTAAAATAGCCCACAATTCCAGGGTTGTAGGGATATTTTTATCTAAGTCTAAATCATCTCCAAACTCTCTGGGCTTTTCTATTTCTTTGTTCTTTTTCTTTAACTGAGAAAAGAGCTGCAGAAATAAAAATAAGAGAAGAGCAGTCCAACTCCCTCAGGCCTCTTCCCAGCCGCAGCCCCTCCTTGGCCCAGGGCGCCTCGGCCCAACTTCCCTCAGGCCTGCTAGGCCGCAGCCTCCCCAAACCCTAGGGCGCTCTCGACGCCAGAGCCCTCGCTCCTCATCCCCGCACCCCGCCGCCGCTCTCTTCTCGTTCCCCCTCGCCACCTCTCGCTCTCTCGACCGCCCGAGCGCCGTCCTCGCGCCTCTCCTCCAGCGAGCCCGACCCGCCGTGCCTCCTTCTTCTGCCAGAGCCCCGCCGTCCTCGCGCCATGGCCGCGCCCCTCGCATCTCTCCAGCGCCCCTTCTTCCGACCTCACCTCCGCACCTCAGCCACCTCGCGACCTCCTCCCGGCTCCCTCCGTCGCCGGCCACCCTCTCCATCCCGTCGCCTCCTCGCGCCCAGGCAGGCCAGAGGCCGCAGCTCCGTCGCCTCCCGCCTCTTCTCACCAAGGAGCAGCCGCCCCAGGCCGCGGCCTCTCCTCCTGCTCCCTTCCCTCCGCTCGTCTCGGCCAGGTTCCGTCCAGGCCAGCGCCGGTGCCCTCCGTCTTCAACTCCAGCAAGACCGAAGCCCGTCGATCTCAGCACGCCCGTGCCGTGTTCCGCGGCCAGGAGCTGCCGTGCCGCGAGGCCGCGTCCTCGCCTCGTCACCCGTGCTAGACTGCTGCTGCCTGGCCTCGTCGTCCCGAGACGTGCTGTAGTTTGTTTTTGTTTTTGTTTTGTTGCCGTGCTGTAATTTTTTGGACAGATGGCCCATGAAGGACTACAGGCGACCCGACCCAAGTACCTCTACACGTGATGTTGAACGGCTACGAGCTCGAGAACGACTACATGAACGAGTACCCCTACCGATGCGACATGTACCACTACCTCCACTACCGTCGCCGGAAGCGCCAAGTACCTCGACGAACCGAACATCTACGGAAAAACGACCAAGTTCCACTACTTCCCTCGACGACGTGTACAACTACACGGGGATCGGACCGACTACCTCGTGTACCTCTTCGTTACAAGAACCGAGACGGGACCGTCAAGTACATCTACCGACGCCGCAAGTACCACGACGACCCGAACGACTACCGTCGCCGTGTACCACTACCGTCGCCGAGACCCTCAAGTACCTCTCCGAACGGAACGTCTACTTCCTCTACGTTAACGTGTTCCCCGACTCGCGGAACGACTTCTTCCACTACGTCCCTCGACGATCCCGAACCGCCCCGAAACGCACGCTTCAAAGGTATAACCCCGAGACATGACCCGTGGATGCTTGCTTGTGTGTTGTATGAAATGTCTCTCGTGTGTGCTTCGTGCCCGTTCCACCTTTTGTCATGTTCCTCGGTTGCCTCGCCACCGACTCGTGGGAACCCGGCAACGGGATCACCCCATCATCTTGTTCAACTCGTTCACTCCACCTTTTGTTTTGCACCGGTCCCTCACCGAGAAACCGGAACCGATATGGTGCCGTTGCATCATTTTCGAATCGTTGCCGTGGCACCCTTCTTCCACCACGGTGACAAATGCTTCATATCCTCTTAAGTCAACCTTTTAATAAAATTTGTATATAACTTGTTCATGTCATCCGCATCATGTTAACAACATTATATGTTAAATTGTTGTTTGCTTATAATATTTAAACATGCTTATGGGGATTTTCCGGATATGTTGTTGTTATTTCCGGCCTCATTTAAAATTGCCTAGTTAGTGTAGTTTCTTTATGTTTCACCTCTTGCCATGCTAAAAACATTTAACCTTGTCTTGTAAATAATGAGAGTCATCTAAATAATTATAATGTGGTGTTTCGTCAATATGCAACTCGTTGCATATTGAGCACCACTTAACTTGTAGTATTGTTTGTGCACTTTGCCATGCCATGCATATTTAAACCGGACATGCATCATACTTGTTTGTGCATCGTATGCCATGTTTATGATATGTGTGTTTACCGTGTTGTTTCTTTCTTTCCGGTTTGCTTCTCTTGTTAGCTTCGGTTTCGTTCCGGAGTTGTGAGGATTCGCTCGACTGTTGCTCCGTCTTCTTCTTGGATCCGTTCTTCTTCCTTGTGGAATTCCAGGCAAGATGACCGAACCCGGATACCATTACTATCTTTGCCTATTGCTAGAGTATCGCTCTATAGTTTTGCCTCGATGCCCATGCCTTTCTTGTCAGCCTCCTACTTGTAACCAATTGCCATGTTTAACCACCCTACCTATGCAAACCATTGCTTGGCTAAGTACGCTTCGCTCAGCCCCTCTTATAGCATTGTTAGTTGCAGGTGAAGATCGAAGATGCTTGCTTCATGTTGAAGTTTGGTTGGGTTATATCACACTATATAAATGCTTAAAATGAAATCATCTATATACTGGCAGGGTGGAAGGCTAAGCCTTTTGCTTGGTGTTTTGTTCCACTCATGCCGTTAGGAACCGTATAAACCGGTGTTATGTTCCTTGATTATGCGTTCCTAACACTGTTGGGGTGTATGGGACCCCCTTGATAAACCGCTAAGTGCTAAGTCTTTTCCAGCAAGTCCCAACATTTGGTACTATTTGCCTCATAATAACAACTTAATTAATTAATTAAATTTGCATAGGGGGTCGCGTCCCCGAGGATTCTTAATTCTACATAGCAGGGGGGGCCAGTGCCGATGGTGTTGGTCCCAAACGGGGGTTCTGCGGGGCCACCTCGAGGAAACTCAAGGTTTGGTAAAAACCTGTAGAATCGCCCATCCGGTCGTGGCCTGAGACGAGATACGCGCGGCTACTATCAGGGTGTCGGCACGCCGGGAGGATTTGCTGGATTAGCCTTACCTTAGTTCGGTTTAACTTGAGCACGGGATTCCGAGAATACTCGGGTCTTCCCACCTATGGAGTTGCGACTCCGCGGATCGTGGGATTGTGATGGGCCAAGTTGGAACACCCCTGCAGGGTTTGAACTTTCGAAAGCCGTGCCCGCGGTTATGTGGCAGATGGGAGCTTGTTAATTCCGGTTGTAGATAACTTGACACAATGTTTCAATACACTACCAGCGTGTGTACCGTGACTGTCAATTTCCGAATAGGGATTCGGGAGTTGAACACGGTGGGGTTATGTTTGACCGGCTTTAGCTAGGATCACTTCGTGATCATCTTTCGACCGATGCACTTCTCTTCTCGCTCTCTTTTACGTAAGTTAGTGCTAGTTGCTGCTGCAGACTCTTGTTTGTTCCTTCACCTCTTATTCTTTCTTCAGCCTTGTCCTCACCCAAGGCTTAAATAGTCTTGTTACCCGGGAACGGGATTGCTGAGTCCTCTGTGGCTCACAGTTACTTCACCACACCAGTTGCAGGTCCAGCCGAGTTAGATGCAGGAGCTGGATCAGTGCTTCACCAGGAGCTTGTTGGAGAGTTTGGCTGTTTGCTCGTGACGTTTCGATGTTCAGTAGTGGTTTCTACTAGGATTCGATCCTGACCTGTGGCTTTATGTTGTTTTTGGTATCTTTCTTTTGGTTCTTCACCCGTAGTCGGGTTGTGATGTTTTGAATGATGATTGTTTATGTAATGTATTGTGTGAAGTGGCGAGTGTAAGCCAACTATCTCCTTTTGCATTTTAACCCCTCTTTTACATGAGTCGTGCAAAGATACCAAACTTGAGATCATTCTAGGATGGGCTTATACCTTTAAGTCGTGCCTCGACACGTAGGAGGTATAGTCCCATCCTGGGCATTACATTGGGAAAGGAGTATATATAGTGTACGGAGCGAAGGGGTACACGGGCCTCGACCCAAAGGATGCGCGCAGGCATTTCAGGGGCCGGACGGCTGGGCGACGGGCCGGATGTCAGGGGCTTCGCGGGGCGCCGGATGTCCGGGGCGAGGGGTCGGATGTCCGGGCTGGAGGGGTTGAGTCTCGGGTGCCCTCTGTAGAGTGGCGCCGGATTTCCGGGCCCGAGGCCGGATGTCCGGCTCTTGCTTGGCCGGATGTCCGGGGCCTGGCCGGATGTCCGGGCCCTGTAGCCTCAGCTGCTGGTGGCTTTTTGTGCATGTTCGTCCAGGGGCAGGATGTCCGGGTGTCACACCCTGATTTTCTTGTCACATTGCTTAAGCTAATTTTCATGTTAAAAATGTGGATTTGCAAAAACTTTTGAGTGTTTTTGACTTTGCTTGATTTGACTTTTGTCTGCTGTTTGCTAGTGCTCTAAAAATCAAATAAATCCTCCAACTCTTATACTTCATCTCCTTGACCCAAAACCTTTTTCCAATAATCATGCCATGTGTATAGACCAGTATAGAATTTTCTTATAAAAATATTTTGGCCAAATGGTATTTTCTAAAATTAGTTTTCCAAAAACCCCTGAATTGAGGTTTGCACTGCAAGTACCTTATTTAGGGTGAGAAAAATCTTTCAAAAAGTATATTTGAAACCTATTAGGTATAGGACTCCCAGAAACCACAAAAGTATAATTTTAAAAGTTAGTTTTATATTTTATTTAAAAAGCTTTTTCTTAAGGCCAGAAATGGTCTTTAATAGGGAAAAATTATTTAATCATTTCAAAAATATTTGCCAAAATTCAGGGAGACTCATAGGACATATATTGTCCATATATAAGAGTTTCAACACATGGTCATGTTCAAAATATTGGACAAATCCTTCCAAAACCCTTTCTGGATATTTCAAGCTTTTGAAATATTTACAAAGGAAATATTCTCCAAAAATTCCGGGGAAATTCTATCATGTCAAATGTGACATATTTGATGATCTTGCAAAGCCTCATGCCTTGGAGATCAAGGAAACATCCTCAAACCCCTTCAAAACCATTCTGTCCATATTTGAAGTTTGAGCAACTCTACATTGCCAAACTTGTCCAAATGCTCTCAAATTTGGTACACATGCTAGATTGGCCTAATAAGGCATCTAGACCAAATGGCACAAGATTTGGAATAGAGTAACTTGATCAGATCACCCCAAAACCACTTCTGTTCAAATTCAAATTTGAACAACTTTACATTGTCAACTTTTTATCTGGAGCCTAAAACATTATGGGCATTCTCATAACCCCAAATGATGATGCTACACCAAGTGGTGCATCAAGGGGAGATGATTTGCTTGACTCAAGCATGGTGAAACCATTTCTGTTCATTTCTAGGGTTCACCAAAGTTACATTGGCCACTTTGCCCAAATGAGCTCAAATTTGTGGTAGGGGCCTAATTATATGTGAAATTTGATCCTGTTAAGTCCCATGCCAAGTGGATGTCATTTGCTTGACCAAACCCTGATCAAACACCTTCTGTCCAATTGCCAAAACTAGTGGTTGAATCTCTTTTACTTTTCTCCATGGCCTCAAATTCTTACGACAGCTTCCCCTAGTCCTATTCTACCTCCAGTAACTCTCCTCCCCTAGTCCTATTCTACCTCCAGTAACTCTCCTCTGCCTTATCTCAATTATTGGAGGAGGTAAAACCCCAAGTTACACTGCTGGACAGCAGGATTCACCCTCTCCCTCACCTCCCTCCTCATCCCAGTGGTTCCCCAGAGCATCCAAGACCCCCACGCCATTGTTTACTATCCCCTAGTACTGCTGGACACTACTGGACACTGGGGGACACGGCCTGGACAGCAAAGACTTGAGCATGCCGGCCAAAGACGCGCTCTGGAGCACGCTACAGTGCACCAAGGCACTGTAGCTCGGCCCTCCCGAGGCTTCCAGGCGGTCTTGGGCAGAGTGGGCGTGTCCATCGAGGTCCCCTCGACGTCCACGACCTGCAGGACGGTCGGCCTTATCCTCCCCGGCCCTCCTCCTCTCTCTCCTCGAGCTCGCCGTGCGAGCCCTGGACCGTGCTCACGGTGCACCGCGGCCGCAGCTATAAAAGGGCTCCCCCCGAGCACCTCTTACCTCTGCTGGATCCTCCTCTTCTCTGTGCACCTCCCAGACATCCCCATCCTCCCTCCCGTGGCCTCCTTGCTCCTCCAAGGCCGGAGTGCCGCCGCCGTCCGCCGCTCGGATTCGGGCGCCTCGGCCGCTCTCTCCTCCCCCTTCTCTGTTGGCCACCAGGAGGAAGACCCCAGGACCGTGGAGATTCCCGCCACTCCTTCCTTCCTTTCCCCAAGCATCCTCTGTCGCCGCCCCGTCTTGACCCGAAGCCGCCGCTGATGTCTCGGCCGCCGTCGCTCCTGCTCCTCCCGGCCAGCTTGGAGGCCAGGGATGGGCGCGGCTTGCTCCGCTGGGGCCTGTGGTGCGCCAGGCACCACCGGGGACGGCCGAAGCCGCCGGGGAACGGCGCCGGCTTCGCCCCTGCCTCCTCCTCTGCGTCGGGCGGGGGGAGGACGACGAACCCGACAGGCGGGCCCCGCCTGTAAGCGCCACCGGCCCGGTACGAGCAGCTGACGGGTGGCCCCCCCGATAAGTGGAAGCGCACTTCGGTGGCTGCGCTTTCCTGTGGTGGAGGCGCCCCGCGTAACTACGCCTCCGACGTCACCGCTCCCCCCTGTGCACGCGGCCGAGCCATGGGCCGGCCCAGTTTTTATGCGGCTATCCTCCGCCCAGTGTGCAGCATAAGGGTATAACCCCTATTCTTTTCCTTTTTCTTTATTCTGCCAACTTCAAATATGCCTAGAATATTCATATGAACTCCAAATTGCATGATTCAAAATTCCTATGACTCCATAAATCATGCTCTACCTGTTGGTGCTACATGCACAATATTCCAGAGACTTTCCCTTCACACATATTTATCAAATGCCCATTTTCCACTTTCTGTGATTAACTTTAGAAAATCACAGAGAGCTCATTTTGGATCCAAATGGAGTGATTCAAGTTCCTAGATGCTTGTCAAGTCCAAACTTAGTTTTGCAACATTTTTAATAATAGTTTCTGTACCCCACCATATATTTAGCCATTTCTTCCTATTTATCAGCTTTGCAAAATCCTAGGAAATTCATTTCAAATCCAAATCCAGTGAAACCAACTCCTAAATGCTTCTAAAATCATGACTTGGTGATGGGTACCTTTGCTCATCATTCAAGAAAATATTTCTGTATACTTCTTCCAAATCCATAAACCCTTTGGTTCCATCATATTGAAATGTTCCCAACTACCTATTGATCCAACACCTATGAAACCACCTTGGTCATTTCTAATATGACCAGAGGTATCCTAGAAAAGTCCAACTCCTATTTTTAGAGCACTTTTATTTTTGCTTTTGATTGTGTTGCTTATTATGATTGTTTCCATCGTTAGTTGACGTAATAAACGGAGTAATCGGAGATGGACCAGAAGATTTGAAGACTCTGAAGAATAAGGCAAACAGCCCTTTGACCATGTTCAAGAAACTTTTTATGCATGTCTCATAACACCTTTATTATTCAATGCATCGGAATCATGTTGGGGTGGAAACCCCTTTGGTTGCCACCCCTGTTACCTTACTGTTGAAACTTGCATCAAACATGACCCTACCTTCCAATGAGGGTTATGTGGGTGGGAGTAGATATATGTATGCTATAGTGGTTGGCTACGCAAAGTGGGTTGGGGTTATGCATTGAGTGAAACAAGTGTGGTCTGACATACTTGCAAATGACCCAGTGGGTGCCACTAATGCCCCTGGGAGTTGATGAAGAGCTAGAGCACTACTTGGTGAGAAGTAGTGTGCCGAGGCTTGACGAAATTGTTGTTTACAGAGATGGATTAGATTTATGTGTGACTACCGCCCCAACCAAACATGTACAACCACTCTACCCTTATATGGGAAAGGGCATTATTGATTACCTAGGTCGATACTAGCATGGTGCCCGCATTACTAGTGACGGGGGTGACATGAGGTCACTCTCCGGACGGGGTCGTGCTTGGATAGGCGGCCATGACTATTTTCACAGGGCACCGGACACACCGTTGGTACCCCGTGCTTGTGATATGTGATGAATACGGAGCGAGTCTCCACAAACCTTGAGATGTGAAATGTTTGGCACGGGGCTGTTACCAATCGAGTGGAATCCATATTAGTGTCGTCTAGGGAAAGATAGTGACCGGGTGCTTACCCCGGGTACTTGAGGTACCGCGGGTCGTGGATGACACGGAAGTTCCCCGGATCTTGTGGGTAAAGTGTGCAACCTCTGCAGAGTGTTAAACTATTCGAATAGCCGTGTCCGCGGTCAAGGACAGTTGGGTGGTGCTACTTAGACTATGTCCATAAGTTTCTGGGAAACAACACGATTCAGAGGTATTGATGATGTGATTGTGAGGAAGTCACAATGAGCTTGTGCATGTGTTGATTACAACTCTTTATCGATATTGATGTCTGTGACCTACTGATACTTGCTACAGACATATGCATTGCCCTTGTTACATGTTGATCATAACTTGCATATGAAAAACTAGCTTTTCGCAAAACTGCCAACCTAGCAGTAGAGCCTTGCATAAATATTCTGTTATCACACTTGGGTTGCTTGCGAGTACATTCAATGTACTCATTGGCTTACCACTGGTTATTTTATTGGCCAGGCATGAGAGAACAGGTTATGATGAAGATTTCTTGGTGACGAGCATGCGAGCTAGGACGCTTCCCAGTCAGAATGCCTGTAGGGTTAAGGCAGATGGCATGGGTCCCAGTTGTGTTTGAAGATTTCCGCTGCAATGATATACTCAAGACTTGACCATTATGGTCCTACTTGTGTAACACGGTATGTATGGATGTAAGACTCTTGTTATTCAGCTTTTGTGTGTCCAGTGAGCATTGATCTCTGGGATCACTGTACACGAGCATTCGGTGATCACGACTTATGAGTCGGGGTCCCCACAGAGCTGGTATCAGAGCCATCCTGACTGTAGGAAGCCTTAGTTAGCATGGTCGTTAGTTAGGGTAAAACTATTTTCAAAACTATTACTAGTTTTCAAAACTATCTATACTTCTCTTCCCTTCTCAGTCTTTCGAAAACTAGGCTATACTTGATCTCTTCCCCTTCAAAACCTTCGTCGCTAAAACCCTTATGCCCCTGACCACTGGATTTTCTGTAATCCTCGTGGAGTGCACCTTGCTAAACACTCACCCACCACTCTTGCACACAAGATTGGTGACACCAAGACAAGACGATAACGATGGAAGTTACATCCTCGATGGATAAGGACATGAAGACCCAGAAGATGGTGCAACCCTAGCCTATGATGACCAGGGTATAGGTTATGCAAAATTATGATATGCATCGCTAATAGAGTAATCCTGTCACTACCGTTGTTGTATCGACAACCACCGGTGGACGAGAACCTTGCCATTTGGTCCGCCTCACTATAGTGAGCAGGAAAACGGTTCTCTTCGTCCCCCGCTCTTGGTGTCGATGTTTTCATCAACGAAACCGACATGGTGGACCTCTATTATGCCTTGTTATTGTCATTACATATGGATTGCCTACCTGGTACCATCGACGCCCCAGAAGGCACAAGGGATCGCCAAGATTAAAGAGGCAAGAGAAGACCAAGTCAACGCCAGCTACAAGGAGGCACCTTCACCACCTCACCTCATCAGGCGAGAAGTTGTTGAAGATTCTTCAGGCTCAACCCGGATCATTCATCAAGCAACTACAAGGGACTTAGCAACACCCGAGGAAGCTCAGAAGACTGCACGAGGCACAAGTCACGACACTGAGTCCGAGAACCCCTAGGGTAGGATGAGCCGTGTACCCCCTATGCGCAGTCGAGTCCATATGATGGTTCGAATAGAACCATGATTGTGTGTTGTTTGCTTTTATTCGTTTGTGTTTTGATATAAGTCGCACTTTTGCCCCAGGCAACAAGTGCATGGCTATATCACCTTCCTTGCCTTGTTTCTTTTGTTTCGGCCTTTTTGCACCTGTTTGTTGCACCTGCACGATAGAACCCCCTTTAGGCTTTTCCCTCATCTACGCTGCTTCTTTCCTCTATTCTCTTTCTTCCCCAATTGAAGACCCGCAAGACAAGATGCACCAAGGATTCTACCTCGACGGCCAATTGGCACCGAAGACTTCTGCTACAACCTCCACGATCTATTGCAATCCCGCGGAGTTATGTTTAACTTTCCAGACCAGTAACCCTTTTCCTAGACCCTTTGAGACTTCCCGAGACACTCCAGCACGATTCCTTAACCATGTGCCTAACCCATGGTAAGGCGAGAGAACCTGTTAAGCCTTTGTAACCATGCACAACACTGGGTTCATAAAGGAGCTAGTGGACACGATGAGTGAGCACATTTTTCATCCTGATAGAGCACAAGGTCTGACGATGCCATAGATAGACCAGTTCGAGGATATTGGATAGATGACTTGGTGGATTATATCAGTGACTTCGAGGAATTATCTGAGACCTTGATGGATTATGAGGTTTTCATATTGATGAGATCATGACTTTGGGGAAGTATGTAGGAGTGCCCGTTGGGCATGAGATTTGGATTTATGTAGGTGATTTTGGTTGGTATAGATGCTGGATATGTCTGCATGATTCGGAGTAAGATTGGATTTAGGCCTATGATCCTGATTATGATATCATGCTTCTCGGTGGACAATAACCTAGGAGATTGGATTATTTGTCGGAGTTGATTTAGGTATCTCTATAGTCGTGATCTTGGAGTTTACTTGACCCGGATGATGGGAATTTGGTGGACTTACTATCGTGATGCGTAGTCCTTCCGAGTATTTGGGGATTATAGGGATTCGAGATCTTGTGGAACACCGTAGACATCGGATTTGTAGAATTGTTGGATTATGTGGTGATTGATGGAATTACCGGGCTATCGGAGTTGATCTATAGGAAGGAAACAAATCTTGGAGTGGCATATGACGTGTTTCCTTAGAATAGAGATGCATTATCTTGAGCCTTGCAAGATTAGGTTGAGTGCTTGGATTGTGGAGTTTAATTTAAGCTCAGCAGCATGTATGATCTACCTTAGGATTTTAGAGGTAGGCATACATATGGATTTGGGGATCGTAGACAAGTATAATTTTGTTAGACCGTCTCTTGAGAGTCATGAGGATATGCATGGCATGAGTGGTGATTGAAGTTGGTCTCTGCAAGAAGATGCTTTTCCGTTCGGAGTACTGGATAGAGCTATTGGCATCTCAAAAACTGTGCTTAAGGATAAGATGATATAAGTTCACTCACTCACTAGAATCCTTGAATCCCTTAAGCCCCACCAAGCCACCACCTGGTTAGAATCTGACCACGGGCCTTGACTCAGAGTCAGGAAGGCCTCTGCAATACTCCTCTGAGACCACCACCAATACCCCAGCTTACCTTGCGTACCCCTTAGACCTCATGAAGCTATTGGACAAGTTGGGTAACATCATCATTTGATGGCCTACTTGTCTGCCCGACGACAAGAAGAGACGGACAGCTGGATAGAAGACGTTTGAAGATCGCCCTGTCAAGAAGGAAGATCTACACCGACCACCGTCATCAAGAAGAAACTTCCGCGTTGAAGACCGAGCGTATCTGCAAACCACTCCTCCCGGAGGAACCGAGCAATTCCGTGTCGAAGGAACGCTCACACCAAGTTGTATCAAGTCTTGAAGGCACGATTCTGGTGGCACGAGATGAAAAGAGAGATTTGCAACCTATGTTGCAGAGTGTGGTGTGTGCCAAAGGGTCAAGCTGAATATCAGCGACCCGCTGGATTGCTTCAACCACTCAAGGTTCCTGAGTGGAAGAGGGATAAAGTCGGAATGGACTTCGTCGCTGGATTACCAAGGTCGGATAAGAGGACATGGCTCTATCTGGGTCATGGTCGATCATCTGACCAAGGTGGTCTATTTCATTCCTGTCAAGACCACTTATGATGGCAACCGGCTGGCAACTCTCTACATCGACCGAATCGTAAGTCTTCATGGTATTCCCAAGGAGATTGTGTCAGATCGAGGAACCCAGTTCACCACAAGGTTCTGGAAGAAGTTCCGAGAAGCCTTGGGAACCAAGTTATCTTTCAGCACGGCTTTCCACCCCTAGACCGGAGGTCAGACTGAACGAGTCAATCAGATTCTCGAAGTCATGACTCCGAGCCTGTGTCTTGGCATATGGAGCCAAGTGGGAGGATTGTCTCCTTTTTGCCGAGTTCTCCTATAACAACAGTTACCAGTCGAGCCTTTAGATGGCCCCATTTGAGGTGTTGTACGGACGCTGATGCCGCACACCCCTCAAATGGTCAGAGACTGGAGTAAGGCTAGTCTTTGGACCGGATATTCTCCGCGCAGCGGAAGAGCAAGTCCAACTAGTCAGAGAACGATTGAAGGCAGCCAAGTCAAGGCAAAAGGGCTATGCTGACACTCACCGTCGGGACATGAGTTTCCGTATCGGGGACCACGTGTACCTGCGGGTAACCCCTCTGAAGGGAACCAAGCGTTTCCACGTCAAGGGGAAGCTCGCATTAAGGTTCATTGGACCCTTTAAGATCACTGCAAGTCATGTGGTAGACGGCTCCCAAGCTGGATCTACCACGTGAGATACCCTCCGTGCACCAAATCTTCCACGAGCCCCCACTCTGGAAGTACTTCTTACCTCCTAGCTAGCCCGATGCCCGCAAGGACATCGATCACCGAGCCTTTGGCAGCTAACCCAACCTAACCTATGCAAGAGACCCCTCAGCAACCTCCATCAAGGACGGCATCAAGCAAGAAGCCATACCATCAAGCACTTCAAGATTCCAAGGAGCACCGCTCGGAAGCAGAACCAACAAGAAGAAGTGAAGACTACCCCGTATCCAAGACTCCGCCTTTCTTTCCACGCCTAGTCTGGGAATCTCGGGGACGAGATTCTTGTAAGGGGGGTAGGTCTGTCACACCCTGATTTTCTTGTCACATTGCTTAAGCTAATTTTCATGTTAAAAATGTGGATTTGCAAAAACTTTTGAGTGTTTTTGACTTTGCTTGATTTGACTTTTGTCTGCTGTTTGCTAGTGCTCTAAAAATCAAATAAATCCTCCAACTCTTATACTTTATCTCCTTGACCCAAAACATTTTTCCAATAATCATGCCATGTGTATAGACCAGTATAGAATTTTCTTATAAAAATATTTTGTCCAAATGGTATTTTCTAAAATTAGTTTTCCAAAAACCCCTGAATTGAGGTTTGCACTGCAAGTACCTTATTTAGGGTGAGAAAAATCTTTCAAAAAGTATATTTGAAACCTATTAGGTATAGGACTCCCAGAAACCACAAAAGTATAATTTTAAAAGTTATTTTTATATTTTATTTAAAAAGCTTTTTCTTAAGGCCAGAATGGTCTTTACTAGGGAAAAATTATTTAATCATTTCAAAAATATTTGCCAAAATTCAGGGAGACTCATAGGACATATATTGTCCATATATAAGATTTTCAACACATGGTCATGTTCAAAATATTGGACAAATCCTTCCAAAACCCTTTCTGGATATTTCAAGCTTTTGAAATATTTACAAAGGAAATATTCTCCAAAAATTCCAGGGAAATTCTATCATGTCAAATGTGACATATTTGATGATCTTGCAAAGCCTCATGCCTTGGAGATCAAGGAAACATCCTCAAACCCCTTCAAAACCATTCTGTCTATATTTGAAGTTTGAGCAACTCTACATTGCCAAACTTGTCCAAATGCTCTCAAATTTGGTGCACATGCTAGAATGGCCTAATAAGGCATCTAGACCAAATGGCACAAGATTTGGAATAGAGCAACTTGATCAGATCACCCCAAAACCACTTCTGTTCAAATTCAAATTTGAACAACTTTACATTGTCAACTTTTTATCTGGAGCTTCAAACTTTGTGGGCATGCTCATAACCCCAAATGATGATGCTACACCAAGTGGTGCATCAAGGGGAGATGATTTGCTTGACTCAAGCATGGTGAAACCATTTCTGTTCATTTCTAGGGTTCACCAAAGTTACATTGGCCACTTTTCCCAAATGAGCTCAAATTTGGGGTAGGGGCCTAATTATATGTGACATTTGATCCTGTTAAGTCCCATGCCAAGTGGATGTCATTTGCTTGACCAAACCCTGATCAAACACCTTCTGTCCAATTGCCAAAACTAGTGGTTGAACCTCTTTTACTTTTCTCCATGGCCTCAAATTCTTACCACAGCGTCCCCTAGTCCTATTCTACCTCCAGTAACTCTCCTCTGCCTTATCTCAATTATTGGAGGAGGTAAAACCCCAAGTTACATTGCTGGACAGCAGGATTCACCCTCTCCCTCACCTCCCTCCTCATCCCAGTGGTTCCCCAGAGCATCCAAGACCCCCACGCCATTGTTTACTATCCCCTAGTACTGCTGGACACTACTGGACACTGGGGGACACGGCCTGGACAGCAAAGACTTGAGCATGCCGGCCAAAGACGCGCTCTGGAGCACGCTACAGTGCACCAAAGCACTGTAGCTCGGCCCTCCCGAGGCTTCCAGGCGGTCTTTTGGGCAGAGTGGGCGTGTCCATCGAGGTCCCCTCGACGTCCACGACCTGCAGGACGGTCGGCCTTATCCTCCCCGGCCCTCGTCCTCTCTCTCCTCGAGCTCGCCGTGCGCGCCCTGGACCGTGCTCACGGTGCACCGCGGCCGCAGCTATAAAAGGGATCCCCCCGAGCACCTCTTACCTCTGCTGGATCCTCCTCTTCTCTGTGCACCTCCCAGACATCCCGAACCTCCCTCCCGTGGCCTCCTTGCCCCTCCAAGGCCAGAGTGCCGCCACCGTCCGCCGCTCGGATTCGGGCGCCTCGGCCGCTCTCTCCTCCCCCTTCTCTGTTGGCCACCAGGAGGAAGACCCCAGGACCGTGGAGATTCCCCCCACTCCTTCCTTCCTTTCCCCAAGCATCCTCTGGCGCCGCCCCGTCTTGACCCGAAGCCGCCGCTGATGTCTCGGCCGCTGTCGCTCCTGCTCCTCCCGGCCAGCTTGGAGGCCAGGCATGGGCGCGGCTTGCTCCGCTGGGGCCTCCGGTGCGCCGGGCACCACCGGGGACGGCCGGAGCCGCCGGGGAACGGCGCCGGCGTCGCCCCTGCCTCCTCCTCTGCGTCGGGCGGGGGGAGGACGACGAACCCGACAGGCGGGCCCCGCCTGTAAGCGCCACCGGCCCGGTACGAGCAGCTGACGGGTGGCCCCCCCGATAAGTGGAAGCGCACTTCGGTGGCTGCGCTTTCCTGTGGTGGAGGCGCCCCGCGTAACTACGCCTCCGACATCACCGCTCCCCCTGTGCACGCGGCTGAGCCATGGGCCGGCCCAGTTTTTATGCGGCTATCCTCCGCCCAGTGTGCAGCATAAGGGTATAACCCCTATTGTTTTCCTTTTTCTTTATTCTGCCAACTTCAAAAATGCCTAGAATATTCATATGAACTCCAAATTGCGTGATTCAAAATTCCTATGACTCCATAAATCATGCTCTACCTGTTGGTGCTACATTCACAATATTCCAGAGACTTTCCCTTCACACATATTTATCAAATGCCCATTTTCCACTTTCTGTGATTAACTTTAGAAAATCACAGAGAGCTCATTTTGGATCCAAATGCAGTGATTCAAGTTCCTAGATGCTTGTCACGTCCAAACTTAGTTTTGGAACATTTTTAATAATAGTTTCTGTACCCCACCAAATATTTAGCCATTTCTTCCTATTTATCAGCTTTGCAAAATCCTAGGAAATTCATTTCAAATCCAAATCCAGTGAAACCAACTCCTAAATGCTTCTAAAATCATGACTTGGTGATGGGTACCTTTGCTCATCATTCAAGAAAATATTTCTGTATACTTCTTCCAAATCCATAAACCCTTTGGTTCCATCATATTGAAATGTTCCCAACTACCCATTGATCCAACACCTATGAAACCACCTTGGTCATTTCTAATATGACCAGAGGTATCCTAGAAAAGTCCAACTCCTATTTTTAGAGCACTTTTATTTTTGCTTTTGATTGTGTTGCTTATTATGATTGTTTCCATCGTTAGTTGACGTAATAAACGGAGTAATCGGAGATGGACCAGAAGATTTGAAGACTCTGAAGAATAAGGCAAGCAGCCCCTTGACCATGTTCAAGAAACTTTTTATGCATGTCTCATAACACCTTTATTATTCAATGCATCGGAATCATGTTGGGGTGGAAACCCCTTTGGTTGCCACCCCTGTTACCTTACTGTTGAAACTTGCATCAAACATGACCCTACCTTCCTATGAGGGTTATGTGGGTGGGAGTAGATAGATGTATGCTATAGTGGTTGGCTACGCAAAGTGGGTTGGGGTTATGCATTGAGTGAAACAAGTGTGGTCTGACATACTTGCAAATGACCCAGTGGGTGCCACTAATGCCCCTGGGAGTTGATGAAGAGCTAGAGCACTACTTGGTGAGAAGTAGTGTGCCGAGTCTTGACGAAAGTGTTGTTTACAGAGATGGATTAGATTTATGTGTGACTACCGCCCCAACCAAACATGTACAACCACTCTACCCTTATATGGGAAAGGGCATTATTGATTACCTAGGTCGATACTAGCATGGTGCCCGCATTACTAGTGACGGGGGTGACATGAGGTCACTCTCGGGACGGGGTCATGCTTGGATAGGCGGCCATGACTGTTTTCACAGGGCACCGGACACACCGTTGGTACCCCGTGCTTGTGATATGTGATGAATACGGAGCGAGTCTCCACAAACCATGAGATGTGAAATGTTTCGCACGGGGCTGTTACCAATCGAGTGGACTCCATATTAGTGTCGTCTAGGGAAAGATAGTGACCGGGTGCTTACCCCGGGTACTTGAGGTACCGCGGGTCGTGGATGACACGGAAGTTCCCCGGATCTTGTGGGTAAAGTGTGCAACCTCTGCAGAGTGTTAAACTATTCGAATAGCCGTGTCCGCGGTCAAGGACAGTTGGGTGGTGCTACTTAGACTATGTCCATAAGTTTCTGGGAAACAACACGATTCAGAGGTATTGATGATGTGATTGTGAGGAAGTCACAATGAGCTTGTGCATGTGTTGATTACAACTCTTTCTCGATATTGATGTATGTGACCTACTGATACTTGTTACAGACACATGCATTGCCCTTGTTACATGTTGATCATAACTTGCATATGAAAAACTAGCTTTTCGCAAAACTGCCAACCTAGCAGTAGAGCCTTGCATAAATATTCTGTTATCACACTTGGGTTGCTTGCGAGTACATTCAATGTACTCATTGGCTTGCCACTGGTTATTTTATTGGCCAGGCATGAGAGAACAGGTTATGATGAAGATTTCTTGGTGACGAGCATGCGAGCTAGGACGCTTCCCAGTCAGAATGCCTGTAGGGTTAAGGCAGATGGCATGGGTCCCAGTTGTCTTTGAAGATTTCCGCTGCAATGATATACTCAAGACTTGACCATTATGGTCCTACTTGTGTAACACGGTATGTATGGATGTAAGACTCTTGTTATTCAGCTTCTGTGTGTCCAGTGAGCATTGATCTCTGGGATCACTGTACACGAGCATTCGGTGATCACGACTTATGAGTCGGGGTCCCCACACCGGGCCAGGGGGCCGGATGTCCGGGGCCTGGAGCCCTCTTCTGCCCTTCTCGATGCAACACCTCGTCCGTGAACTTGGGGACTTGTCCATCTTCACGCCCTTCTCCAATGTGGTCTTCTTCACACCTGAGCCCACAAAGCACGTCCGTCTGAGGTAGCAACCATGCCTCGCAAGATTCGTATGGAAGTAGGGCTAGGAGCGACGTCACCTCGGTCTCGAGAACTCTAGCACGAGCACGTGTCATTGGTCCTTGAGGCACTTGACGAGGTGAAGGAGGGTCCATGGGGATGACCTCGGGATGCTCCGCATCATCTCCCCTCCCTTGGGAAAGATCCGACCTTGGATCGAAATCTTCATCACCATGGAAAGGAGATAGATCCTGGATGTTGAAAGTGTCGCTCACGGAGTACTTGTCGCGTGGAATGTCGATCTTGTAGGCGTTGTTGTTGTAGCGTGCTAGCACCTTGAAAGGTCCGTCGGCGCGAGGTAGTAGTTTGGACTTGCGCTCTTGTGGGAAATGGTCCTTGCAAAGATGTAGCCAAACAAGATCTCCCGGTTGGAACACCATTGGTGCCTTGTTGACGTTGAGCTTGGTGGCGAGACGATGTACTTGTCGCTCGATCATTGCTCTTGTATCTTCGTGCACCTTCTTGAGATAGCTTGCTCGTGCACTTGCGTCCATGTTCGTGCGCTCTTGGAGAGGTAGCGGTAGGATGTCCAATGGGGACAACGGGTTGAAGCCGTAGACGACCTCGAAGGGGGACTTGCCGGAGGTCGAATGTCTTGCGCGGTTGTAGGCGTACTCGGCTATGGGCAAGCATTGCTCCCATTCCTTGATGTTCCTCTTGATCAACACGCGAAGAAGCGTCGAAAGCGTGCAGTTCGTCACCTCCGTTTGGCCGTCCGTTTGTGGATGGTACGCCGAAGAGAATAGAAGCTTGATTCCGAGCTTAGCGCATAGGGTTTTCCAAAAGTAGCTCAAGAACTTGACGTCCCGGTCCGACACGATCGTTTTGGGCATGCCATGTAGACGAATGACCTCCCTATAAAAGAGATTTGCAACATGTGAAGCATCTTCTATCTTGTTACAAGGAATGAAATGAGCAATTTTAGAGAATCTATCGATGACAACTAGCACGGAATCTTTGCCATTTTGAGTCCTAGGCAATCCAAGTACAAAAACCATGCTTATGTCTTCCCATGGATGGTATGGAATAGGAAGAGGCATGTAAAGACCATGAGATTGCGCTTTGGACTTAGCTTTGCGGCATGTAGAACATCGGTTGCTGAGGCGTGAGACGTCACGGAGCATCTTGGGCCAAAAATAGTTCTTAGAGAGGGTAGCAAACGTCTTGTCACGTCCAAAGTGTCCCATGAGTCCTCCTCCATGCGATTCCTGCAAAAGGAGCAAACAAAGCGAAGACTCGGGAATGCAAAGTTTGTTAGCTCTCATAAGATATCCATCCTTGATCTAGTAATGTTCCCAAGAAGTGTGAGTCAAGCACTTAGCGTAAGCATTTGCAAAGAAAGGATCATGCTCATATAAAACTTTTATGTGCTCAAAGCCAATCACATTCAACTCAAGTTGTGTTACAAGCATGCATTTGCGGGAAAGGGCGTCCGCCACAACATTTTCTTTGCCTTTGATGTACTTTATGACATAGGGAAAAGACTCAATGAACTCACTCCATTTAGCATGACGCTTGTTCAACTTAGTTTGACCTTTAAGATACTTGAGAGTCTCATGGTTCGTATGAAGAATGAATTCATGTGGTCGAAGATAAGGTTCCCAAACACGTAAAACTCTCACCAAGGCATAAAGCTCTTTATCGTAAATGGGGTAGTTAAGTTGCGCTCCGGATAGCTTCTCGCTAAAGTACGCAATTGGGCGCTTTTCTTGCGTTAGCACGCCACCTATGCCGGTACCACTAGCGTCATTATGAATCTCAAAAGGTTTATCAAAGTTTGGTAGGGCTAGAAGTGGTGCGTGGGTAAGCAAGCTTATTAGGTCATTGAACGCGGTGTCTTGCGAAGGACCCCAAATGAAGGGTGCGTTCTTCTTGCTCAAAGCGTGTAGAGGCATAGCAATGGTGCTAAAGTCCTTCACAAAACGTCGATAGAAACCGGCTAGACCAAGGAAACTACGCACTTGCATGAGATTCGTTGGTTGAGGCCAAGTTTTAATTGCTTCAATTTTAGTTTCATCAACGTGAACACCTTGTGAAGAAACGACAAATCCTAGGAAGACAACCATGTCAACGCCAAAAGTGCATTTCTCCATATTAGCATATAAGCGCTCTTTCCGAAGGGTTTGTAAAACCAAACGGATGTGAGTCACATGGTCCTCTAGTGTCTTGCTAAAAACGAGGATATCATCAAAGTAGACCACTACAAAGACACCTATGTATGGTCGAAGACAAAAATGCATAAGGCGCATAAATGAACCGGGTGCTTCCGATAAGCCCATTGGCATAACAAGCCACTCATATAACCCAAACTTGGTTTTGAAAGCCGTTTTCCACTCATCACCCTCTTGAATGCGAATTTGGTAGTAACCACTTTTAAGATCAATTTTTGAAAAGATGGTTGCACCACATATTTCATCAAGCATATCGTCTAAGCGTGGTATGGGATAACGGTATCTAACGGTGATAGCATTTATAGGACGGCAATCGGAGCACATGCGAAAACATCCATCTTTCTTAGGCACGAGAATAACCGGAACGGCACAAGGGCTTAGGCTTTCACATACATGACCTTTGTCGATGAGTTTTTGCACTTGCCGTTGTATCTCCTTTGTTTCCTCGGGGTTGACGCGGTAAGGAGCCTTGTTTGGAAGTGGTGCGTCGGGTATGAGGTCGATGCGGTGTTCGATTCCGCGAAGTGGAGGTAGACCCGGAGGTAGTTCATCAGGAAAGACGTCCGAGAATTCCTGCAACAAATTAGACAACACTAAAGGTAGAGGTGGTGAAGTGTTAGTAGGTTTGGCCTCCCCTTTGCATAAGAGCACAAGGTGAAAGACACTCGATGGGTTCTCAAACACTTCTCTCATCTCACTTTTGGTGGAAAATAGGACTAGTTGCTTCTTGTCGCTCATCGTGGAGTCGCTCATATTTGGCTTGTGGCTCCCACTCTTTTTTTGGTGGCTCACTCTCTCACCATTTTCTCCATGATGGTTGGTAGGTAAAAGCTTGTCGGCGGCTACTTGACTTGGGGACATTCGTCGGAGCACGAATTCCTTGCCCTTCATCTTGAAGCTATAGTGATTTGTCCGTCCATTGTGTGTGACTCCACGATCATATTGCCATCGACGTCCAAGAATAAGGTGGCACACAGACATGGGGATCACATCGCATTCAAGAGTGTCCTCGTAGGCGCCTATCTTGAAAGAGACTTGCACGGTGTGCTCGACTCGAAGAATTCTGGCTTCGTTGAGCCATTGGACCTTGCAGGGGTGAGGATGCTTCGTCTTGACCAAGTGAAGCCTGTCGCATAGCTCTTCGCTTGCCAAGTTGTGACGACTTCCTCCATCGACGATAACCTTGACGGAGCGTCCATTGATGCTGGCCTTTGTATGGAAAATGTGACACCGTTGGTCGTCATCTTGTTAGTGTTGGAGTGTCAAGACCTTAGAGACAACAAGATTGGGGCTTGAGTCATTGTCGCAAAACACTTGACGGTCTTCTTCTTCATTCACTTGGCGATGCATAGAGACATGCTCAAGTGCTTCCATCTCATCATCGCTCATGGAGTCATAAGATTCGTCATCGTTGATGATCATGGTGCGAATGGTCTTGCACTCAAATGACTTGTGGCCTCGTCCTTGGCACTTGAAGCATTTGATGGAGCTCGTCTTGTTGATGTCTTCGGTTGGAGTTGTAGTTGAGGAAGCTCTTGTCTTGAAGTTGTTGGTAGAAGGTGGACGACTCGATGTAGTCGCATTCTTGTAGCTTGGCTTGTCGCCGAAGTTTGTAGATGGCTTGATAGAGGTAGGAGGAGTAGCCGAAGTCGTTGAAGCTTGGTTGTAGGAGCCAAAGTTCTTGGAGTTGAACTTGGAGTACTCGTAGTCCTCTTGAACTTGTCGCTCCGCTTTAGTTGCTTGATGTACTAGCTCGAGGAGATTGTTGTATGGTTGGAAGTCCGCAATCTTCTTGATAGGATAGTTGAGTCCATTCAAGAATCTCGCCATTGTTTGCTCTTCATCTTCCGTGATGTTTGCTCGTATCATGGCAATCTCCATATCCTTGTAGTACTCTTCAACGGTCTTCGTACCTTGCTTGAGGAGTTGTAGCTTCTTGAACAAGTCACGGTTGTAGTGGGTAGGCACAAAGCGTGCTCTCATGACTTCCTTCATTTGAGCCCAAGTGGTGATAGGAGGTTCGCCTTTTGCTTCTCTTCTCTCTATGATTTGCTCCCACCAATTGAGAACATAGTCTTGGAACTCAAGGGATGCCATGGCGATCTTCTTGTCTTCATCGAAGTTGTGAAGGCGAAAGATCTTGTCAACCTTCAATGCCCATGAGAGATAGTCTTCGGGATCAATGCTTCCAGAAAACTTTGGCATGGTGAAATTGAGCTTGCCATAGCGATGCTCGTCATTGTTTCCTTGCCTATTGGGAGGGCGGTCTTGATTTTGGCGGTTTGCCATATCATGTTGCTCTTGTCGAGGTAGATGTTCTTGTTGGGGTTGTTTCTCTTGCCGCGCTTGAGGAGGAGCTTCTCTTTGCATTCTTGCTTGGTGGCATCTCTCTTGCACCTCATCACGAAGGAAATCCTCTTCTTGACGAGTGTGTCGAGTGCGGGCTGCCACATTGCGATGTGCATCTTGTAACACTTGTTGCGCCTCCATAGCTTGAGCTTCTCGACGTTGTTGTGCTTGGCGGTTAGCCTCGGCATCTAGTTCTTCTTGGTGTTGACGTGCTCGCTCTTGTTGTTGTTGGCGTAGTCGTTGCTGTTCTTGCGCTTGCTCAAGTGTAGCTTGATTTTGACGGCGTCGTCTTTCTTGCTCGTCGAATAGCTCTTGTGAACTCTTGTCATGAAGAGGCTGCCGGTTGTCATGTCGAACTTGACGTGCGGTTTGACGAAGAGTGTTAGACGTAGGTGTACTTGAGTCTTGCGTGGAGTCGGAATGTCGACTTGAGTGGCTTCGTCTTTGAGAGGATGTTGAAGAAGAACGTCGGTTGACTATCAATGTCCGGAGCTCGTTGAATTGAGTAGAGATGTTGGTGTTGATGATGTCGAATTGTTCTTTTGTTCTTGCTTCAAATTGGCGCACGTCCTCGGTGACTTGACCAATGTACTCGCGCATAGCTTCACTCTCTTGATGTAGAGCTCGTTGGACACCAAAGAGATGTAGTTTGGTGACGTAGTTGTTCACTTCTTGAGGATTGTCTAAAGGCGGATTCGTAGACGTACTTGGCCTATCCATCATCACAAGCAAGTATGTGAGTGGGAGAAAGGAGAAGACAATACCAAAAGTACCTTAACCGAAGTTGAAAATGGATCAATGATCACTCGGTAATGTAACCCGGAAATAGCACTATTGGTACCACTTTGTGTCGATTCTCACACGTACACAAGTAAAGCTTTGAGAGGAGCTTGGTTAGGATGGTGGCATAAATTCAATGCAATCGGCAAAGTGACTCAATGATGTTGAAAATGGTTCACAATTTGCTCATGCAACAAGTAGATCACTAGCAAAGTAGCACACGGAACACACGCATGGATAGATGAATGTGGTTGTGCAACCAAGGGTGAGCGAAAATGTGGAAACCATGGAAAATGCTCGTGTTGCACAACACTAGAGAGGCGCTAACTGATTGCTTAATAGGCGGATACGCACTTGTGCACGACCTATAAGAGGCAAAACGTAACGACTATCTATCACAAGTATGCTATGAGTGTATGATGTGCTGATGCTTGAGCACAAGATGATGTTGCTATGATGTATGATCTCTTTTGATGCAAGGCGTATGATGCTATTATCCTTTTGCTTTGGTTGGCTCGTTTGCTTAAAAGCTTGTGAGCTCTTTCTTTGGGCACTTATGCATGCTTCTCGGATCAAGGTAGCTATTGTGTATGCGGGACATTCTTGTGTCACACGGAGATATGATGATATGGTATGAAGTATCTATGACTATCACTAATGTGCACAAGTGTCGTGGCCCGGCAATACTCAAATGGCTAGTCTTAATGGGAAAGCTACACAAAGATGGTTCATAGGGTGACAATGCAATTGCAAGGTAGAATGAACAAGGTGTCGTCGATGTTACCGTCCTTGCCGAAGTTGAGCGATGGTGTTGTCGAAGTCTTGTCGTTCCAAGGTAGCCTAAACATCCAAGGAAACGGTGAAACCACAACTCAAGTATCCAAGGCAAAGGAAGACAAATTTTCAAACTCGGAGCAGTTAAGCGATGGTGGTTGCGGAAGTGGTGGTGGTATGCGAAAGGTTTGGTGGGGTACCGAATGAAAATGGCGGTGGAAATGCAAGGTGGGGTGGATTGGGGGGGGGGTTTGTGGCTGCGGGAGGCCGGATGTCCGGGCCGGTGGCCGGATGTCCGGGCCAGGCCGGATGTCCGGGGCACGGGCCGGATGTTCAGGGTGCCCGAGGCCAGGAACAACTCCTTGCACACGGTGACTTTGGGGCCAAAATTCGTCGGATTTTGCGGAGAGAAATTGGGGAAAAGTGGAGGAAAAGCTAGATCCACTCGTGGCACAGCAAATCCATGGAAGAAATTCAACAAAATCTTGCCAAATCAACAGATCACAAAAAAAATTTGGGGCTCTTTTTTTGGAGAATTTTCGAAATTAGGAAGAACAAAACAAAAACAAGCTGGAAAACAGGGTGTGGGGCTCCAAATTCGTGATCAACCTATGCTCATCATACCATAATATGATGTAGGGTGGTAACCTAATCAGCAGATCTTTCATGATTGGAGAATATCCCACGACGAACACGGAGAACACAAGAGGAAACAGAGGAAAACAAGAGGGGGAAACACTCAAATCAACACAAATATGATCACACAAGTGCTAGATCCACGATACACATCAAGATACACGATCCATAGTCAAATCATGGTGGTACAAAGGTAGTCTTCTCCCGGAGGAGGTCTTGGATATCCCTTGGGATCTTCCCCGATGTGGAGGTCTTGAATCCGAGGTGGATCTTCTCCGAAGAGGCGCGCGGTCTCGTAGGAGAGAATCCACAAAGGTCTGTGAGGAGCTATCCAAAAGCTAACCCTAAACGATGCTGGGAAAGGAGTATATATAGTGTACAGAGCGAAGGGGTACACGAGCCTCGGCCCAAAGGATGCGCGCAGGCATTTCAAGGGCCGGACATCCGGGCGACGGGCCGGACGTCCGGAGCTTCGCGGGGCGCCGGATGTCCGGGGCGAGGGGTCGGATGTCCGGGCTGGAGGGGTTGAGTCTCGGGTGCCCTCTGTAGAGTGGCGCCGGATTTCCGGGCCCGAGGCCGGATGTCCGGGCCTTGCTTGGCCGGATGTCCGGGGCCTGGCCGGATGTCCCGGCCCTATAGCCTCTGCTGCTGGTGGCTTTCCGTGCATGTTCGTCCAGGGGCCGGATGTCCGGGGCCTGGAGCCCTCTTCTGCCCTTCTCGATGCAACATCTCGTCCGTGAACTTGGGGACTTGTCCATCTTCACGCCCTTCTCCAATGTGGTCTTCTTCACACTTGAGCACACAAAGCACATCCGTCTGAGGTAGCAACCATGTCTCGCAAGATTCGTATGGAAGTAGGGCTAGGAGCGACGTCACCTCGGTCTCGAGAGCTCTAGCACGAGCACGTGTCATTGGTCCTTGAGGCACTCGACGAGGTGAAGGATGGCCCATGGGGATGACCTCGGGATGATCCGCATCAAACTTGGACCCATGCCATCTGCGTTAACCCTACAGGCATTCTGACTGGGAAGCATCCTAGCTCGCAGGTTCGTCACCAAGAGATCTTCATCATATCCTGTTCTCTCCTGCCTGGCCAATAAAATAACCAGTGACAAGCCAATGAGTACTTTGAATGTACTCGCAAGCAACCCAAGTGTGATCACAGAATAATTATGCAAGGCTCTACTGCTAAATTGGCAGTTTCGCGGAAAGCTAGTTTTTCATATGCAAGTATGATCAACATATAACAAGGGCATGCACGTGTCTGCAACAAGTATCAGGAGATTACATACATCAATATCGAGAAAGAGTTGTAATCAACTCATGCTCAAGTTCATCATGACTTCCTCAAGAATCACATCATCAATATCACTGAACCGTGTTGTTTTCCTCACACACACACACACCAGGTTTCGCAAACATTGGACGTAGCCCAAGAGCGGTTACCCAACTGTCCTTGACCATGGACACGGTTATTCGAATATTTTTACACTCTGAAGAGGTTGCACACTTTACCCACTAGATCCGGGGAACTTCCTTGTCATCCATGACCCGCGGTACCTCAAGTACCTGGGGTAAGCACCCGATCACTATCTTTCCCTAGACGACACTAACATGGAGTCCACTCGATTGGTAGTAACCCCCGTGCCCACAATTCACGTCAAAAAAATTTTTGGAGCCTCGCTCCCATATTCATCACATACCACTCTCACGGGGTACCAACGGTGTGTTCGGTGCCCTGTGAAAATAGTCATGGCCGCCTATCCAAGCACGGACCCGTCCCGAGTGTGACCTCATGTCACCCCCATCACTAGTAATGCGGGCACCATGCTAGTATCGACCTAGGTAACCAATAATGTCCTTTCCCATAAAAGGTTAGAGTGGTTGCGCATGTAAGGTTGGAATAACGATCGCAACTTAAACCAATCCGTTTTCAAAACAACACACACACTTGCCTCGGTACACCACTTCGTCATCAAGTGGATACCTAACTCATCATCTCCCTTGGGCATAAATGGCACCCGACGGGGTTTTCGAAAAGTCTTTTGAAAGTACTCTGCCTCCGTCACCATGCATATTCCCGTCCCATTTGCGTAGCCACTATTATAGCAACCTAACTACTCCCACCCACATTACCCTCATAGGAAGGTAGGGTCATGCTTGATGCAAGTTTCAATAGTAAAGTAACAAAGGTAGCAACCAGAGTGGTCTCCACGTCAACATGATTCCGATGCATTGACAATAAGGTGCTATGAGACATGCATAAAAAGGTTTCTCGAACATGGTCAAAGGGCTGCTTGCCTTGTCCTTCCGAGTCTTCAAACCTTCTGGTCCATCTCCAAGTACTCCGTTCATTTCGCCAACTAACGATGGAAACAATCATAATAAGCCACATAGCAAGGCAAAAATAAAAGTGCTCTAAAAATAGGAGTTGGACTTTTCTAGGATACCTCTGGTCATATGAAAAATGGCCAAGGTGGTTTCATAGGTATTGGATCAATGGATAGTTTGGAACATTTCAATATGATGGAATCAAGGTGTTTATGGATTTGAAAGAAGTGTACAGAAATATATTTTTGAAAAATGAGCAAAGGCACGCATTTAACAAATCATGATTTTAGAAGCATCTAGGAGTTGGTTTCACTGGATTTGGAGTTCAAATGAATTTCCTAGGATTTTGCAAAGTTGATAAATAAGAAGAAATGGCTCATTATTTTGTGGGGTACAGAAATTATTAGGAAAAATGTTCCAAAACTAAGTTCAACAATCTAAGTGTGCTGCGACTAGCTGCGACAAGGTTTCTTGCCGGTAGTGGCATTGCAAGCAGGCTGCTGAAGTCCCGCACTCAGCGCTCGCGGCAAGGGTCCCTTTGCCGGCAAGTTCCCTAAAAGCATAGGGAGAAAGCATACAAAGCAGAGAAATCAAGTAAAGGAAATAACACAGCGTTAACTACCCAAAATAGAGTTATATTACAAAAGCAACTTGTCGCAACACTAATAGATTCTTGTCCATGACATGGTTCACAGCGACAAGGGAAGCGGAAAGAAAACAACCTAGTCTATGCGGTTGGCATCAACTCTCCTGATCTTGCCCACCTTGGCCATGATGGGCGCGACAAGGGCCTTGAGCGCCTCCTGATTGGTGTCGGGCGGCAAGGTCCTGAGGACGTTCTCAAGGTTGAGTCCTGGGTTGTGGTAGACTATCTTCGTCAGCACCCTCTCCACGACTCCTATGCAAAGCCTGCACGCCTCGTTCGCCAACTGCGTGGGGATCCTCTCCCAGAGCTGCTCGAGGGCCGGCACCACTCTCCTGAAGAATAAGCTCAGCTTGGCGCTGTGAGGAAGGTTCGCGTCGGGGGAGTATCCGAGGTGCTCCGTCCCCAGCCCCGCCAACTCCCTGTCAATGTCAGCGGCGGCGGCGACGAGCCCCTCGGTCCACTGCTCAATCGTCTGCCTGAAGTTATTCTGGGTGAGGGCGGAGATGTCCAGCAGTGCCCTCTCAGCCCTGAGGTCCTCCTTCAGCTTCGACTCCCGGTGTCTGGCGCTGTCAAGTGATGCGGTGAGGGTGGACAGCTTCAGCTCCAAGTCTGCAACAGAATCCTTGGTGATGGCGAGCTCCTTGCTCTTGTCGGAGAGACGGACTTGTAGCTCAGAGTGGCTATGGGCGTCCTTCTCCTTCTCCGACGTGAGCGCGACAACCTTCTCCTCGCTCGTGTTCAGGTGGGCTTCCAGTTGCGCCACCCTCGCCTGCAAGTCTGTCTTGGCAGTCTCTGCGGCTGCAGCGGCGTCCCTCGCTTCCTTCAGAGCTCCGCCAAGGGACTGTTCGCGCGCGGCAAGGTCATCCTCGTGGCTGTCGAGGTCGACCTTCCGCTGCGTTAGCTCTCCTTCCCACCGGGACAGCTCCTCGGCGGCGAGCCGTTGCTGCTCCTCTGCTTCGGCCTTCTCGAGGATGAACGCTTGATGCGCCTCGGCGAGCTCCTCCCGCTCCTCCGCCAAGGATCGGAGGGCCGCCTGGTTGGCGGTTCGGAGCTCTTCGGCACGTTTCTCCAAGTCGACGCCCGCCTTGGCGGCCAGAGCCTCTCAGGACTCCAGCTTGGCCTGCCTGGCGCGGTACAGGGCCAGGAGCCTCCGCAGGAGTCGCTCCTCCTCGGGCTCGCTACTGCTGCCGGGCGCGTCGACGAACTTTAGCCCGGCGGAGGCGAGGACTTCCCCATCGAAGACCTCTCCCTCCGCGGGCGCCCTTAGCGTAGATGCCCACGGGATCTGAATGAAGACCCCATTCCCAGCCTCCAAGTAGGCGCCGGTTCCGGCCGCGGCAGCAGCAGGGTCGGTGGTCGGCGCAACGTCGAACGCTCCTGCGGCCTCAGGGCCGTCAGTGCGACCGCCGGTTCCCTCCTCCGTTGCCGCGTCGGCGGCCCTGGCTGCCTCTTCGACGGCGGGCTCGTCGGTACCGATCGCCTCTCCGGTGGCCGCGACGTCATCAGCGTTGCCACGCACGGGCTCCTTGGTGGCGGCCTCCGTCTCCATAGGCTCTGGAGCGGACGAGTCTGAAGACAAGAAGAAGAAAGAAGAAAATAATTGTCAAGCAAATATCCAAAAAGAGAAGTCCAAGAGAAGAAAACTACAAGGGTTACCTGCGCGGGCTTCTTCTTCAACGAGGTTCCTCGCCGGGGGGTCCTCCCTTGGCGGCGTGGTAGTAGCCCCCGCCAGCGAAGGGCCGCTGGCTCCTTCCCTTGGCGGGGTGCTCGCCCTTGGCGGAGTACCCGCCCTTGCCGGAGTATTCTCCCTCGCCGGGGAGCCCCTCCTTGGCGGAGAGGTCGGGGCGTGCGGCTCGTCGGGAGCAGTTTCTTAGCGCTCCTGAGGCTGTGGCTCCACTTCTGTACAAGTCAACAAACAGGCAAAAATATTAACAAGGATAGGAAGCCCCACGCGCGCCCGACAAGCGAAGGAGTGAACAGACGACTTACGCTGGGGGCTGGGCTGGGGGCTGCTCTGCGGAGCAGCTGGCTGATCCGGCAAACATGTCACAGGCGCTTCCCCTGCTGCTGCGACGGGCTCGTCCTCAAGATCGACGACCGGGATCTTGGCCCTCTTCGCCGCCCTCTGGGCCAGGGTCCTGGAAGAAAAACAAGATCAAAATCAGGCAAAGAAGATTCAAAACAAGAACAAATCGAAGGGAACACGAGTTGCCAGTGCTTACTCTTCCTCCTCCTCGTCGGAACTAAGTACAGAGAAGTCGAAGTCCACCTCGCGCGGCCCCGCACAAGGAGCTGGAGGAGTAGGCGCCCTCGGCCGCTTGGCGGGAGCGGGGTCGGTGGTCCGAGAGGACCCCGCTCCGGTCGTCGCCGAGGCACGAGGGGCGGCAGGAGCTTTAGCCCCGGCCCGGGAAGACCCTCCTCCAGCCGCTACTGAAGCGCGGGGCGCTCCCTTGGCAGTCTTGCTCGTCATGGTGGCGCGCGCCGGGCGGCGCTGTGGCTGCTGGCCCGCCGGGCGCTCCGCCACTTTGCGGAGGCGCCTCCTCGCTGGAGCCGGAGGGCTTGCCGGTGGCAGAGAACTCCCCGAGGATGAAGAGGAACCAAGGTTCAGAGACCCGTCCGAGTCTTCGGCGGAATCGTTTGATTCTGCCCCTTGCTCGGCGGGCTCGCTCGACTCTGTACCTTCCCCGGTGGCCTCGCTCGTCCCGGTAGGCTACCAGGCGGACTTTATCAGTTTGAGGATCTCTTCCTCCTCGGCTAGACTCACCGCCTCCGCTGCATCTGCATCCTCCAAGGTATACCCAAACTCGCCCGCGGCCTCGGCTGCAGCTGCCTCCTCCAACCTGGTGGCAATATAAGCCATCTCCTCGTCGGTGGTGTCGCGGGTGAGGCCCTTCTTCTCGTCGGGGTTGATGGGCAGCTCCACCAAGTTATCGAAGAACGTTTGCACGGCTTCGTCAGAAGGCTCCCGCCAAGTGGGGTCAATTCCATGGGAGTCGCACCATGGCATCGCCGCGCGGATAGCGCTGAGCGACGAATTGTTGCAGAGCGGAACTACCCCCCGCGGCAATGCAAACGACTCTGGATGCTTGGGGTCGTGCTTGAACAGCTCGCGGAGCATCCCTTTGAGCTCCAGGACAGTGAAATTGTAGTTGAGGCCTGGGCGCAGCCTCATAAAGTCTGTCGCGTTTCCAAATTCCCAAGCAGGCCTCTTCCTCTCCTGCAAGGGGGCGATGCGGCGGCGAAGGAAATCTGCTCCGACAACCCCTACAGTGAGTTTGGCTTGCCGGAGGCGAAGGATCCTAGTGGTGGCTATCTTCAACTTGTCGTCCTCGGGGGCCAGGTCGCTCCAGTCGTTGCCGCGCACAATTGCAACTTGGCGCGGGGCAGTGAACTGCTGGGGTTCGTCCTCCATGATCCAGCACCAGTTAGCCCTCCACTCCTCCCACTTGCCGCGGAGCTCTCCAGTCAAGTACGCCTCTTTCTTATGGAGCCTAAAGATCCAAGAGATCCCGCCGGATAAAGGAGACCCTGACTCTACTCGAGGCGTGAAATAATGGCGGAAGAGGGCTATGTTGGGGTACACTCCGACAAAGTTCTCGCACAGATGTGCGAAAACGGCCATGGTCAAGACGGCATTTGGGGTGAAATCAAGGAGGTGAAACCCGTAGGTATTCATGATATCGTAGAAGAATTCAGAGTATGGTGGGCAGAGTCCGCAATGGAAGAACAGAGCGAAATAGGCGTACCCTCCCGGAAACATGTCGCAGGCCTCGGCGGGAAGTACCCTGGTGCGCGGGTGAGCTTTTGTCTCCCTCGCCCAAAAGAGGTAGAAGGAGTCCCTCAGCTCCCTCGCGCCGAGCCTCGGCGGGAAGACCACCATCTTCTTCCGCATTGCCGCTAGCTTCAGTGCCCTGGCGGTCTTCGCAGCTTTCGCCTTGTCGCCCTTCGGGGCCATGGCGGGGACGGCGGGGGAAGTCGACGGCGTTGGAGAGACTAGCGGCGTCGGAAGAAGAGCGGAGCGCTGATCTCTTTCGACCTTCGGGGAGGAGGAGAGCGGCTGGGGTTTCTAGAGGTTTAAGAAGCAAGGGAACGAATGGGGGGAACTGCCCCTGTTTCCCCTGGGAAAGGGGGGCGTTCCGCATTTCCCCCATTAAAGAAACAGGCCATGATCTCTCCCACGACGCCGCAATCGACGCGTGCCGTTAGGGAGAGGCGCGGCGGATACGGAGTGGGATACGGCATGCCATGGGCCGCGTGTGCCCGTGCACTGTTTTGGGCCTGGCCCAATAGCGCTCGGCACCATGTGTGGCCCAGGCCCGGGGGCTCCTGTCGGTGTACTAAAGTAGGGGTACCTTAGTATCCCGACTTGTGCACGGGCAGTAGCAGCGTCCCGTGGCAGGGCTTGCCACGCGCCCGCGAAGGCCCGCTCTGGATCCTTTGGAGCCATTCAAGAACAAAGTATTCAAGTTAAAGAAACAAGACCCCGGCAAGAGGAGCTTGCCGGGAAGGCCGTTCCAGGCTCAAGACCACCCCTTTAGCACAAGACCCTGGCAAGAGGAGCTTGCCAGCAAGGCCAAAACATGGCATTTCAGGAGACTTGCCGTGACACGTCGCGCGTCCCGGCAAGGCCTGGAGAGCGACAAGCTTCCGGGCGCGGCAAGGTAGCGACCGCGGCAAGGCGCTTGCCGCGGCAAGCTTCCGCTGTGTGGCCGCGCTCCAGCTCATCCGGCCACGCGTCGCCCTGGGGCCCTTCCAGGGGCACGTGGTGGAAGGCTGTGCAGCCTGGGGTACATGGTGGCAAGCCGCGATGACGAGGCCACCATCGTGGCGAGTGGAGACGCCCTGACGGACGCTTTTTGCATTGTTTGGGGCGACGGCGACGGGCATTCAATACCCTTGTCCCCTGCCGTCAGGATTAGGTATAGACCACTGTACATACACTGTACATGCACTGTTCCAACTACCACCATTTTTACGTTTTTACCCTCATCTACGTTGCCACCTGTCGGTGACCCCTTTGACCTATAAAAGGAGGCCCATGCGCAACGTAGAGGGGGTTCCGATCCTTGATCACACTCACGCTCGGTGTAGCTAGCAACCAGCGCTGTAGCTCCCTTTGCTCCCGAGCTAAGAACACAATACAAACCAAGGCAGGAGTAGGGTTTTACGCATCCGTGCGGCCCGAACCTGGGTAAACTGCTCTCGTGCTCGCCTCGATCCGCTCTTCGTGCATCCTCCGCTCCCTTTCCGTACCGAAAAGGGGCTCCGGTCCCATAGGTGTTCGTGGGCGATCAGTTTCCCCGACAGCGAGCCTTTATGCAATGATATTAACAAGTCATAGTAGAAGTTCAACATGTCGGTTACATTGATGACAACATCGACACCAAGAGCGGGGGACGAGGAGAACCGTTTTTCCTGCTTACTATAGTGAGACAGACCAAATGGCGAGGTTCTCATCCACCGATGGTTGCCGACACAACAACGGTAGTGACAAGGTTACTCTATTAGTGAGGTATATCATGATCTTGCATAACCTATACCCTGGTCATCATAGGCCAATGTTGCATCATCTTGGGGCACTGTCAAGGGTGTCACCATCTTCTGGGTCTTCATGTCCTCATTCCTCGAGGATGTATTTTCTGTTGGTATCGTCTTGTCATGGTGTCGCCAATCTTGTGTGCGGAAGTGGTGGGTGAGTATTTGGCAAGGTGTACACCTTCTAGATTATCCACGAGGATTTCAGGATATCCAGTGGTCAGGGGCATAAGGGTTCTAGCGACCAATAGTTTTGAAGAGGGAAGAGATTAATAAGGAAAGTATAGCCTAGTTTTCGAAAAACTGAGAAGGGAAGAGAAGTATAGTTAGTTTTGAAAACTAGTAATAGTTTTGGAAATAGTTTTACCCTAAATAACGACCATGCTAACTAAGGCTTCCTACAGTTAGGATGGCTCTGATACCAGCTCTGTGGGGACCCCGACTCATAAGTCGTGATCACCGAACGCACGTGTACAGTGATCCCAGAGATCAATGCTCACTGAACACAGAAGCTGAATAACAAGAGTCTTACATCCATACATACTGTGTTACACAAATAGGACCATTATGGTCAAGTTTTGAGTATATCATTGCAGCAGAAATCTTCAATAACAACTTGGACCCATGCCATCTGCCTTAACCCTACAGGCATTCTGACTAGGAAGCGTCCTATCTCGCAGGTTCGTCACCAAGAGATCATCATCATATCCTGTTCTCTCCTGCCTGGCCAATAAAATAACCAGTTGCAAGCCAATGAGTACTTTGAATTTACTCGCAAGCAACCCATGTGTGATGACAGAATAATTATGCAAGGCTCTACTGCTAAATTGGCAGTTTCGCGAAAAGCTAGTTTTTCATATGCAAGTATGATCAACATATAACAAGGGCATGCACGTGTCTGCAACAAGTATCAGGAGATTACATACATCAATATCCAGATAGAGTTGTAATCAACTCATGCTCAAGTTCATCGTGACTTCCTCAAGAATCACATCATCAATAACACTGAACCGTGTTGTTTTCCTCACACACACACACACCAGGTTTCGCAAACATTGGACGTAGCCCAAGAGCGGTTACCCAACTATGCTTGGCCGTGGACACGGCTATTCGAATATTTTTACACTCTGCAGAGGTTGCACACTTTACCCACTAGATCCGCGGAACTTCCGTGTCATCCACGACCCGCGGTACCTCAAGTACCCGGGGTAAGCACCCGATCACTATCTTTCCCTAGACGACACTAACATGGAGTCCACTCGATTGGTAACAGCCCCCGTGCCCACAATTCACGTCAAAAAAATTGTGGAGCCTCGCTCCCATATTCATCACATACCACTAACACGGGGTACCAACGGTGTGTTCGGTGCCCTGTGAAAATAGTCATGGCCGCCTATCCAAGCACGAACCCGTCCCGATAGTGACCTCATGTCACCCCCGTCACTAGTAATGCGGGCACCATGCTATTATCGACCTAGGTAACAAATAATGCCCTTTCCCATATAAGGGTAGAGTGGTTGCGCATGTAAGGTTGGAATAACGATCACAACTTAAACCAATCCGTTTTCAAAACAACACACACACTTGCCTCAGTACACCACTTCGTCATCAAGTGGATACCCAACTCATCATCTCCCTTGGGGATAAATGGCACCCGACGGGGTTTTCGAAAAGTCTTTTGAAAGTACTCTGCCTCCGTCACCATGCATATTCCCGTCCTATTTGCATAGCCACTATTATAGCAACCTAACTACTCCCACCCACATAACCCTCATAGGAAGGTAGGGTCATGCTTGATGCAAGTTTCAATAGTAAATTAACAAAGGTAGCAACCAGAGTGGTCTCCACGTCAACATGATTCCGATGCATTGACAATAAGGTGCTATGACACATGCATAAAAAGGTTTCCCGAACATGGTCAACGGGCTTCTTGCCTTGTCCTTTCGAGTCTTCGAACCTTCTGGACCATCTCCAAGTACTCCGTTCATTTCGCCAACTAATGATGGAAACAATCATAATAAGCCAAACATCAAGGCAAAAATAAAAGTGCTCTAAATATAGGAATTGGACTTTTCTAGGATACCTTTGGTCATATGAAAAATGGCCAAGGTGGTTTCATAGGTATTGGATCAATGGATAGTTTGGAACATTTCAATATGATGGAATCAAGGGGTTTATGGATTTGAAAGAAGTGTACAGAAATATATTTTTGAAAAATGAGCAAAGGCACCCATTTAACAAATCATGATTTTAGAAGCATCTAGGAGTTGGTTTCACTGGATTTGGAGTTTAAATGAATTTCCTAGGATTTTGCAAAGTTGATAAATAAGAAGAAATGGCTCATTATTTTGTGGGGTACATAAAGTATTAGGAAAAATGTTCCAAAACTAAGTTTTGATGTTACAAGCACCTAGGAATTTGAACCATTGCATTTGGATCAAATTTGAGCTCTCTGTGATTTTTTAAAGTTCATCACAGAAATGGAAAAATGACATTTGATAAATATTTCTGAAGAAATAGTCGCTGGAAAAATGTGCATGTTGCACCAACAGGTAGATCCTGATTTTTGAAGCTACCAGAAATTTGAATCATCAAATTTGGAATCCATTTGAATATTTGGGTGATTTTTGAAGTTGTTTGGTAAAAGAAAAAGGAAAGAGGTTTAGGTTTTACCTAAGGCGTGCACTGGGCGCAAGATAGCCACTGTGCCGGCCCAGAGGTTCAGCCTCGCGGCGCTCGGGCGACGTCGAAAGCGGCTTTCCGTAAGGGCGCCTTCGTGCGGGAGAGACGGGCTCGCTTGATGCCGTTTCCACTTAAAAGGGCGGGGCCCTCCCGCTGGTTCACTGACGCGCGGCACCCAGAACTCAGGCCGTCGCCTACCTCCCGCTCGAACAGAGCAGAGCCAGGGGAGGCGAGGCCGAGCGGCGCCGGCGTTTTCCCCCCCAGCTGCCCCGGCTACCTCTGGCTATGCTCAGCACACCAGCGGGTTCAGGAGGCCACGCCGCATCCAGAGAGGTGCGCCACGACCGCTGGGGTGGTCGGACGCGAGCAGCGCATCGGCCGTGGCGGACGGCGGTGATGGCGGTGTTCGGCATGGCGAGGAAAGCACGAGGAGGAGGGGATGGAGCACGGGGTGATTTGGCTGTGGTGAGGAGAGGGTGCGGGAGTGCTCATGGGGAAGAGAGAGAGGTCGAGGCCCAAGAATTTAAGCGGCGGCCGGCGGCACTGCTCCGGCCATAGAGGTGGCTGGAGGGCACAGTAGGCAGGTTGGGGAGGTACACTAGAGGGAGAGAGGGCAAATGGAGCCGCGAGGAGGGTCTGGGGTGGCCTATAAATAGGTGGGCGACAGTCCACCGAGGTCTCGTGTGCCGGCGAGCTAGTTCCCGTCGCTTCAAGCCTCGGGGGCGCCCGTGGGTGTGTCCGGGGTGTTTGTGGGGTTGGTCCAGGTCGAGGGGAAGGGAGAGAAGGAGCGGGGGAGCGTCAGGGTAGCGCGCGTGCGAGGTTGCCCATTGGAGTGCTCGGGCGGCCAGCGCACGTGCGAGAGGAGGCATGAGGATGAAGAAAGAGAAGGGGCCGACCAGCCAGGCGTGTCCTAGACGTCGAGGTGGTCCTGCTGGCGTGTCACAAAGGACTATCAAGTTGGACGACAACACTAAGCTCTGTACAAGTACCAATGAATGTGATCCTGATGAGCCCTTGTCTACTTTTCTCCGGTAAAGACATCATGCTTGTGTTACGAGCTGTTTTTGGCCCTTTAAGGTGGATGCCGACTTTATTTCTCTCTATTCAACAATTGTCACGAGTCTGAGCTGCTCTTCGGCCATCTCGTACAGCTATTGAGTTTTTTTTTGTGACAGTAGCCCTATAGCTGCTTTTTGGCTATTTTAAGGAGCTGTCACCTTCTTCTGATCAACCCGGTCTCATGTTCTGCGCTGCTTTGCGGCCGTCTTGAGCCGTGGTTGAGTTATTTCAGTAATGTCCCAGATCTAAGTTGTAAAGACCGTTCTGGTGGCTACTGATTTATTTGCCGATTTCTTGCAAGGGTTCAGACGATCATTTCCCTGTGATTAAAACTTGGGAGATGATAAACCTGCCATTGAAGAAATGTTACCTACCAGGGGGTAAGGATAAAGATACACCTGTCAAAATAATTCCCCTGACAGAACTCATGGTCACGCAAAGAATTAAGAGATATGGCCAAGCCCTCAACTGTCGGTCCAATCTGCGAATGTTATCCTATAAGGTCATATCCCTTTACGTGGGCCACGACAGGAGTCAGTAAAATAATTGGTACAGATCTGACACTCAAGACAGTGGAACCAGTTAAGATGATTCAGAAACTCCTGCGAGAAGTCAGAATATGTTAGGTGAACGGTTATGAGCTACCTCACTATTTTAAACCTGGAGGACCCACAGTTGGTTGAGAAACCTAATGCCGAGTCATAATAATCGATCACACTCAGCCGAGTCAGCCGGCACAAAAATAATTGTAGCCAGCATCAGCATGAACATGTGAGGTAAGGTCCGTCAGCATATGGATACAGTAAAGGAAACCACCCCGAGCCAGACAGATAGCCATATGAAATTTAATGGGAACAATCAATAAAGGAAAAAAGGATACCCGAGTTGGAATCGGTCTCCTTAAGTTAGTATATTCATACTTGTTCCCTGAGCAACCAAATCTCGAGGACGAGATTTCTTTAAGGGTGGAAGAGTTGTCACAGCCGGATTTTTGGCCCTTTCTCTTTCTTTTGTTTTTCTAAGATTTTTGCCCGAGTTTCCTTTTCCGTGGCTATGCGGTCTGGAAGAAGAAGATGGCCTCTTCTTTCTTTCCATAGTGGCTTATCATCCTCATATCTATCCCTAGACCTTGCCATTTCTATCTTGGCCCAACCCCAATATTAGTTTTCTAGGGAATATTCTTTTTTTCTATTAAGGGAATAACCCTGTCTACCCTTGGTTGTGAAGCAACCTATATTTCCATCACTCCAAAAATTCCCAAATAAATTCTCATAAATTGTTTGGGTCATATCTTCATCAAATATGGCAAAACTTTTCATTACCATGTTCGAAAATATTTCACCAATATTCCTTTTTCTATTCTGCCCTAAATGGCACTTTGTGAAGCAAGTGCTATTTATCTTTGCCCAATTGATCTCAAACTCCTTGGACACCTTTTCCTGTCCATATAATTGCCACATGCAAAAAGGCAACCTCATTTGCCTAGTAATTATTTAATTATGATTTTCCAAAGTTTCTATCTAGAAAAAAGCTTTGTGAAGAAGGTGCAAGCTAGGCATATCCAAATGAGTTGCCATTTTGCATGATCCCTAATATCATCATATCGTAGCCCTCCACCAAAGTAGAGCTCATGTAATGCCTCCATGTGAGCTCATTGTCAATTCTTTTATTCTGTCCAAAATTTCAATTTCTGAAGCAAGTATATTTTTTCTTGCTCCATTATGGCTGCCAAATTTTCTAGGCCTTCTATTATCCATATAACTCACCTCCACCCATTTTGGGCATGGTTAATCAATCCATTTTTCCTATAGAATTTTTGCTAGTTTCTGATCAGTGGGGATGCTTGTGAAGGAACTACCATCTTGGCTTGTCCAATTGATCTGAAATTTCTACAGCACCTCTATATGTCCAAATGTCCAAGCCTTGCAAAAATTCAGCTCATGTGGCCTCACCAAGTGAGTGTAACATCCAAATCTTGTTTCTGGACAAAATATGCAGTTGTGAAGCAACTATATTTATTTTTGGTCCAAATCTCCTCAAAGTTACCACGACTGTAGTCCTTCTTACCCTAAACCTCGCAGACATGCTCTTTGGCTCCAAACCCTTTCCTGTTAATCAACAGTGCTCTGACAAGTTTGATGCAGTAAACTTCGGAGCTTAGTTACCATTTAACCAGAGCCGTTTTCATCTAACTACAACCGCAGTAAACATCTATGGAAGAACTTACCACTAGACATCCTTTTTACAGCCTTGGCATCATCTCCTCGCCACTCTGCGCGGTGACCACCGCTTTGGTATGCAATGGCCGCCCAGAATGGCTTCTTGCTCAGGCCCCTCCTCTGCTCGGCGCCTCAGTGAGCATGGGCCTGTCCCTTGTGTTCCCTGCATCGTCGTCATCCTATCGGTCCCTTCTCCCTCTCAAGAAGCCTCCTCGTCGGTGCTTGTCGCCGCGCGCTCACGGGAGCACTGTGGCCGACTGAGCCTCAGTGGCGTTCGACCGCTTCTCCCTGCACCCCTTTGGCCTCCTCTGCCCCCGTGAGAATCTCCCCTATGCTTCCCACGTCGCCTGTCTCCGAGGTCGCGAGCCTAGGCACGCGTCCACGGTGCCGGCCACGCGTCTGCGGTGACGCCAGCGCGGCTCCCCCTCCCCTAGGCTATTTAAGCAGCCCCGAGGCAGTTCGACCTCACCACTCGCCTCACCTCACTCCCAGGACCCTGCCTAGCCACTAGCCCGAGCCGGAGAAGCTTTCCTCGCCCGTCATTGCCGCCATGGCCGCCGCCTCGGTCCTCAGCCACCCCTCCACTCCCTGACCTCATACACGTCTTCCCCGTACTCCGTTGATGCTCCCCAGCTCCTCAACTCATCGCCGGAGGCACCTGAGCCCTTGCCCCCAAGATCAACCGCGACCCACCCGCTCTCTGTCTCTGTGTGGTGCCACAACTCTGCTCTTCTCTAGTAGCCGCTTCTCGTCTGGATGGGTGCGACGCTCCTCCCCGAGGCCACCGGTGTCCTCTCCCTGGCCGGAGATGGCCGAAACAGCCATGCTCAGCGACTACATTGCCCATGCCCCACGTTATGTCGAGGAGCGGAGGAGCAGAAGTGGGGGAAGAAGAAGGAGGCATGGGAGGAGAGATAAGGTACGGCAGGCCCCACGCGTCATCGACCCAGCGCTCGGCCCCGCCCTGCCACGTCACTTAAGTGGACACAGCAAGTCCCAGAGTATGTTTTCATTTGCCCGAAAACGTAATCTCGTCAGTTATGCTTTCTTCTCCTGAAGGTGTATTATCTCTCTGTTTCAGCATAGAATACGTTTTCCTAGTCGGAAGGCGTATTTCTAACTTTGCGCTTCTGCCTTATCCACTCACGGACTTGTTTGTGATGATATTTTTTCAGAAAAGTCCCTGAACTTCAACCCTTCATATCTTTTTGCTCGCAACTACGTTTGAGGTGATTCCAAAGCGCACATCTTTGTCTCATCGAGCACATTCTGTTGGTATCACTTTCACCATGTTTTGACATTCTGAAAATGAACATTTGGCTCTTGCGCTTAATCAGCCCCCTCCGAGAGAGAACTGTTTTCGGCGATTCTTTCTGCGAGCTTCCCGCACTTTCTTCTGGTATATTCTTCCACCCCAGGCAAGCCACAACAACCACTTGCATGATTGCCATGCAGTAGCCATGGTTTTCAACTTGAATATTTAATAAAAGATTGTTGTTATTAGTCTGCTTGTTTCCTACTGATGTCGTTGTTTCGGTTATGCCCGTTGTTTCATGTTCACCGTCATGCTATGATCTGATACTTGTTATTATCTTGTACTACTTGTTAGTATCATGTTCGCATGTTATGCTTCATAATAGAAATACATGTTAGCAGTAGTCTTAAAGCATGCTTGTTGTACCATGATATGCATGTTTCGTTGCAACTAGTTAGTTACCTGTTTATTTGGCAGTGTTCTTGCTATGTTCTTGCATGTTCTTTATCGATGATGCTAGTAGTCAAGTATGCTATGGGTAGCGTTATACTTGTGATATTCATGCTCATCAGTATGCCATGCTCATTTGGTTAAATATTTCATATTGGTTATGCTCGATGATTATGTTGCACCTCCATGCTTATGTTGATATTATGCCCATACATTGTAGTTACATCAAGTTATTTTGTTATTATGACTCAGCTTAATGAATTCAAGTTTAACCAGCTAATAATGAACTTGAACAACTGTTGGCTGAGTCATGGTGCCACCATATCGAGCTGACTAGTGCAACCATACTTGCCTTTTATGGGAAGGACCTAACTCGATCTATTGTCGTGCCTCTCGCCGGTGCCTCCAAACGAGGGAAGGTTATGTGCACGCGCTACCCTGATCAGGTAGACGGACATAACCTTGTGTGCCCTTTGTTGTTGTTGTAATGGATCCGGGTCCCCGTTTGGGACCATTTATGTTTTGGCCACGATGGTGGTCATTGTGTCTTTGGTAGACACGGGGCCACCCAGGACTAGCCCAATGGGCAGTTGGTCGGAGTTGCCGGGAGAGTGTCATGACAGTAGATCTGTTTTGTCAGAACGCCATTGGTCCACCCGAATGGGAGAATGAGGCCATGGGTTCTGTGGTGTGGGTACAGTGTGCTACCTCTTCAGAGTGTGCGAGTCTTAATCTATCGAGAGCCGTGCCTGCGAATAAGGGCCCAGTTCGTGTCGGTCACACTTTGAGTCAACAGTAATAATAATAACTTAATTAATAACAACCCCGGTTCAAAAATGAGATAAATTGGTTGTGATCACCGGGATGATCACCGTGGTATCGAGGATGTCGAGTTGTTGGATATTCGTGTGATGACCGTGGTGGTAAGTTTGTACATGTGATGGTTACGAAGTAATCAGAATAGACTAAGTTGGTGCATGGTAGTATCGTCATGTTGCATGTAGTATTATCATGTTCATGCTATGCCCGTGCTAAGTTGTATTATGATCAGTTGTGCATGCCATGTTGTTCTGTTAGTACCATGTTCATGTTTGAAATAGCCTGCTAATGCCATGTTGTTCTTTGTCTTGAATGCTTTTGGTTTATTGTGAGCTTGCAAGTACATTCAATGTACTGACCTGGCATGTCATGCCAGTTTGCAGGTCGTGCCGGGATAGCTTGCTTGTTTTGGTGTTGTTCCTGTGTTCGCGAGCTAGGATAAACGTTCCAGCCAGAGTCCATGCGGATTGGGGTCCATCATCGCCGTTCGTTGTTCCGCTCCCAGTTGAAGTTCTGTTGCTTCGAGTTGTTCTATTGCTTGCATAGAGCAACCGTGGCAGGCATAGTGTCACCGTGCCGATGTAATCCCCTTGTAATATCGGAGACCTTGTATTCATATTCGTGTAATAATAGAAGGCTGGTTTGTTCTATGGTAAGCAGTGCCGTATTCCAGAAGACTTCTCCTCGATCTCTGGGCTGGAAAACGGGGTGTTCCGGTTTCTCTGAGCTGGGTGCCTCATAGATTGTATTTCCTTGTTGCAATCCGTACTAAATTCTCTGCGTGCCTAAAGTCAAAATAAGGCTTTTACCAAACACATAGTTGATGCAATCTTATGAGGAAAAACTTGAATTAGAAGTTTCTATCCCTACAAAGCTTTATGATGAGTGGGAACCTACTGCTAAAATTAAAATTAAAGATCATGAATGCTTTGCTTTGTGTGATTTGGGTGCAAGTGTTTCAACAATCCCAAAAACATTGTGTGATTTGTTAGGTTTTCATGAGCTTGATGATTGTTATTTAAATTTGCATCTTGCGGATTCTACCATTAAGAAACCTATGGGAAGGATTAATGATGTTCTTATTTTTCCCAGTAGGAATTATGTGCCCGTAGATTTCATTGTTCTTGGCAAATATTGGAATCCTTCATGTCCTATTATTCTTGGTAGACCTTTCCTTAGAACGATTGGTGCAACTATTGATATGAAGGAAGGAAATATTAGATTCCAATTTCCGTTAAGGAAAGGCATGGAACACTTCCCTAGAAAGAAAATCAAATTACCTTATGAATCTATTATGAGAGCCGCTTATGGATTGCCTACTAAAGATGGCAATAGCTAGATCTATTATTGTATCGTGCCTAGCTAGGGGCGTTAAAAGATAACGCTTTTTGGGAGGAAAACCAATTTTATTTTATTTGTTTTTGCTTCTGTTTAGGAATAAATATTGCATCTAGATTATTTTAGATGTGGTTTTTTGTTTTAATTAGTGTTTGTGCCAAGTAGAACCTTTGGGCATTGAATACGATGAGTATAGTAAAAACTTACACATAAAGTGCATTGAATATGATGAGAAGTTTGATACTTGATGATTGTTTTGAGATATGAGGATGGTGATATTAGAGTCATGCTAGTAGAGTAGTTGTGAATTTGAGAAATACTTGTTTTAAGGTTTGCAAGTCCCATAGCATGCACGTATGGTAAACGATGTGTGACAAATTTGAAGCATGAGGTATTTCATTGAGTGTCATCCTTTGTGTGGAGGTCGGGATCGCGCGATGATTAACTCCTACCAACCCTTCCCCTAGGAGCATGCGTGTAGTACTTTGTTTTGATGACTTGTAGATTTTTGCAATAAGTATGTGAGTTCTTTATGACTAATGTTGAGTCCATGGATTATACGCACTCTCACCCTTCCCCCATTGCTAGCCTCTCTTGTTCCGCGCAACTTTCGCCGGTACCACACACCCACCATATACCTTCCTCAAAAGAGCCACCATACCTACCTATCATGGCATTTCCATAGCCATTCCGAGATATATTGCCATGCAACTTTTCACCATTTCATTTGATATGACAGCTTCATCATTGTCATATCGCCATGTATAATCATGTAGTTCACATTGTATTGGTGGCTAGGCCACCATGCATAATTTTTTTCATACATGTCACTCTTGATTCATTGCACATCCCGGTACACCACTGGAGGTATTCATATAGAGTCATACTTTGTTCTAGTATCGAGTTGTAAATCAATATAAGTCTGATGATCATCATTATTAGAGCATTGTCCCAAAGAAAAAAAAGGAAAGGCCAAAGAAAAAAAGAAAGGCTTAAAAAAGAAAAGAAAAAAAAGGGACAATGCTACTATCTTTTTTTCCACACTTGTGCTTCAAAGTAGCACCATGATCTTCATGATAGAGAGTCTGTTGTTCAGTCAATTAAATATACTAGTGGGAATTTTCATTATAGAACGTGGCTTGTATATTCCAATGATGGGCTTCCTCAAATGCCCTAGATCTTCGTGAGCAAGCAAGTTGGATGCGCACCCACTTAGTTCCTTTTGTTGAGCTTTCATGCATTTATATCTCTAGTGCATCTGTTGCATGGCAATCCCTACTCACTCACATTGATATCTATTGATGGGCATCTCCATAGCCTATTGATACACATAGTTGATGTGAGACCATCTTCTTCTTTTTGGTCTTCTCCACAACCACTACTCTATTCCACATAGTGCTATGTCCACGGCTCACGCTCATATATGCGTGAAAGTTGAAAGAGTTTGAAAAATTGAAGTATGAAACAAGTGCTTGGCTGAAACCGGGGTTGTGCATGATTGGAGTATTTTGTGTGACAAAGAAGGAGCATAGCCTAACTATATGATTTTGTAGGGATGAACTTTCTTTGGCCATGTTATTTTTAGAAGACATGATTGCTTTGTTAGTTTGCTTGAATTATTATTATTCTTATGTCAATATGAACTTTTATCTTAAATCTTTCGGATCTGAACATTCATGCAACAATAAAGAAATTACATCGAGAATTTAGCATTCCACATCAAAAATTCTATTTTTATCATTTACCTACTCAAGGACGAACAAGAATTAAGCTTGGGGATGCTTGATACGTCTCCAATGCATCTATAATTTTTGATTGTTCCATGCTTTTATATATTCTGTTTTGGATGTTTAATGGGCTTTATTTTACACTTTTATATTATTTTTGGGACTAACCTAATTTTTCCGTGCTTGTACCCCAAAAACATCGAGGAAACAGAGAAAACCCTAATTCCACCGCCGCAACCTTCTGTACCCGTTAGATCCCATCTTGGGGCCTGTTCCGGAGCTCCACCGGTCTACCACAGAGTGCTTCTACATCAACACCATAGCCTCACCAATGAGTTGTGAGTAGTTTACCACAGACCTTCGGGTCCATAGTTATTAGCTAGATGGCTTCTTCTCTCTTTTTGGATCTCAATACAAAGTTCTCGATCTTCGAGGAGATCTATTCAATGTAATCTTTGTCGCGGTGTGTTTCTCCAGATCCGATGAATTGTGGGTTTATGATCAAGATTATCTACGAACAATATTTGATTCTTTTTTGAAATCTTTCATTTATGATTAGAATATCCTTGCAAGTCTCTTCGAATTATTGGTTTGGTTTGGCCTACTAGATCTATAGTTCTTGCAATGGGAGAAGTGCTTGGCTTTGGGTTCAATCTTGCGGTGTCCTCTCCCAGTGACAGTAGGTGCATGAAGGCAGGTATTGTATTGTTGCCATCGAGGATAAAAAATGGGGTTTATATCATGTTGCTTGAGTTTATCCCTCTACATCATGTCATCTTGCTTAAAGCATTACTATTTTCTTATGAACTTAATACTCTATATGCATGCTGGATAGCGGTCGATGTGTGGAGTAATAGTAGTAGATGCATAATCGTTTCGGTCTACTTGTCACGGACGTGATGCCTATATATAATGATCATGCCTAGATATTATCATAAATATGCGCTTTTCTATCAATTACTCGACAGTAATTTGTTCACCCACCGTAGAATTCTGCTATCATGAGAGGAGCTCCTAGTGAAACCTATGGCCCCCGGGTCTATTCTCAACATATTAATATTCCTTCTACTTTACTTTGCTTTATTTACTTTCTGTTCTCATACCAAAAATAACAAAAGTATCATACTATCCTATCTATCAGATCTCACTTTTGTAAGTGACCGCAAAGGGATTGACAACCCCTTATCGCATTGGCTGCGAAGTTCTTATTTGTTTGTGCAGGTGCGAGGGACTCGCGCATGGTCTCCTAATATATTGATACATTGGTTCTCAAAAACCGAGGGAAATACTTACGCTACTATGCTGCATCACCCTTTCCTCTTCGAGGAAATAAAACGCAAGCTCGAGAAGTAGAAAACAGCAACGGGCCCAGATGGCAGATAACCTCCGGCACGACGTGGCACGAGTTAGGGGCGCCGCTCACCCAATGTGTTTCGTAGACAAGGTGATGGAACATCAATTTCCCGAAGGGATTAAACATGTTAAAAATCAAAAAATACGACGGATTTACATATCCGGCTGTGTGGATTGAAGATTTGCTTCTCCACATACATATGGCATGAGGGGACGGCCTCCAGGCCGTAAAATATTTGCCATTAAAGCTCAAAGGACCAGCCAGGCATTGGCTAAATAGCCTCCCCGAAAAACTCAAAAGGATGTTGGGAGGAACTCAAGGATGCCGTCTGAACAAACTTCCAAGGCACTTATGTCTGGCCTCCAGACATCGAAGACCTGAGCCATGTGGTCCAACAGCCCGGAGAATCAGCTCGGCAATTCTGGTATCGGTTTTTGACAAGAAGAACTAGATTATCGACTGTCCGGATGCTGAAGACATAGTCACTTTCAAGCACAATATCTGGGACGAATGACTAGCACGCCAACTCGGCCAGGACAAACCAATGACGATGTCTCCACTTACATCTCTGATGACCCGCTTCTGCGTGGGGGAAGATAGTTGATTGGCTTGTAGAAGCATCAACCCAGAAGACCCCAACACCTCAGAAGTCCGGGACGGAAACGAGAGGCCATGACGCAATAGGAATAAGCATCGCCAGAGAGACGGTGAAGCCGAAGACATGGTGGTGAATGCCAGATTTTGCAACCGCAAATCAAGATCACGGAAAAGGCCCTCTAAAGGCAACCAAGAGAACCAACCAAGATTGACATAATCTTGGACCGGCCCTACCAGATCCACGAAACCTCTTACAAGGCCGCTAACCACAACAACCGTAACTGTTGGGTGATAAAATAAGCTGTCAAGCTCACAACCGAGGAGTCAGGAAAAAGCCCCCATGGCGAGGACGAGGAGGAGCCTCACAGGCCGAATAATGGAGGCCAAAAACAGTTCCCTCCTGAGGTCAAGACGGTGAATACGAAAACACGCACTACGGGATTTTTACGAAGTTGAGCCCATAGCCCCGAAATTCAAACTGTGGTAGGCATGCCCGATCAACTTCGGCCGCAGGGGCCATCCAACTAGTATCCATCATGGAGGATCGGCGGCCCTGTTTCCCGACCCCATTATCGATGGGTAACACCTAAGTGTGTCCTTATGGACGGAAGCAGTAGCCTCAATCTGATCTATGCAGATACAGTGAGGAAAATGGGAATCGATCCATCAAGGATCATACCCAGTAACACTACGTTCAAGGGAGTTATCCCAGGTGTAGAGGCCCGCTGCTCGGGCACCGTGACTCTAGAAGTAGTGTTCGGCTCGGCGGACAACTTCCGCAGTGAAGACTTGATCGTCGATATAGTCCCCTTTTGGAGCGGCTATCACGCCCTCGTTGGCCGGACAAGTTTGCCCATTTCAACATTATCCTGCATTACGCATACCTGAAATTAAAAATTCCAGGACACAACAGCGTCATCATGGTCAATGACAATACGGAAAGCTCACTCTGGACCGAGGAACACACCACAACCCTGGCAGCTGAAGTCTACACCAACATCGAAGGGACAAGATACCATCCCACCATCAAGGCCCAAGAAGCAGGTAAAGGAGCTCGAGCCTTATCCCCGATCTGGGAGCCTCCCTGCGTTCATCGTAAGTAGGGTGTCGGATCTTGGGTTCCGGCAAAACCATTGAGGTTCAAACATTGGGTGTGCATGAAGATATCTCCTTCCGCCCTAGTTCGCTTTCACACCGATTACTAGGCCTAGCTCGTCGAACTTGAAGAACAAGGGACACAAGGGTTTATACTAGTTCGGGCCACCGTTGCGGTGTAATACCCTAATCCAGTGTGGTATGGTAGATTGCCTTGTAGGGTGGGGAAGAACTAGTACATGGGAAGAACAGCCTCCTGAGGAGAGGTGTTCCTGCACTCGGATGAGCTTGTGGGTGCGTGAAGGTCTCAGTGAGCCGATCCCCTAGGTTGGGTCAGCTCAGATCAGATGCCCCATATGGTGGTGGCTAGTCCTATTTATGGAGGCCTAGGTCCTCTTCCCAAATATTGAGCGGGAAGGCATCCCACAACGGCCAATTTTGAGGGGGGGGGGCAGCTAGTACAAGCTATCCTGACAAAAGGTGGTCTTTGCCTGCCAAAGGCTCTCGTGGTGACGCCGCCGTGGTCTCCGCGATGACCTTCGCTCTATCATCCTGTTGGTCTTGGTCTTGTTGCACTGATATGGAAACCTTTGCCTGATGCCTCGGGACTCTTCGCCTACGCCTGCGGCTTTAGCACCAAAGAGGAAACTGGCACCCTACGCCCGCTGGCGCCCACCTGGCCTTGGTCGTCATGGCTCATGTCATGAGGACCTACTGAGGTGCCCCTTGCCTTGATATCTCCGCTCCTCAGGAGCCAACCTAGTGAGGCCGCCCTAGGGAAGGTCTTGCGTCGTCCGCCTCGCAAGGGTCTTGAGTGGTTGCTGATGAGGTTGGTTGTACTAGGCCACTGGATGAGCCACGCCTTGGGCGGCAGGCAGGCAAGTCTGGGTACCCCCGTTCCCAGAACGCCGACAGTAGCCCCTGGGACCGGGGTGGGCTCAGAGTTGACTTCGCGACGAAGCAAAGGGTCGAGTGCCGAGCGCCGCGGGCCCCAAAAGCTTGCGACCTTGATTGACGTGTGGCAATTGATTGAACGTGGGCATCTACACTCCGCCACTCCGCCTCGGCAACTGCACGGCTCTACAAGTCCCTACATGCACGAAAGACCATCATTATCTGCGAATATGGAGGCCGATGGTTGGCCTTCTCCTAGCTGTAAGTAAGGCGACGGACGGGCCCTCATAACCCATCATCTTCCTCCATTCGTGTTGCTTCTTCTTCTTCTTCCTTGCTCCTTGCTTGGCAGCGCCACCTATGGCGCCGATTCGACGATTTTTCGCCGCCGACAAGGGGAAGATCTTCATGAGGAGCCGGAGTTGCTCCCGCCGAAGAAAAGGCTGTTCCGCCTGCGTGGTGCTGTCCTGAGGCCAGAAGTGACGAGGCCTTGGCACGAGCGGCCTTCCCGCAGCTACCCGCTGCCGCCCGCGGTATGGCCGCGTCGAGCGTGTCGTCGTGGTGCACGCCGATGTGCCACAGACGCACGTTGGAAGATCCATGCGCGAGTTCGTGGTGTGGTCAGCGACGCCTCCTAGCTCCTGGATCTGCTTCACGCCATCCTTCTCTACAGAGATGCCGCCGAGGGGGCCGCTCGAGCTGTGGCTGCAGCACGCTGAGTGCCAGGCCCCAGCAACGAGGGCTGAGGTTGAGTTCGTCTCCCCCGGTAAGATCTTCATGGCCCGCGGATGGGGCGAGGTAGCCCGCGTCTACCGCGCGGAGGGCACCCTTACCATCCACTTCGAGTACGATGGCGCCTCTGCGCTGCTCTTCCAAGTGTTCGACGAAGAAGGGCGCTGCCTGGAATGCAGCCCCAGAGGGGGATGTCGGGAAGGCCCAGCGCCGGGCGCCATGCTAGCCATCGACCCCGCCATCAGCTCTCCCAGCAATAGTGAAGGGCCTCGGGAGTCCAACAGCTTTCCTGAGGCCGATAAGTCTCAGGAGACGAGCGATGATAGCTACGTGCCTCCAATCTTGCGCCGTGCTCGAAGCGCATCAGCTCCACGAGCTTGTCGCCGCCTGCGACTTGAGCAGTTTTGGAGGCTGCCCATCGTGGCCCACTATTTATGATGGCATCGACGATGGTAGCTGTAGCTAGCGCTTCCTGGAATCCCTTCCTAGTGTTCCCTGCGAGGAATCAAGGCCAACTCCATGGGGGTGTGTAAAGACCTTGTAATGCTTTTGCTCCTGTTTTATTATCCTTGCTAATATACTTTGTTTGCAAGCCTCGTTCCAGCAATATCGCTCCTTTTTATCCTTTCAGTAGCTTGGTGCTCTAGGCCGGCAGGTCCCAGTCCCAAGGCAGGCTACAGCCGTCGCTGGTATGCCAGGTCGCGATGCCATGGTCAAGGACAGGTGGTGACTGGCCCAAGGTACGGTAAGAGCTCCTGAGGCGCAATGCTCGAGAGGTCCCCCTTGGCGTGCAAGCAACTTCCGGAAGCTAAAAAGGGAGGTGGCATTGTCGACATGTGACTGTTGAATCCAACTCTTCAAGTGATGGCGGCATACTGATGGGGTTCACAACTTATCTTGATGGGTATGAGGTGAATCCTAATGCAACGTGCCTCGCTCATTTCCGAGGCTGCGTGGCCGAGATTTCGCGATTTCCTTCCCGCTTGCCCTAGGGTTTTGCATTGGCAGAGCCCGGCCCCGCGCGTACCTCAGCCGGCGTTGGCTTGTCTGGATCACTAGGACAAGACCAAGGGGTGAGGGGCTACCGGACTAGTTAAGCTCCTGAGTCGCGATGCTCAGGAGTCCCCCTTGATGTGTGAACGACCCTTGGGAAGGAAATGTTGGACTTAGTCCTTGATGTTCTGCGACGGCAGGGCCCAGCCCCGCGCGTACCTCAGCCGCCGCTGGCTTGTCCGGGTCACCAGGACAAGACCAGGGGGTGAGGGGTTATGGTGCCAGTTAGGCCATAGGGCCACGATGCCCAAGTGTCCCCCATGACATATGAACAGGCCAGAGCTCTCTAAGTCGGCCTCCGCTCCCCTTGTCCTTCTTGATGCTCTATGTCCTCGGGTCCCGGCCCTCGACCGAAGCTCAGCCGCTACTGGTATGCCAGGTCGCGGTGCCGTGGTCAAGGCCATGGGGTGAGGGCTGGAGAGTCAGTAGGAGCCCCTGAGACGCGATTCTCAGAGCCCCCCCCCCTTTAACGTGCAAGTGAATTAAGTGGGGAGGGGAGACCGGCAGAGTCGCCTGCCATTGTGCTCCTGAGGTTCCTGTGGGTTAGCTTGAAACAACATCCTTTGGAACTGCACGTACCGTCGGGCCTCTGATAATTACGTAGGAATACGAAGGCACCGAGGACCTGGTGAGGTGACGCGTGCGGAGCGGGCCGCGGGTCAGAGCTCGATCTCCCGGATTTGTCAGTGTTGCAGGGACTAACTCGAGTACAAGCGCCGTGCCGATGTATGCCGCCCCATTCGCGAGATGAGCAGAAGTGCATTAGGCAATGGGGGAAGCCATAAGAGGTGATGAGTGAGTAGGTGCTGTTTGTGAGGCAAATCGTAGGAGGAAATAAGCTAAACCAAGCGTCACAAAATGAGATGCATGCCACGAGGACGACCCGTGTGGCCTGGGGATGATGCGGCCCGAGGGGGCGCCCCCAACAAATTAAGCTAAAGATGCAAAAGGATACACGCCACAGGGATAGGACTGTGCGACCTGGGAATGATGCAGCCCGAGGGGCGCTCCCAGCTGAACAAAACTGGAAAATGTCACCTGGCATAGTTGCTGAAGTAGTGTTGGTGCAGCTGAAGACGCTTGATGCAGATGCCATTCCTTACGTGCCGCCTGGCTCCGGGGCCTTGTGAGGCTCCGGAGGTTCCCAGAGCTCGGGAAGAACCAAAGCCACCTCTGCCAAGATCTACTGATGTATAGCCTCATGAGTCGCTAGGACCTTCCGCATGTGGCGCTGGTGTAGGGTCGCTTGGTTCGGCAAGCCGAAGGGCATGCGAACGTAGCTGTGAGGGGGCCCTCACACTAGCCCACCAGAGAGGGCCAGTAGAGCTCCTAAGACGTGATCCAGTTGAGTGATGGGACATTAACGCAGACGCGCAGCCCGTCGCCCGACCCTGGGGTGACAGCTACACTCCGAGGTGCCGGACAGCGCTCGCTCCGCATTGCTCTTGGCAGCTGCAAGTCTTCGATGGTTTGGCTGATGAACTCCTGAGCGCATCGTGCCTCATGCCTTGAGGCCTCAGGAGGGACACGTGGCACGAAGAACGCCTCCACATGGTGCCCGAGCGCCTCCCTCAAGACATTGGCTAGGTCAGAGGCCCTCCAGATGAGAGCCCCCGAGCCCGGACTGAGGGGAGCATCGGGTGCACCTTCCAATGCGAGGGAGGGAGACACCGCATCCCTGGGCGCAGGTCCTGAGGTGCGGCCACCAGGCGCCGCAACTTTATGTGGATCCAGTGTGAGCAGCTGCTTCTTCTTCTTGGGGATGGCCTCAGGAGGGTAGACGGTGCTATCGTTGTCTGGATCCTCGACCGTCGCCGCCTGGTAAGCGCGCTCGAGTGAGCACACTGCGTCCTTCTCTTCGCAAGCGACGATGATGCCGCCGCCGCTTCCTGGCATCTTGAGGACATTGTAGTCGTGGCGAGTCACTGCCATGAACTTGGCCAGGGCTGGGTACCCGAGGATGGTGTTGTATGGTAGACGAATGTGAGCGAAGTCGAAGTCGATGAGCTTAGTGTGGTAGTTGTCGTGCTTGCCAAAGGCGACAGGCACGCAGACCATCCCTATGGTGGTGGTGAAACCGTCAATCACTCCGGAGAAGGGCTTGGTAGGTAGTAGCTAGTCATACGGTACTTGGAGACTGTCGAATGTCTCGACGGACAGGACATTGAGCACTGCGCTGCCATCGATGAGGGTCTTGGTAACTTGAGCGTTGCTGATGACGGGCGAGCAAAGCATCGGGAGGGCGCCGTCCATCGCCACGCAAAGGTGATGGGGCACTTGGACCACCTTAGTGGGCGCATGGCTTCGAGCTTAGGGAGAGCCGCGTTTACTTCTCAGGAAAACTGCTTGAAGAGGCGTTGAGAGGCTAGGGCCTACGCTCCGCCCAAGATGCAGGCAATGGCGCGAGGTTCCTGGAAGCCCCCAGCCCCCTCGTCCTGGTCATCTTTCTTTCTTCGTGGCGGTAGAGGAGGGAGGTCGGCCTTGCCCTGGGGACGGTCCTCGCGAGATTGGTCCCTCCAGGCACCCTCACGAGGCAGGTCCCTCCATGCATCCTCACGAGGCTGATCGCGCCAACGGTCCTCCCGAGGCTGATCACGCCACTCCTGGCGTGGGCCACGGTCATCCCAGCGTCCCCCGGTCCGACTTCCTCCATGGCCATAAACACAGTTTCTGCGCTCGGGGCGTTGACTGACATGTCCTTCGCGGAGGGCCCTGAGCTCTTGGCAGTCATTGGCGTTATGTTGTGCATGTTGTGGAAGGCGCAAAACGGACGGCGGTTCTTGGATGATTCTGGGTAGTCGCGGCCATGCTTCATCTCTAACTCAGTTGCAAGCACTATCACTCCCTTGCGATTCACATCCTTGCTCTTGGCCTTCTTGTCTTCAGGGTCAGCAGCGCGGAGCTCAAAGAGGGAGAGGCGCCCCTCCTCAGGTCTGGGGCACTTGGTCGCAAGGTTGAACAACTCTAGGGTCGTGCACAGATCTTCGTGGATGGCGAGCTCCTACTTCATCTTGACGTCACGGACACCATCTGAGAACGCTGAAATGATGGCCTCACCCATGACCTTGCGTATCTTGATGCGGACACTGTTGAACCGCTGGATGAACTTCTGCAGGGTTTTTCCTGGTTGTTTCTCCTGGGTGCCCTCGAAGTTGGCAATGAACTGCTCGTGCATCTCACCCTAGGTGGAGATTGATCCCGCGGGCAGGTTCAGGAGCCACGAGCGCACGCCGTCCTTGAGAGCCATGGGGAACCAGTTCGCCATGATCTTCTCGTTGCTCCCAGATGCTTCGATGCTCATCTCGTAGAGCTTTAGGAATTCAGCATGGTCGGGGGGTGTCGTCGTAGCGTGGAGGCAGGTCGATCTTGAACTTCCCAGGCCAGTTGATGTTGTCTAGCTCGGGGGCAATGGCCTTGCAGCCTGCTGTCGACACCGAAGCTTTTCGGGGAGGCAGAGCTTCGTCTTGGTCCTCGCGTGCCACCACGGCAGGGGGCGCACGGTCTCGCCACGGCGGTGGAGGGAGCGCTGGCGCACCTCCTCGGGGCCGCTGGATCTCTTGGCAGCTTCCTTCTTCGTGCACTGGCGCTGTGCGTGGGAGGTCGCGTCGTGGGGCCATGTGCCTTGGGTCGTGGACGACGCCTTGATGTAGAGGTGGCAGAGGCGCTTCATGGGCCACGTCGCTCACATGGGGAGGCAGGCGAGGCAGCGAAAGGGATGATGCAGGAGAGCCCCTAGCGGCGCTGATGACCTCGGCGATGTGGTCGAGCCATTCTTCGTAGAAGTCGTCGACGGGGCGGTTGCGCAGGAGCTCACGTGCCATGAGCAACGCGGCCTGCGCGTGTGTGGCGGGCGTGAGACGATGAGCCCGCCGGGGTCAGTGACGGGGTCGTGGTGCGTCCGTCTTGCCGCACGGAGGGGTGCATAGACAAGGCCTGCTGCTCGTGCCGCGCCGAGCCGGTGGCGGCGTTGGCAGCAGGCGATGGAGAATAGCGAGGTGGTCCACCGGCGGGAGTTGTCTGAGCAACGTGGGCGGCAAGGGCGGCCCGCCGCTTAGCACAGGCTCTGCCAGTGTCGGCCATAGAACCGGTGGGATGACGAAGCATGGATCGACGGAAGGGAAGCTTCGGCACACCCCTACCTGGCGCGCCAAATGTCGGATCTTGCGTTCCGTCAAAACCCTTGAGGTTCGAACACTGGGTGTGCACGAAGATCTCTCCTTCCGCCCTAGTTCTCTCTCGCACCGATTCCTACGCCTAGCTCGTCGAACCCGAAGAACAAGGGACACAAGGGTTTATACTGGTTCGGGCCACCGTTGCGGTGTAATACCCTAATCCAATGTGGTGTGGAGGATTGCCTTGTAGGCTAGGGAAGAACTAGTACATGGGAAGAACAGCTTCCTGAGGAGAGGTTTTCTTGCGCTCGGATGAGCTTGTGGGTGTGTGAAGGTCTCAATGAGCCGATCCCTTAGGTTGGGTCAGCTCCAGACCAGATGCCCTATATGGTGGTGGCTAGTCCTATTTATCGAGGCCCGGGTCCTCTTCCCAAATATTGAGCGGCAAGGGGTCCCACAACGGCCAATTTTGAAGGGGGACAGTTAGTACAAGCTATCCTAACAAAAGGTGGTCTTTGCCTGCCAAAGGCTCTGGTGGTGATGCCGCCATGGGCTCCGCGAAGACCTCCGCTCTGCCGTCCTGCTGATCTTGGTCTTGTTACACCGATATGGAAACCTTTGCCTGATGCCTCGGGACTCTTCGCCCGCGCCTGCCCCTTTTGCACCAAAGAGGAAACTGGCACCCTGCGCCCGCTGGCGCCCGCCTGGCCTTGGTCGTCATGGCTCACGTCACGAGGACCTCATGAGGTGCCCCTTTCCTGGATATCTCCGCTCCTCCGGAGCTAGCCTAGTGAGGCCGCCCCAGGGGAGGTATTGCGTCGTCCGCCTCGCGAGGCTCGGCCCTTCGCGAGTGTCTTGAGTGGTTGCTGATGAGGTTGGTCCATACCAGGCCGCTAGATGAGCCACGCCCTAGGCCGCAGGCAGGCAAGTCTGCGTACCCCCATTCCCAGAACGCCAACATAGGGATACACTCCCCACATCATAACCTTATTCGCAGACTATGTGCCTCACTAGCACAATTTTGTGCTCAAGATACCGTGGGTCGCCGTGGGGCCTAAAGATAAACCAAAACACCATGTGTTCGGCTCAACTTAACTATGGTCAAGTACCTTCGGACATTAACGGGCGCCATCTCGGACCCATTCACAATTAAGCTCTAACAGCTCGGCTACTTCTCAAGGCCCCTACTCAAGGGCTGAGGGAGTCCTGGATTGAGGGGTCCTCATGATTCCGGATAAACTCATGGTGGGCCGGACTGATGGTCCGTGAAGATCATTGTTGAAGATCGTCTCTCGTATCCGGATAGGACTCATGTATGTGTATAATGGCAGGTTATAGGTTCGGATGTAATATTTCCTTCTTCTGCATGTTGGTTGTGTACAAACCCTAGGACCTCCGGTGCATATAAACGAGAGGATTTATTCCGTAGAGGCTAGAGAATAACAAAATGATAGGCTAGGGTTTTAGGGTTTAGCCATCACGATCTCGAGGTAGATCAACTCTTGTAATCATATTCATCAAGATCAATATAGCGGGAAGTAGGGTATAACCTCGATCGAGAGGGCCTGAACTTGGGTAAACATCGTGTCCCCAGTCTCCTGTTACCATCGATCCTCAGACGCATAGTTCGGGACCCCCTACATGAATTCCGCCGGTTTTGACACCGACATTGGTGCTTTCATTGAGAGCTCCACTATGCCGTCGACCGAAGGACTGATGGATTAATTCGTCCACCATGACGGCACCACCGAGGGAATTTTCCCTCCCGGCCAGCTTTTTGTCTTCTGCGGCTTCATGCTCCGTGCCAACACAGAAGGCCACCTCGAGCAGGTTGAGAGCTACACCCCTGGCCATCAGGTCAGGTTTGGAAGCTTGAACTACGTTGCTAATATCTGCGGAGACTTGATCTTCGACGGATTCGAGCCCACGGCAATCTCTCCCTGCCACCACGATGAACATGACCTAACTATTTCACCGGACCGCCTCCAGGGAATAGCACCTGTAACCGTTCTGGCCCTAGATCCGGAACAAATGGCGTCACCTGAGGACGGGAAGCTCAACCCCGCCGCAGACTCAACAGCGCTGGAGCCGCACACAGACCCAACTCTGAGTGGGATCTAGGTTACCGGAACTCCGGACTTGTTTCCGGCTGTAGGTGCCAAACAATGCACATCTTCGCCATTCAATCATGATCAGGCGTCTATCGCCGAATTCAGTGTTGTAGATATCTTCCGGCACTCACCCTTTGGCAATGTGCTAAATTCGTATAAATCTATCTCCTTAGCTGGGGACACACAGTCGAATTATATCCAGTTCAAACTGGACGCTGATGATGGAGAATTTCACTACCTACCCACCACCCACTTGGTAGCCATGGTTGAAGATCTAACTGATCTACTTGACTACGCTTCCGAAGACTTCGAAGGGATGGACCTCGAAGACGGAGCAGATCTAGACCAAAACCGACCCGTAACTGGGCGATGGACAGCTATGTCTTCATACAATGTGTATATGGTGGATACACATAAGGATAAGGAGGGCGACGGCGAAAATGATCCCGCAAAGGACAAGCCTGTCGATGAACCTCCCAAGCGTCTGCGTCCGAAGCACCGAACTAAATCCCGTAAAGGGAAAGATAGCAACACTTTCACTGACGACGGTGACAGTCCGGAGCAAGCCGAAGACCCCGCAGAACCAGCGATGGAGCAGGACGAGCGAGAAGATGGCGAACATTGTCCGTAACCGCTGTCCGACGACAGCGATGCCGAAGACAGCAATTACGAACCTGTCTGCGAAGAGGATGTTAGCCTGGGCGACGACGAATACATCGTCCCAGAAGAACCCTTAGAACAAAAGCGCTTCCATCAGTGGCTTATTGCCACCGCAAGGAGCCTGAAAAAGTAGCAGCAACGGCTTCGAGCCGCACAGGACACGCTCAATGATAGATGGAATGAAGTGCTAGACACTGAGCAAAAATATGGCTACAATCGCCAGAACAAAGGCTATCCTAAGCGTAAACTGCTGCTAGAATTCGACGACGAGGCTACTGCACCTATACCACCAAAGAATAACACCGCCGACAAGCCCGACCGACCACCTCATGGACGGGACAGGGTGGTTAGCAACGGCGTACACAAGCCCGCACCCTCGCCCCATAAAGGAAAGGAGGATGCGGCTCAGGGCTGGAAACATGATCTGCGTGAGGACCTGAATAAAAAGGCTGGCAAGACCAGATCCATCTACGGATCCAGGGACCATCCTCCCGAACGGAATGTCAGCTCTGAAGCCAATCATGCCGGTCATATACCAGTTCGAGGTCAATACCGAACATCACAACCATCGGACATACGCCACGACATAGCAAAATATAGGGGTGCCGCACACCCTCTGTGCTTCACCGATGAGGTGCTAGATCACGACTTTCCAAAAGGATTTAAACCCATAAATATCGAGGCGTATGATGGAACAATGGATCCTACTGTCTGGATAGAAGACTTTATTCTTCACATCGACATTGCTCGCGTAGATGATCCCCACGCCATCAAATACTTACTCCTCAAGCTGAAAGGACCAGCTCGGTACTGGCTAAACAGCCTCCCAGAGAACTCCATTGGGAGTTGGGAAGAACTTGAGGATGCTTTTCGGGCCAATTTTCAAGGTACCTATGTCCAACCCCCGGATGCTGATGATCTAAGTCACATCATCCAACAACCCGGGGAGTCAGCCCGCAAGCGTTGGAATCGGTTTCTCACTAAGAAGAACCAAATCGTCGACTCTCCGGACGCCGAAGCCTTAGCGGCCTTATAGTATAGTGTCTGGGACGAATGGCAAGCTAGACACCTCAGACAGGAAAAGCTGAGGATAATGGCAGCCCTAACTACACTCGTGACCCGTTTTTGCACGAGCGAGGACAGCTGGTTAGCTCGTAGCAGCACCAGCGACCCTTGAACATCTGGAGTTAGGGACGGCAATGGAAAGGCACGACGTAATAAAAACAAATGTCGAAGTAATGCTGGAAGCCCAGATGATACATCGGTAAACGCTGGATTCAACGTCTCCAGACCCGGTCAATGGAAGATGCCATTCAAAGGCAACAAAGACGGGCCATCTAGCCTGGACAAAATATTAGATAGGCCCTGCAAGATCCATGGCACCACATACAAACCTACAAACCATAGCAACCGTAATTTTTGGGTCTTCAAGCATGCTGGAAAGCTCAACGCCGAACACAAGTGAAAGGGACCTCAGAGCGAAGACGAGGATGAACCTCGCCAGCCGAACACAGGGGGACAGAAGAAATTTCCACCGGAGATCAAAACAGTGAACATGATCTATGCCACTCATATCCCAAAGAGGGAGTGCATGCGCGTACTCCGAGATGTATACGCCGTCGAGCCTGTTGCCCCAAAATTCAACCCATGATCGACCTGTTCGATCACTTTTGATTGCATGGATCATCCGACTAGTATCCATCACGGGGGTTCGGTTGCCCTAGTGCTCGACCCAATAATTGATGGATACCATCTCACTCGAGTCCTTATGGATAGTGCCAGCAGTCTCAATCTGATATATCAGGACACTGTTCGCAAGATTGGGATCGACCCATCAAGAATCAAGCCAAGAAGCACGACCATTAAAGGAGTGATACCAGGCGTAGATGCCCGCTGCATGGGCTCTTTAACATTGGAGGTCCTATTCGGCTCTCCTGATAACTTTCGAAGCGAAGAGCTAATCTTCGACATAGCTCTGTTCTGAAGTGGCTATCATGCACTACTCGGAAGAACGGCCTACGCCCGCTTTAATGCAGTCCCGCATTATGCTTATATAAAGCTTAAAATGTCTGGACCACATGGCGTCATCACGGTCAATGGAAATATGGAGCGCTCTCTCCGTATGGAGGACACTGCGGCCTTAGCAGTGGAAGTCCAAAACGACCTATTCAAGCCGGACAGCCTATCGGTCGTTAGAAGCGTGGACACAGCTAAACGTGTCCAGCATACGCCTCAGTGCGGCAGCTCAGTTGAACCTGAGCTAGATTAGCAGTTACGCCCCCATCAACTGCCCCATAAGATGATAGCATACGTGCCTCGTGTACATAATTATGCCCTCAAAATCCCTTGGGCGGCGCTGGGGGCACACTGCATACAAATAGTCCATAGTTCGGATCGACCCTATTCGGACACTAAAATTATCTTTAAAAGTTCACTAAACGAACCGATTTTGTTTATGGCCACACCTGATCTCTTTTCTTTTCCAGGTTTTTTTTTGTTTTTCTCTTTTTTACAGATGGCTATCACACTCCCCCCTTCAAGGACACATCACAAAGGTGAAAATGGCGCAGACGTGCAGTAGTGACCCGCGCTAAGGTTTCTGTTTAGACCCTGTGTAAACCTTTTTTCTCTTTTTGTTTTATACTTTTTTGGCATGTAAAATGTCCAAGGAAGTTATCGACATTATTTGTAAACATACGGATCGCCGTACTATAACGGCATATTATAGAAACAACTTGTTTATATCGTGTTTGGAGTTTTATTCTCTCACCACCTATGTTCTCTCCCCATATCAGATTGCCACATATGCCTTGACAACAGGGTCCATTACCAGGGGCTGTATTCAGCCCGGTATATGTCAAAAAGTCCAAACACCTATAAGGAGTGTTCGGCGTCCTAGATATTCGCTTTACATGCACCAGTTCTGAATCGTGTCTTGGGTCAATAGTTGGGTTGCCCGACTCCTATGCTTACCCCTACGTTCCCGATTGTTCGGCTAGGGTGTAAAGGGAGAACTACTGCGATTGTACTTATGGCTCATCCTGTCAAGTACCTCAGTGGAGAAAGCCGAAAACTGACTGTCATGATATGTGAGAAATTGGTCCACGATCCGATGACTTAGTGTTATACTACTATCAATGGAGATCTACCCCATTTTATACGAAGGGTTGGTTTTTCCCCCAGCTGCTTGCAAATGGATACCTTAATTCGGAAATACAATATTCACACCAGGGGCTAGTACCTAGCCCCACTTGTCAAACTCCTATGGCTAAGTGAAAGCATAACGCCACATAGTCTGATTGCCTGGTTCGCTCCGCATACACCTCCTGCACGGACCAAGACATTGGATAAAGAGTGTATGTGCATATGACCGAACACCCCAGTACTATTCACGCGGGGGCAGAAGCCGACGACTGGAAACTTTCAGAGTTAAACAAACGGCTGCACGGGAGGTTAACGTCACTCACAATATAATAGCGCAAAAGTTATATACATCGGTTCATAAGCTCAAGTCTTTACAACCGGATACAATTACTTGAAGATGATATCTTTTGTGCACTAGCCTTCCACAAGGCGGGAGCCTTCTATGACGTCCTCAAAGTGTCTCTCCAGCTTGCGGTGCTCCTTGACTTTGGGCGGGCCAGAAGTAGCTATATCCTGCATCTTCATCTTCGCTTAGTGCACTTTTACACGAGCAAAGGCCATCCGAGCACCCTCTATGCAGGCCGAACGCTTCAACGCGTCGACCCGTGGACTCGCTTCGACGAGCCGCTTCACCAATCCGAAGTAACTACTTGGGACTGGCTCAGCGGGCCATAGCTGGACTATCAAGTCCTTCATGGCCGAACCAGCCATATTGTGCAGCTCGACCAGCTTCTTCATCTGGTCGTTGAGGGGCACCTGATATTTTGGTGCATAGAACTGCGACCAGAATATATTCTCCGTGTCGTTCCCTTCTGGGCTCGGAAGTATTGCGCGACGTCAGCGCTGCTCCTCGGAAGATCAGCAAACTCGCCTGGAGAACTCCATAATCATGTCAGCCCAAGGTACTTCCGCCCTCCGAAGATGCTGTGAAAGAGAAAATTCTTACCAGATGCTATCTCCCGCGCCTGCTTGTTATCTTCACACGCGCTGCGTCACTCACTTCGCGCTTCCTGCGCAGCCTTAACTGCCACAGTAAGCTTGGATGCTTGTTCTGAAGCCTTCAACTCCAATGCCTCATAGTTGCGAATATCATTTTGAGTTCTTCCTCGACTTTGGACACCCAAGAAACGTGCTATTGGCACGCGGCCTTTTCGGCCTCTAGATCGGCAACCGCTTTGTCAGCGATTGCCCTGCTCACCTCGGCCTCCTTCTTGGCCTTCGCGAGCTCGCCCTTGAGGGCCTCGAGCTCAGTGGTGCCAACTGTGTAATATAGAATATCATAAAGAGTTCATACACATACTCAATTACTTAGTCTTCTTGACATCTTAACTTTTTCAATCCGCATCACTTGCGTTTCATCTAAACGCTGGTTGACGCGGTCAAGGTCCGCGTTGGCCAACAAAAGCTTCCGATTTAGTTGGGAAACTTCTGCATCTCGTGCAGTTGCCGCAACTAGTGAAGCATGTTCAAATACAAAAGCATACAGTTCAACTCTTTAATATGCTATACTATGGATAGTTCGTTCGATTCTATTTTGAATCACTCAAAGCCTCAGGGGCTACAAGGGACATCATTTTAGTTTCTAGCCGTGAACGAACTGCATACATCCATTTTAGCGTGATCGGTCTTCCTCGTCATTCAATCAATCGTGATTTCATAGCTATATATGTCTATAAAACAAATAAAGTTACATAAAGAACATTACATGGCTTACATCAAAGCCTGTTAACAGGCTGTTGAAGGCTTCATTCAGTTCGCCTTTAACGAACTGAATCTTTTTCATCATCGCGCCCATCATGGTGCGATGCTCCTCCACGAGGGAATCACTCTGTAGTGCTCCCTCAAGAGGGTCCGGCGCCTCCGGATTGACCCCGTGCGCCTTCGTATCCTCCCCTTCCTTGGGGGTCTGGTCTTCGGACCCCGGAGTTGAGCTACGCTCCAGATCAGTATTCGGCGGGGCCCCGAATTGTTTGGGCGCCCCGTCTTCAGTCTCTATGGGGATTGTTTCCCCATGGGCAGCGGCAGCCGAGGTGTTACCCTCGGTCGCCCTATCACTTGCCCCGCCCCCATCTCTTTGAGCGGAAGACACATGCTGGGAGGACACTTTGGTGTCCCCGCCGGTCACGGGCGATGGAGCTCAGACCAGCGGGTCACTCTCCGTCTCTCCAGGCGCTAGAGAGTTCCCCTCCGATAAGGGGGCGTCGGGGTGTGCTCAGGGAGAGCTATAGGTCAGTAGGTGAGAAATACTGAGAAAGCGTTAAAATGCGAAATAAACAAGGTGCAGCAAGTAATATATCCAAACAAACTCATGTTTTGGTTGGGGGCTTCTCCCTAAGCTTCACCACAAAGCTATGTTCGGACGATGAGTCCAAACGAACGGGGAGGTTCAGCCTCCTCCGTGGTGCGGCCTTGCTTCATCAATAGCGGCCGCCCTCTTCTTCCCCCTGCCTTACGCACGGGACTCTTCTTCTTTTTCATCATCATCCTCCTCCTCTTCGCAGTAGAGGATGTTGATCTCCTCGGACTTCGCATCCGCAGGGCAAGGGCTCCTCTCAGCCTCCTTGCTCTTCTTCTTGGACTTCTTGTGAGGCGCCTTGTTTGGAGCCGGAACCAGCATCGTCGTCAGCCGAGGCATGTCTGGGTCTTCTGGCAAAGCCGCCGGACACTTAATCCGGATTGCCTTCTTCGTCCAGCCATGTATATCACGCAGAAACTCCAATTCTTATTATCATTAAATAAGAAGGGGATATATGTTCGGCATAATTTTTTATTACCTCTTGTGCGGTGAACGCGGTACTATAGCCCGCGTCCTCGGTTTCCTTCGGCCACTCCTTACAGCTCTTGAAGAGATGCTTCCAGATCTCTTTGTGCATAAAGCCGAAGAGATGCTTCAGGCGGATCTCCTGCCAGATCGAACTCCCATAGGGAGGAGTCCCGGCTTTGGCAAGGAAGGACAAGCGGGCCAGCATTACCTGGACCACGGTTGCGAGCTGATAGCCCTTAGAGATCATGCCACACACACAGCCTTGGAGTGCCGTCACCTCAACCCGAGACCCCCAGTTCGGACTCTTGTCGGTCCAGGAGGTTAGCCTCTCCGGGGGTCCAGATCTGAAAGCAGGTTCCGCCGCCCAGTTGGCATCGCGGGGTTCAGTGATATAGAACCACTCCTACTGCCAGACCTTGTTCGTCTCCACGAACGGCCACTTTGGCCAAGTTGCATTCAGGAGCTTGCTTATCATAGTGCCCGTGCACTCCACATGTTGCCCGTCCACCTCCTTCGGCTTCATGTTGAAGGTTTTGAGCCGTAGGCCGAAGTGTTGGGGAACGCGGAGGAAAGCTTCACACACCACTATGAAAGAGGAGATGTGAAGAATCGAATTCGGGGACAGATCACGGAAATCTAGCCCTTAAAAAAATAGCAAACCCCGAACAAAGGGATGAAGCGGAAACCCTAGCCCCCTAAAAAAGTGCGAGAGAAACACGACTCTCCCCACCCACCTCTGGGATGGGAACCACCTGGCCCTTGGTGGGGACTCGGTGCGCAATGTTAACAGCGAGATAGCCCGCGCTCCGGAGATCCTCCACGGCTTTCTCTGTAACCGCAGAGGCCTCCCACTTACCCTTGGCGCCGGATCCATCGATTGTTGGGGAAGGAAGTGGTGGTTGAGGAACGGAGAACTACGGGTGCAAGAGGCGAGGGTGCTGGGGCTAGGAAGATTGGAGAACTCGAGCTTGAAGAAAGTGTGGGGCTGGTGAAAGGGATTGGTATCCTTTTATAATGATGTGAGTACAGAACGTCTCCCCACTTTTGCCGCAAACCTCGCCGGTTCCCAAAGCGGTCCTGCGTAATGTTCGGTTTCGATGCTCACGTCACATTGATAAGGATCCCCTAATAAGCGGGCCCGATCTATGCATTGATAGTACGTGCCAAAGGGGGTTGTGCCTTGAAACAAGAAACTAGGACCAAATAAAATGGTCTGGTATATTAGTGGGATCGATGCGACGCTTCACCAAAATGTTGTCAGTAAAGACACATTATTCATTTTCTTTCGCTGCCTTGCCTTCGAGGCTAAGGGTTGTAGTAACCAAGCAGAGCCGAACACAATACACTTTTTGCAGAAGATATATTCGGAAGAAGGAACCCGCCTTACAATGCTAAAGACAATATGGAAGCCGAAGTCATCGTCATCGAAGACAGGTTCAATGGCTACTGAGGGAGTCCTGGATTGAGGGGTCCTCATGTGGCCGGATAAACTCGTGGTGAGCCGGACTGATGGGCCGTGATGATCATTGCTTCGTCTCTCGTGTCCGGATAGGACTCCTGTATGTGTATAGTTGAAAGTTATATCTTCGGTTGTAATCTTTCCTTCCTCTGCTAGTTGGTTATGTACAAACCATAGGCCCTCCGATGCATATATAAACTGGAGGGTTTAGTCTATAGAGGCTAGAGAATAACATAATCATAGGCTAGGCTTTTAGGGTTTAGCCATCCCAATCCCAAGGTAGATTAACTCTTGTAATCATATTCATCAAGATCAATACAGAAGGACGTAGGGTATTACCTCGATCGAGAGGGCCTGAACCTAGGTAAACATCGTGTCGCCAATCTCCTGTTACCATCGATCCTCAGACGCATAGTTCGGGACCCCCAACTTGAGATACGTCAGTTATGACACCGACAAGGGCCCTCCTACCGATCCCTTTTCCCTCCGCAACACAAGCAAAGGCACACACTTCAGCAAGGCATAATAGAGGCTTCAACCCACACATCAAGGTCCCGCGTAGACCTTTCATCTGTTAAGACTTTTTCCTTTTTTTACATGTAACAGATGTCTTTGCAGTTTGAATTGTATGGATAGACGTCCCGGACTTATTGGAAATAAAAATCACCATTAATGGTATTCGGGCAGACATGTTCATGCCCTTTTCATTTCTTTTCTCCTCTTGGACTTGCTCGGCACACACATCTTTTTTAGAAATACAATCGGCTAATAAAAAAAGAGTGCAATTTCACCACCCGCCTCACGCATGAAGTCCAACAATACATTTTTTGATCTGTGCCCGGTGTCTTGGATATTTCGTTATATGTATCAGGTCTGAATTATATCTTGGGTCAATAGTTGGGTTGCCTGGCTCCTGTGTTTACCCCCTTATGTTCTGCATGTTCGGTTAAGAGGGCAAAGAGAGAACCACTGCGATTGTGCTTCTGGCTAGCCTAGTAATGTATCTTGGTGGATAAAGCCAAAAACTGACTGTCATAATGGGTGAGAACAGGTCGGCGATCCGACATTAAACTAGAAACTGATAGTGATTACCCTATCTTACACGAAAGTTTGTCCTTACACAAACCTTGTGATCAAATGCGTATGTGCCGGATTTCCCGAACGTCACAAACACTTGGGGTTAGTCATTAGCTCCCGCAGTCAAGCTCCTATGGCCAAGTGAAAGCAATAAAGATGCATAGTCTGATTGACTAGTTTCTCCCACGCACTACCGCCTCCGGGCACTGAGACATAGGCTAAGGAAAATATTGCGGGAACGAAACACCCCTTGTAGTATCTACATGGGGGCTGAAGCCGACCACTGGCAACTTTCAGACTCAAAACGACCGTACAGGAGCCAAAATAAAATTAACACATATTTATGTCTGATAAACCACACAAAGGACCGCATTATATAAGCAAAGGTTCTAATTGTCTTTAAAATACATGGTTATTCAGTCAAGGATTACATCTTAGGACCACTGGCCCTCTATCGCTCGAGCACCATCCATAACAACGGAAAAATACTGCTTGGGACGGTGATGCTGCTTCCTAGAAGTAGAGCAGGGAGATGACCATCTATAATGGCTTGATCTTCGACCAGTGCACCATGGTCCACACGAAGGCCATATGTGCTCCTTCAATGCATGCGAAACGCTTCATAGTATCAATCTGGGGTGCCGCATCGCGCAACATATGCACCAGGGTGAAGTAGCTTCTCTGTACTAGCTTTGCGGGCCGCAACCGGACACAAAGGTCCTTCATGGCTGGCTCTGCCATCCGATGCAACTCCATCAGCTACTTCATCTGGTTGCTCAGGAGGAGAGGGTGTTCAAACGCCTAGAACTTCACCAAAAAAAGCCTTTGATCGGTGTCCTCCTCCCGAGTCGCATAATGTCTTGCCGCGTCTGCCGCACTCCTTAGAAGCTCTAATAAAGCGCCCTCCGAACGCTAGATTCGGGTAAGCAACGTGAATCTATTGCTGCCAAAGACACTTTGCAGTAAGTATGACTTACCATCAGCAATTTGCCTCACTTGACGGAGCTCTTCCCAGACACCTCGCACCTCTGTCCTCGCCCCCTAGAACTCCTGCTTCACCTTGGATAGCTCGGAGGACTGGTCCTTATTATTTTGCTCCAGGTCCTCACATTTCGTGACAGCATCCTTGAGCTCCTGCTGCACTTCGGCCACTCGCACGTCATGCTTCCCACTCACGGTATTCACCATGGTGAGTTCGGAAGCCGCATCTCAGCCCCTGCCCTCTGCTTGGCTGCTTTTGCCTTGGCCTCCTTCAATTCGGTCTTGAGGCCCTTGACCTTCACGGCGACAACTGTGATTGAGCACCACCCACATAGAAACTATTCTGGATATTTTGATAGACATATGGGCTGTAATGTTTTGATCCGGCTTACCTTGCGCTTCGTCGAACCGCTTGTTGATGATGTCGAGCTCCTCATCAGAGCTGTTGAGTTTCTGATTCATCTCCTCCAGTGCCACAACATTTGCAACAACTGCCAAGGATGAGGCATGTAATACGAAACACTAACATCGTTTAAATTTTTGGCTAAATGATTTTTAATCCTTGGTCAAGATTTTCAATCCTACCTAAGTCTAGGGGGCTTCTACATACAAGACTGTTCAATCTTTGTCGGCTACATCTTCTTTATGCTAAAAGTATTACATGGCTCACCTCGAAGCCCGTCAGGAGGCCACTGAAGGCTTCCTTCGATCCGCTGTTAACGGACTAAATACCTTGTAAAACCACGCCCATCAAGGCGCGTTGTTCTGCAACGATGGAGGAGTTGTTCGCTACCTCCTCCATCACATCTAGCCACCCTAGCACAGCCCGATCAACGGTGTTCGGCACATGTGGGAGGGCCCAGGCTCCCCCCTCGGTGGAGGACGGGATCGGCTCCTCCAAGGGACTTGGGGGCTCCGACATAGCCTGATGGGAGGGCTTGGATTGGCTAAGCTCTCCCTCTTTGTTCACCAAGAGGGATCCATCATCCTGGTCTTCAGTGATCGAGGTGTTAACCTCGGCCATAATTTCATCGCCACCACCCCCCATGCTCGGACGGAGAGGGCTCCTTCACGACATCACCTCCCCAGTTTCTTCAATGACCTAGGGAGGTGTAGAGCGCGATGCGAACCCGCCCTCTGCCCATTCGACTAGCGTAGAATTCCTCTATAAGGTTTTGTCAACGGGGCGCTCACACGAGGGGCTGCATTACGAGATACATAGGTTATTAGCAAAGATATTGATGAAGTAAATATTCAAAAAATGATGATGTACATACCTCTCGGTGGGGGGCTTGACCCTGGGGTTCCGCTCTGGAACCTTTTCGGATGCCACAGACTCTACATCGAAGTTCGAGCTGTCAGACAGGACCAGTTTTGGTATGCACTGCCTCTTCGAAGCCTGAGGAGGCTGCTCCTCCTCGACGTCATTAGACGTCGCCCTTTTCTTGGAGCGGGAGGAGTCGCTCTCCTCTTTGTCCTCATCTGCCCCCCCTCCTTAATAGAGGGGGCCGGGGTGTCTCCGGACTTGCTGTCCGGGTGTCCTCTTGTGCGGAGGCCTCCGTTGCATCTTTCTTCTTCTCCTCCTTATTTTCTAGCACCTTCTAAGGCGCCACTGTCAGCATGTCCTCTAGCAGAGCTGACCAAGGATCTTCGGGCATCAGGGCCAGACTAATGAACTTCTTAGCCTTCTCAAGCCAGCCCTGCAGAGACAAAAAAACTTAGGGCGAATCTCTTCCAATGCAAATATCTGAACTTAAAGCTGGTAAGAACTTAGTTACCTCCTTCGAGGGATTTTAGGCGTCGAGGCCGACGTCCTCCTCCTTTTTCGGCCACGTCTTCTAGGGCTTAAACAACACCTTCCACAAGTTATCGTGGGTGGTACCATAGAAGTATTACACGATGGTCGGATCCTTGGGATTGTAAGACCACATTGGGGTGGCCCTCTATTGATAGGGGAGGAGACATTGGCGGAGCATAACATGGACCACATTCGTCAGTTTATCACCTGCCTTTATCAAGTTGGAGACAGGCTTATGCGACATCTCCACCTCTGTGGTGGGTCCCCAATCAATGCCTTTCCTGGTCCACAAGGTTAACCTCACTGAGTGTCCTGATCTGAATTTGGGAGCTCTCATCCAGGCTGCTTCCCTTGGTTCTGTGATGTACAACCATTCCCTCGGACAAACCTTGACAGTGTCAATGAACGTGCCCTCCGGCCACTTTATGTGCGTGAGCTTGCTGATCATAGCCCCACCGCACTTCGCTTGCTCACCTCCGACTATCTTGGGCTTGACATTGAACACCTTCAACCACAAGCCAAAGTGCAACCGAACTCGTAGGAAGGCCTAGTAGAAGACGATTAAGGGCGATATGTGGAGGAAGGAGTTCGGGGCAAGATTGTGAAAATCCAGCCCGTAGAAGAACATGAGCCTCCTGATGAAGGTGTGGAGCGAGAAGCCTAGTCCCTGTAGAAATGGGGGATGAATACCACGCTTTCACCTAGCTGAGGCGTGGGGATGTCCTAGCCCTTTTCTAGGGCCCAGTGAGCGATGTCGGTCGAGAGGTAGGTCACGCTCTTCAAATATTTGATGTCACTATTGGTGACGGTGGAGGCCTCCCACTTGCCCTTGGCGCCAGATCCGGCCATGGCGGGAATAGGGCTGGTTTGGAAGGACTCGTTCATGAAGAATGGCATGAGGCGCAAGGGCTCTGAAGATTGGGGAAGTGTTGGCGTTAGGAAGAAGAATGTGTACGTCAATGGCAATGGCCATTCCCCCTTTATAGGTGATACGTCTCCAACATATCTATAAATTTTTATTGTCCCATGCTGTTATATTATCATTCTTGGATGTTTTATAATCATTTTATAGTCATTTTATATCATTTTTTGGTACTAACCTATTGACATAGTGCCAAGTGCCAGATGCTGTTTTCTACATGTTTTTTACATCGTAGGAAATCAATATCAAATGGAGTCCAAACACCATGAAACTTTTTGGATATTTTTTATGGTCCAGAAGACACCCAATGGGCCGGAGCTGCACCTGGGGGGTGCCCCGAGGGGGGAACAACCCACCAGGGCGGCCAGGCCCCCCTGGCGCGCCCAGATGGGTTATGCCCACCTTGTTGGCCTCCCGCACCACCTCTTTACCCTATAAATTCCCAAATATTCTAGAAACCCTAAGGGTATACCTTGGTTAGAAGTTCCGTCACCGCAAGGCTCTGTAGTCCACAAGATCCAATCTAGAGCCCTTTTCGGCACTCCGTCGAAGGGGGAAATCATCACCGGTGGCCATCTTCATTATCCCGGCGGCCACCATGATGAGGAGGGAGTAGTCCACCCTCGGGGATGAGGGTTTGTACCAGTAGCTATGTGTTTAATCTCTTTCTCTCTCTCTCTCTTTCTCTCTCTCTCTCTCGTGTTCTTGAGATGCACAATCTTGATGTATCACAGGCTTTGTTAATATAGTCGGATCATATGGTGTTTTCCCCCCCTCTATGTTGTGAAGAATTGAGTTTTCCCTTTGATATTTCTTTGGATTGAATATTTTTATGGATTTGAGAACACTTGATATATGTCTTGTAATTGAATACTCGTGGTGACAATGGGGTATCGTATTGATTCACTTGATATATGTTTTGGCACCCAATTAGCCAATTCCCAAGGTGATATTGGGGTAGTCTATGCATAGGGGTTGATTCACGTTCTTGTCTTTGTTTCTCCGATAGAAATCTTGGGGCACTCTTTGAGGTTCTTTGTGTCGGATTGAGCATTATAAATCTTAATATGTTTGGGTGTTATTTTAGTACGAACTCTTGATAGATCGATTAGAAAGGATAACTTTGTGTTATGTTAGTACGGACTCTTGATAGATCGATCCAAAAGAATAACCTTGTGTTATTTTAGTACGAACTCTTGGATTGATCGATCAGAAAGAGTAACTTCGTGTTATTTTAGTACGAACTCTTGGAAGGATTGATCAGAAAGAATAACTTTGAGGTGGTCTCGTACCCCTCCAACAATTTCTTCTTATGTTCTCCGCTAGATAGAAACTTTGGAGTGATTCTTCATCGCACGTTGAGGGATGGTTATGTGATCCAATTATATTAGCATTGTTGAGAGATTGCACAAGTGAAAGTACGGACCCTAGGCCTTTTTTCAAGCATTGCAATACTGTTCGTGCTCCATTTTATCAATTGCTACCTTGCTTTTTATTATTATTATTATTATTACAGAAATCAATATCCACTAGCCATATTACACTTGTATCACCATCTCTTTGCCGAATTAGTGCACCTATACATTTTCCCATTGTATTTGGTGTGTTGGGGACACAGGAGACTTTTTATTATTTTGTTGCCGGGTTGTTTGAGAGAGACCATCTTCATCCTACACATCCTACGGATTGATAAACCATAGTCATCCACTTGAGGGAAAATTGCTACTGTCCTACAAAACTCTGCGCTTGGAGGCCCAAGACGTGTCTACAAGTATAAAGTTGTGTTGTAGACATCAAGCTCTTTTCTGGCATCGTTGCCGAGGAGGTGAGTGCTTGAAAGTATATATTTAGATATTACAATCGAATCTTTTAGTTTCTTGTTTTACCACTATTTTGGTTTTGTAAAAGAAAACTAAAAAACGGAATTGAGGTTGCATCATATTATTGATCATCTTTATAATATATTTCTTGAAAATGTTGGATCAGAAAATTGTGCTCAATTGTTAGAAGAAGAAGTCAACAAAATGTTTGGCACAAAATATTTGAAAGATGAGCATGATTGCAATGTTGCTAGTATGAATTCTTTGAATATCCCCGATGCTAGTGATATGCAACGCCATAAGCTTGGGGATGCTATGTTTGATGTAGATGATATTTTTAGTCCCCCAAGGTTTGATCAGCAAATATATTACAATAATATCATGCCTCCTATTTATGATGATTATATTTATAAAAGTGGATTTGTAGAGGTCATGACTTTATTTAGTGATGAATCCACTACTTTGGAGGATGTTTCACTTGACTATGCTAACAAAGTTCCTATATATGATGATTATGGTGATGACATGTATGCTATAAACAACAATGATAACCATGAAACTTTTCAACATGATTTTAATTTTCAGTCTCATGATAGTTATTTTGTTGAGTTTGCTCCCACTACTATTCATGAGAATAAATTTGCTTATGTGGAGAGTAGCAAAATTTCTATGCTTTTGCATCATGAAAATAATGATTTATGTGATGGATATATTGTTGAATTCATTCATGATGCTACTGAAAATTACTATGAGAGTGGAACATATGCTTGTAGGTATTGCAATAATATCAAGTTTCCTCTCCATATGTTGAAATTTTTGAAGTATTGCTTGTTTTGCCTTCCTATGCTAGTTGATTCTTGCTCCCAAAAGTGTGTGCTCACAAAATTTCTATGCATAGGAAGTGGGTTAGACTTAAATGTGCTAGTCATATGCTTCAAGATGCTCTCTTTGTTTTTCAATTCATATCTTTCATGTGAGCATCATTGAAATCATCATGCCTAGCTAAAAGGCATTAAATAAAAGCGCTTGTTGGGAGACAACCCAACACTTGTACCTACTGCTTTTTTGTGTTCACATGATTATGCTACTATAATAATCATTTTTTGTAGCTTTCGTTTCAATAAAGTACCAAGCAAAGCCTTAGGATCATGTTGGGTGATAATAGATTTGATCTTGCTGAAAAATAGAAACTTTTGCGCTCATGAGAAAAATTCTATTTTTAACAGAAGAGTGCTTTTAAGTTGATTCTTTTTGCAGAAGTTTAATATACAAATTGCCCACGTGTTCATATTTGTTTGAAGATTTTTAGAGTTGCAGAAGTATGGTGAATGTTCAGATCATTACAGACTGTTCTGTTTTTTATAGATTCTGTTTTCAATGCATAGTTTTCTTGTTTTCTAGTTTCTATGGCTTATATTGATCAATAGAAATTGTAGAAATGATATGCTATAGTAAGCATTGTGTGAGAACAATTATGAATCTTGTCTTTGAGAGTACCCAAAGTGAATGATTTGTTTTATCATACTAACCCACCTCACGAAGTTTTGTGAAGTTTTGTGTGATGAAGTTTTGTGTGATGAAGTTTTCAAGTTTTCGGCGATATATCGATATGGGGAGAATAAGGAGAGGCAAGAACCTAAGCTTGGGGATTCCCAAGCCACCCCAAGGTAATATTCAAGGAATATCCAAGCAACTAAGCTTGGGGATGCCCCGGAAGGCATCCCCTCTTTCGTCTCCAACATTATCTGTAACCTCACTTGGAGCTATATTTTTATTCGTCACATGATATGAGTTATGCTTGGAGCATCATTTTCTTTTGTTAGGATTTGCTTTCGGGTATTTATAATAATGTTTTTCATCTTTATTTCAATAATAGTGTCAAGGATAGCCTTTACCATGCTTATTTTGCAAGTCTATATGTTACTGTTTGAAATCAGAAAGTTTTCTATCATTGTCTGAATTCTACTGGATAGTCAGAACGTGATAAAATCTTGAAATTTTTACAATGTTAGCATTAATAAGTTCTATGTAACGTGGCAATTGTTCAGAATTTTTAGAGCTAGGGAAGTATGAGAAAAATCCCACTGTTTACAGACTGTATTGTATTGGCAGATTGCTGTTATGTATGCATTTTTTGAATATGTTTGCTTGTTTAATGATTCTATTGGAGGATAGGAGTATTAAATATGCAAAGGTATTTAGTATGCAATGTTGAATAATAATTTTAGTGATTTGCTACAGTAGAGGATGATAAGTTTTTGCATTGGTTTATAATAACGTATCTCACGAGTTCTTGTTGAGTTTTGTGTGGATGAAGCTTTTGAGATTTAGGGAAACCATGATATGAGAAGAATTAAGGAGACACAAAAGCTCAAGCTTGGGGATGCCCAAGGCCCCCCAAGATACTATTTCAAGAATTATCGAGCATCTAAGCCTGGGGAAGCCCCAATAGGCATCCCACCTTTCTTCATCAAAAATTATTGGATAGTATCGGTTGATCCTAAGTTTTTGCTTCTTCACATGAGATGTGCTATTCTTGAAATATTATATTATTTTGTTTACTTGTTGTTTAAATAAAATACTTAGATCTGAAAGTTTTTAAGTAAAATAGAGCCCCCAAATAGTTGCCAGGGAGGCTAAGTAAGCGACATTCACATCCCATCAAGGAATTTCTTTTCTGGCACCATTGATCTAGTGCTTCACTTATATCTTTTTGAGCACGGTGTGCTTTAGTATTTTTGAAGAAATTCTATCTTGCTTCACTTAGATTAATTTGAGAGAAGAAAATTTTATGCTCATGAACTTCACTTATATTTGTTTGAGCGTATCAAAAGCAACACATAAAATTAGTCCCAATATCATAGATATCCAAGGGGGATATAATAAAAACTTTCATGAAGATCATTGGACAAATAAACTAAATTCTTTGTAATAGTTTTGAGATATGATGATGTGATATGTGAGTCATGTTGATGAGTAAATGTGCTTTAGTAAGAATATTGGTGTTTAGGTTTGTGATTCCTTATGCAAGCACGAAAGTCAACAATCGTGCAATGAAATCACATCCTACTTGTGGTGCATTATTCGGTGTTATTTATGCTCAATGCTCGCTTATGAGATTATTCATTTCATGGTTGGTCACTTCCCAGTCTTTTGTTAGCCATCATTTTGCACTAAGTATGATCACTACTTGTGCATCCAAAATCCTTTATCCCGGTTTTGCCACAGGAGTCCACTATACCTACCTATATGCGATACTCCCTTGCCGTTCAAAGAAAATTTGTATGTGCCATATCTAATTTTCAAAATAAATTTCCCTTTTTGTGTTACCGTACCGCTCGCGAGGCGGTGAGGGGTGGCAAATATTTTCCATGCTAGATGTGTTATTCTCACGATGAGTGTTTATTCAGTTGTCATTGCATGAGAGTCGGGCAAAGGTATTAGGGATGACCAGTCCCGAAATGAAAAACAAATTTACTTTATGTTGTCAAATAATAAATTCCTTGGAAAGTGTTGGTATGGAAGGCAACCATGGATTCGGTTACCCATGGCTTGTGAAAGTTTGGTAAAAAGGAATAAACTTTATTTTATGTTTGGGAACCACCTATGATATATCTAGCATGTAAAGTGTTGGGAACCTTAAGTCATTCTCGTTGGTGGGAAAAGTAAACTTCCCAAAACAATTTTATCTCTCAATTTAAGCTTTGAGCTCTAGCACCTCTACAAATCCCTACTTCCCTCTACGAAGGGCCTTTCTTTTGCTTATGGAGGTTTTAGAATTTTTTACTTGAGCATTGGGTGTAACTAATATGCGAGTGTGTTTCATGAATGGATCAATGGTTGAGCATGATGGGCTAGGGATAACTTATTTTAGCATTGATATTTTGAAAGACATGGTTGATTGTTGATATAAATCTCATGTCAAAACTAGACTATTGCTTTGAACCATATAAAAGTCCAAATGTCCATGCTATAAAGAAAAGAATATGATATGACATGATAGGCAGCATTCCACATCAATTTTTTTGTTTTTATCATTTACCTACTCGAGGACGAGCATGAATTAAGCTTGGGGATGCTGATACGTCTCCAACATATCTATAATTTTTTATTGTTCCATGCTGTTATATTATCATTCTTGGATGTTTTATAATCATTTTATAGTCATTTTATATCATTTTTGGTACTAACCTATTGACATAGTGCCAAATGCCAGTTGTTGTTTTCTGCATGTTTTTTACATCGCAGGAAATCAATATCAAACGGAGTCCAAACACCGCGAAACTTTTTGGATTTTTTTAATCGGCCAGAAAACACCCAAAGGGCTAGAGGTGCACCTGGGGGGTGCCCCGAGGGGGGAACAACCCACGAGGGCATGCCAGGCCCCCCTGGCACGCCCAGGTGGGTTGTGCCCACCTCGGTGGCCTCCCGCACCGCCTCTTTACCCTATAAATTCTCAAATATTCCAAAAAGCCTCGGGATAGACCTAGATCAGAAGTTCCACCACCGCAAGGCTCTATAGTCCATGAGATCCAATCTAGAGCCCTTTTCGCCACTCCGCCAGAGGGGGAAATCATCACCTGTGGCCATCTTCATCATCGCGGCGCCCACCATGTTGAGGAGGGAGTAGTCCACCCTCGGGGCCGAGGGTTTGTACCAGTAGCTATGTGGTTAATATCTCTCTCTTGTGTTCTTGAGATGCACAATGTTGATGTATCACGGGCTTTGTTAGTATACTCAGATCATGTGTTGTTTTCGCCTCTCTATGTTGTGATGAATTGAGTTTTCCCTTTGAGATTTCTTTAGATTGAATACTTTTATGGATTTGAGAACACTTGATATATGTCTTGCAATTGAATACTCGTGGTGACAATGGGGTATTGTATTGATTCACTTTATATATGTTTTGGCACTCAACTTATGGATTCCTGAGGTGACATTGGGGTAGTCTATGCATAGGGGTTGATGCACGTTCTTGTCTTCGTTTCTCTGATAGAAATCTTGGGGCACTATTTGAGGTTCTTTGTGTCGGATTGAGCATTATAAATTGTCGGTGTACAAAAAGAGGGGTACACTTTTTGTACCCCTATGACTGTGCACGGGCAGTCTGAGCCACGTGTACCACCACACCAAGCATGGCGAGGGAGGCGAGCCGGGGCAAGACCGAAGCTTGATGGAGACTGGAAAGACGCCAAGAACAAGACCACAAAGAGCAAAGGGACGAAGCGGCTCTACCCAGCAAGATCCTTGCCGGGGCCAGCACTGGCAGCCCCGGCAAGACCCTTGACGCGGCAGTTCGCCCCGCGCCTACGGAACTAGCCACCCTTGAGTCCACCAACCCCAAGGGGCGAGGATTTAGGAGATACCCCCGTGGTGGCATGCAGATCTTTATGAAGACATTCAAGATCAGATACAAGGAAAGAAGACGACCCTTGGCGGGATTCTAGCCAAGGAGAACCACAAGGCCCCCGGTAAGCACCTTGCCGGGGATAACAGCAGGCACCACGGCAGGACCCTTGCCGGAGCCCCGGCAAGGCCCTTGCCATGGACACCCGCAGGGCCACCGTCAGGCCCACACCAACTGGGTTTCCACCGACCCGACCAGCTGGACGGGCTCCTACGTGGCAACCCACAGATCTTCATGGAGACCCGCCGTTGCGCCACCTCAACTGCCTGTCTGCCTACATGGCACATCAGGCACTGCTGGCCAGGGCGCGTGTCGACGCGAGGAGGAGCGGCGACGGACAAGATGGACGTCTTCCCCCCGTCCCCGATAAAGCAAGGACACCTAAGCTAAGCGCATTAAATGCGCCTTGTCCTGTAATGCGAGGGATAACCTCGCATCACTGTACCCTTTCCACCTCCTGTGTGCCACTATGGCAACCCCTTTTTCCTATAAAAGGAGGCCCGAGGCGACTAGGAGAAAGATTCGGCTTTTTAGAACTCCTCACGACTCTTTTTGAGCTGCTCGCTAGCTGAAGAACATCAACATATAATCCTCCAAAGCAGGAGTAGGGTTTTACGCATCTTTGCGGCCCGAACCTGGGTAAAGGAATCATGTCCTGACTGTTAGATCCGCTCTTCTCTCAACCCCGCGCCCCACAACCGTAGTAGGGATTCTTGTGATCCCATAGGTCTCGATCCAAATACACCGACATCTTTGGCACGCCAGGTAGGGGTCGCAGCTGTGTGAATCGGCTTTGGCAGTTAGTTCGACGCCTCTTCATCGTCATGGCGCCCGAGAAGAAGACGACGGTGGCAGTTGTCTAGTCAGAGGCTGGACAGCCCGTCCTAACGCGGGCGAGCAGCGGACCGGTCGCGGAAAGGACCCAGGGCGCTGCTCGCGAACACCAACGCCATCCCGACAGCCGGAGTTTGGGAGGTGGCGATGTTTGTGCGCCTGGTAATGGGCCACACACCGCCAGTTCCAACGATGGAGCCCGACCCTCCGCGGGTGGCACAGGGCCTTCCAAGGTCGCGGCCGCATCACCCGAAGGCGACGCAAGGGCCTCCAGAACTCCCACGCCGGCGCCAACAGCGCACTCTTCTCAAGAAGCGCGCGATGGACGGCGTCGTCACCCCAAAGATCCTGGACGTCGCCATCGGAAGGGCCCTGAGCACCACTCCCGGGACGTAGAAGACCTGCCCGCCCGCCGAAGCGCTGGTGGAGACGTTAGGCGACCACGGGATCGTGATGGAGCTCCCCCTGACACGGTCAGGGGTCGAAGCGCGTCACGGTCCGTGAAGGTTTCACTACCGTTGACACCAGCCGAAGCTTTGGCGCGCGCGCAGTTGCTCCTCGACTTTCCTCAGGTTACAGGGAAACTCGACGAATGGAGAGCCATCATCCGAAGCCTTGTCGCAGTCACCGACAGGGATGACCTAAATCCAGCGGAGCTCCCAGGCCGAAGCTCCAATGGGGTCCCACGCACCGGCGGCGGGAGAGCCGGCAGCGCCGTGGCTATGGTGCATTCGCCTCCTCCTCGCCCGGTGCCGCGTGCTTCGACCCATCGAGACGGCGCGGGGGACGCCATCTCCATAGCGTCGTCCGACCCACGGACCCGCGGCGACCAACGTCATGTACTTCAGGAGCGAGCTCATGAAGACGGTCGAACCAACATCGAGCACCAGCGCGGGACGCGCCACCAGTCAGACAGGTGAGCAGGGCCTGCTGCGGACCGCCCAGCACCGGAAAGACCTGGAGGTCTACCCTACGAGGTAGGCTGTCCAGCTTTCAACCGTGAGCTGCGATAGTTCCAGTGGCCCTCTCACCGCACCTTCAAGCCTAACGTTGGCGAGAAGTACAACAGCAAGACCCACCCGTCGGAGTTCCTCAGCATCTACACCATCACGATGCAAGCTGCCGGGGCCCGCGATGATAAGGTTCTTGCGAATTACTTCCCGTTGGCTCTTAAACCTAATGTCATGTCGTGGTTGATGCACTTGCCAGTAGACTCTATTTCCTCCTGGTCCGACTTGTGCCATGAGTTTGTTGGCGCCTTTACCGGAGGCCACCAAGCCCATGGACAAGCGAGTGACCTGCATGACATACCCCAGAAGGAAGGCGAGAGCCTGCGCAAGTACATACAGAGATTTAGCCAGGTACAGTACAACATCCCCAATGTTCACCCTGCCGCCATCATCAGCGCGTTCCACCAGAACATGCGCAACCGCAAGATGCGCGAAGAACTGGCGATGACCAAGGTGAAGGATGTGGCGGAACTCTACATTCTTGCCGATAGATCTGCCCGGGCTGAAGAGGGAAGGAAGTACCCCGGCGAAGGTACTGCCGCTCTGGCGAAGAAAGGCCGGAACCGTAATAGGAAGCGCAAGGGGAAGGCCGTGCTTGCCGTCGAGGGATTTGATGACACCGGCTCCACCAAGAAAACCAAGGCGGGTGACCCTGGCAAGGAAATTGCCGGATGTGTCGCCTGCCGGGCCTTGGCGGCTGCCGAGAGGCCTGGAAACTTCGGCAAGAGATACTGCAAGATCCATCGCACCAAGGGCGATGATCTCCAGGACTGCCACCAGGTTGAGCTCCTTGCTGAGAAGCAAAGGGCTGAATACAAGAGGCGGGACAAGGAGAAGGGCCAAGACGGCGCTGAGGGATCCAGCAAGAAGCGTGATGGCCAAGCAGGCCGTCACGGCAAGGAGAAACAACAGGAAAGGCCCGCCCGGGGCCATGACAGAAGACCTGAAGACGACGATCACGAAGAGGATGACGAGTCCGGCGGCCAAGAGTTTCAGAAGGCTACGGACGCCATGTGGGTCGATGGTGGCGCCTCGCTGCATGCTTCTCGCCGACAGCTTAAATAGTGGGCACGTGAGATTATTGCAGCAGAGCCATCGTCCGGTGCCCAAAAGCCGCTGAAATGGTCCAGCACACCGATCATCTTTGACGCCGAGGATCACCCTGATCGCACTACTGTGGTCGGGTTCTTGCCATTGTTGGTTTCACCGACAATATGCAACCTCAAGGTGACGAAGATGCTAGTCGATGCCGGGGCCTGTCTGAACCTACTTTCGCCCATCGTGATCGAGAGCCTGCAAGTTCCTGACGGAGACCTCGAGGAGACGGGCACGTTTCAGGGGGTCAGCCCAGGGAGGAGTCAACCGAAGGGGAAATTCACGCTGCCCGTGACTTTTGGAAGTGATCTGAACTACCGGACAGAGAGGATCATGTTCGACGTTGCAAAGATCCCCTGCCTTACAACGGGATCCTTGGCCGCCCATCACTGGCCAAGTTCATGGCAGCATCACACTATGCCTACAACACCCTGAAGATGCCAGGGCCCATGACGATCATCACCATCCCCTCAGATAAGAAAGATGCGCTGATTTGCGCCGACCAATTGTACCAGCAAGCAGTTGCAGCAACTGCCGCTACGGGGACACTTGCTCCTCCCACTGGAGCCCCGGGAGGGAAGAAGAAGAAGACCGACGAGACCTAGGGCGCCCACTCTGGCCAGCGCACCTCTTCGGAGTGCTGTGCTCCCGTCGAGGACGTGCCTGAGAGCTCCACCGGAAAGAAGAAGACCGGCGAGACCGCAGACACCCACTCCGGCAAGCGCGCCTCTTCGGAGTGTCGCGCTCCCGTCGAGGACGTGCCAGAGGGCTTCACTGGTAGAAACAAGAGATCCAGGGCCACACCGCCAGGAACCAAGAAGGTTTCTATCAAGGAGGACGGCACGGAAGGGGCTTTTACCATAAGCTCTGCCCTTGACAACAAATAGGAAGACGCGCTCGTCACCTTCCTGCGGGCGAATGTCGACGTGTTTGCCTGGCAAGCATCCGACATCCCCGGCGTTCCCATGGAGGTGATCGAGCACCACCTTGCTGTCTGTCCTCATGCGCGACCCGTTAAGCAGAAGGTCAGGAAGCAAGCTTTGGAACGGCAAGAGTTCGTCACTGAGGAGATCCGGAAACTAGAAGCCGCGGGTTTGGTGAGGGGAGTGCTCCACCCAACGTGGTTGGCCAATCCAGTGGTAGTGAGCAAGGCAAATGGGAAGTGGAGACTGTGTATTGATTACACGGATATCTATAAAGCTTGTCCCAAGGACCCCTTCCCATTGCCGCGCATAGACCAGATTGTTGACTCCACGGCAGGGTGTGACTTGCTGTCATTCCTCGATGCCTACTGCGGCTACCACCAGATCTTCATGGCGAGAGAAGACGAAGAGAAGACAACATTCATCACCCCATGTGGTACGTACTGTTTCGTATGAATGCCGTTCGGGTTGAAGAGTGCTGGCTCGACGTTCGCAAGGGCAGTCCAGATTTGTTTTGAACCCCAGCTCCATAGAAATATGGAGGCTTATATGGATGATATAGTGGTCAAAACCAAGAACAGGGCAACCCTTGTACCGGATTTGCAAGAAACATTTGCGAACCAGCGCAAGATCAACCTCAAGCTGAACCCTGAGAAGTGCATCTTCGGCGTCCCGTCTGGCAAGCTTCTCGGGTTCTTTGTGTCGCAGCGTGGGATAGAAGCCAATCCGGACAAGATCAAAGCTATAGAGCAGATCGAAGCGCCCAAATGGGTCAAAGATGTGCGTCGGCTTGCTGGCTGCATTGCCGCCATGAGCAGATTCATTTCCAAGTCTGCCGAGCGCGCCCTCCCCTTTTTCAAGATCTGGAAAAAGGCGGGCCCAATGGAGTGGACGCCGGAAGCCGAGGCAGCATTACAAGATCTGAAGAGGTATCTTTCCTCCACGCCAATACTGGTTGCGCCTTGACCACAAGAACCATTGCTGCTATATTTAGCGGCAACAAACCAGGTGGTCAGCGCCGCACTGGTGGCGCAGAGAGAAATTGATGTTTAGGTGATAGCAGCAACAGAGCCTGATGCCACTGGTGCAGAAGCGACACAGCTGGTTGGAGTGCAGCCGAAAAAGAAGATGATGCAGCACCCGGTCTACTTTGCTAGCTCCCTCTTGCAGGGGGCTAGATCAAGATACGCCGGTGTGCAGAAATTGCTCTTCGGCCTCCTTATGGCCTCGAGGAAGCTGCGTCACTACTTCCAGACACACGAGATCACTGTCGTCACTCGCCTCCCTCTGCAACGGATATTACACAATCCAGACACGACGGGAAGGATTGTGTAGTGGGCACTGGAGCTGTACAGCTTTGGCCTCAAGTTTGAAAGTACCTCGACAATTCAGAGCCGGGTCCTGGCAGAGTTCGTCGCAGAATGGACCGCAACGCCTGATGAAGAAGTCCAGGAAACTGCTCTCCCCAGCAAAGAGGCGAGTTGCAACTGGGTCATGTACTTTCATGGGGCTTTCTCCTTACAGGGCGCCGGGGCTGGCGTACTGCTGGTCGCGCCCACTGGGGAGCACCTCAAGTACGTGGTCCAGATGCACTTCCCTAGGGAGGTATCAACGAACAACACTGCCGAGTATGAGGGGCTGCTTGCTGGTCTCAGGATCGCCGCGGACCTCGGAATCAAGAAGCTCATTGTCAGGGGCGACTCGCAACTTGTCGTCAAACAAGTCAACAAGGATTACCAGAGCCCATTGATGAAGGCATACGTCGATGAAGTGAGAAAGTTGGAAGAGCACTTTGATGGTATACAGGCGGAGCACGTTCCCCGATCGGAGAACGACATCGCCGATTACCTGTCAAAGGGCGCTGCCCACAAGCTACCTGTGGAACCAGGTACCTTTGTGCTTCATCTTTCTCAGCCATCCGTTGATCCATCAACAGAGCAGAACAAGAGGAGGAAGTCAGGTCCCGGCAAGTACTTTCCCGCCGAGCTCCCCGGAGCCGCCAGCAAGGATGTTGCCGGGGACACTGAGCCCGCCACCGGAGGGCTAACTCCGGCGGAGCGTCAAGCTTTTTCCGTCGAGATGGCTACTCCCTTGGCGGAGGAAATGCCTTTAGTCCTCGCCGTCGAGCCCCAGGCTCCAGCGTGGGCACAGTATATCGTCCGATTCCTTCAGACCGAGGAGCTTCCCGAGGAGCAAGAAGAAGCGGAGAAAGTATCCCGTCGATCTGCCATGTACCAGTTCGTTGATGACGTCCTGTACAGAAGGAGACCGAACGGTGTGAAATTGAAGTGCATCCCTCGAGAGGAAGGACTGGAGTTGTTGGCAGAGATACGTGGAGGCATGTGTGGATCCCACATAGGGTCGAGAGCCCTTGCCGGCAAGGCATTCCGGCAAGGCTTCTTCTGGCCCACTGCCCTCCAGGATGCGGCCGCGCTAGACACCAGGTGTGAAGTGTGCCAATTCCATTCATGAAACCTCATCAAACCATTCGTCTCTCCTGGCCCTTCTCGGTCTGGGGGCTCGACATACTGGGCCCTTTCCCCCGTGCTGTCGGGGGCTTTGAGTACTTGTACGTTGCAATCGACAAGTTCACAAAGTGGCTAGAGGTGGAGGCAGTAAGGAAGGTCACAGCTCAGTCAGCCGTCAAGTTCTTCAAGGGACTAGTGTGCCGTTTTGGTGTACCTAACAGGATCATCACCAACAACGGCACACAGTTTACAAGCCGCACCTTCAGGCAATATACCCAAGACCTCGGCAGCAAGGTCTGTTTCGCTTCCGTTGCTCACCCCCGAAGCAATGGTCAGGCTGAGAGGGCAAATGCTGAAGTGCTGCGAGGACTAAGGACAAAGACCTTTGTCAGGCTGCACAAGAGCGGGAGGTGCTGGATTGATGAATTGCCGGCGGTTCTTTGGTCGATCAGGATGACGCCAAATCGAGCCACCGGCCAGACGCCCTTTGCCCTGATATACGGGGCAGACGCAGTTTTCCCCATGGAACTCATATACGGGTCACCTCGAGTGCTCGCTTATGATGAGCTTGAGAAAGAGCAATTGCGAAAAGACGACGCAATGCTCCTTCAGGAAGATCGTCTTCGGGCGGCTGTGAGAGCAGCGTGCTACCAGCAAGCCTTGTGCCGCTACCATAGCCGCTAGGTCCGTGCCCGAAGCTTTGAGGAAGGCGACCTTGTTCTTCGGCGCGTTCAATTGGCCAGGAATACTAACAAGTTGACACCGAAGTGGGAAGGCCCTTATCGGGTAATACGAGTCACCAGGCCTGGCGTTGTCCGCCTGGAGACCGAGGATGCCGTTCCGGTGAGTAATTCCAGGAACATCGAGCATCTTCGAAAGTTTTACCCATAAGGCGCGGCTTGTCGGGCCCCCCGGCAAGCCACCCTTTTGTACAAGCCTTGCCGGCAAGGCATGTAACCCTTTGTAGAAAGCCAGGCGCAGACCCTGAGCATAAATAAATGAAGCGCTGGCGCCCTAAGTTATAGCATGCATGCTGAGTCGAGTCTCGTCCTTGGTTAGGGTTGATAGTGCTTAGCAGCGGCTAACCCCTAGCTTAGAGGTCGAGTCTTTGTCTTTCCTCTGTCTTCTTTGGTTCACAGGACGCGCATACATCCTTGCCGAAACCACTCGGAGGAAGCAAAGAAGAACAGACCAGTGCCTAGGCCCCAGCGAGCTAGTGTTGCTGGAGGCTACAAGGGCAAGAATTTGCCCACGGGAGACCAGGGTTGCCGGGGGCTGCAGCTTCAGATAAGTCCTCTATCCCTTGTCATGCATTCCATTATGGACTGAGGTATGTGGAACCTCATTCTTCTTCTTCAGCTACCGTGCTCCCACAACTCTAAGCCCTAGGGCTTGTTCCTGGGACTAGGTTTGGTCGTAGTCACGGCAGCTGAAGGATGAAACGAGGAGCCTGAACCCACTTCAACCCTACCTCCGCCAAGGGCGTGAGAAAGGTCGAGCGAAGTGGGAAAATGGCAGGGCCTGTTGCCGGGCGAGAAAATGTTTATCTTAAGGATATCAGAGATTTATTCCCTGTTGTGGGTTTTTACCTACAAAGAAAAGACCTGGCAAACACTCCTTTTACATTAAAAACATTCCATTCAGGTACAGTTCATAGGGAATGAAAAACATGAATAAGGGGATTACAAGTTTTAAACTTAACAGATGCCCGAAGGCTTACAGATTAAAAAGAGATAAGATGCCCGTAATGCCTTTCTGTCCCTCTCCTCAGGAGGCAGGTCATGGAGGCGAGAAGGGCAAAAGGGGCGCCTAGGCGAGCTACGGGTGGCAGAAGACACCAAGAAGCCATCTCGGCGGCCTCCCAAGGGCTAGAAGGTGATGACGGCGCCGGAGGCAGAGCTCGAAGACGAGGCGGCAGGACGTCAGTACGCGTCGAAGGGGTCGGTGCCCGCGTACTCCGACATGACGACCTTGCCGCCCGCCTTCTTCCTCTTCCTCTTCTGCAGCCTCCCTACGCCAGCCGCTAAGGAGACGGCCCCGAGAAGTTCAAGGAGCCGGCGACGCGTATGATGGGGTCGCCGGTGCCCGCAGGAGCGGCGCCTGACACCTAGTCGGACCCATCATCCTGCCGTCCACCGCCCTCGTCGTCGCTGTCACTGTCCTCCTCGTCGCTTTTGTTCGAGGAGGAATCTTCATCATCGGAGGAGCTCTCCATGCAGCACCTCGCGCGAGTCCCGAGGTGCCTGAAGACCTTGACGGAGAGGTGGCCGCCCCCCATCAACTTGAAGTGGAGGGTGAGCCCGTCCGTCAGGCTGTCGATGCGAGCGAACCTCTTCCATCTTTGGCAAAGATACATCACATGAGGGGCAGTGAAGTCGACGCAGGCCCGCGTGCCACTGATCCCACAACCCCTCATGTGCAGCCGAAGCGACTCCGACGGATTCACCTCCATCTCCTGTGCAAATGGAGTCGGGAGACAAAGGCGACGACGCAGCGACCCCCGCATCCTAATGAAGAACTCACAGGGGTCATCTCCAACATGACCTTCCACTGGAGGAGGGGCTGCTGGCGGGGGCAAGTCCGGCGGGCCGCCCCGTCCTCCTCTTCCCCAAGCACCCCGGCCTCGCCTACGGCCCCGCCCCCTCCCTCTTCCCCTCGTGGCCGGTTCGGCCACCGCAGGTGCAGGAGAAGGGGGGACGCGTTGTCGAGCAGCGACCCTCGGCGCCACCGTTCAGGAGCCGAGGTTTTCTCTCTTCATGGCGGACGGAAGAGAGGAGCAAAAGTTGAAGGAGAAAAGAAGATGGAGGAATGCAGGGCGCCGTCCCCTCCCTCCGCCCTTTATAAAGGGGCGGGGCTGGAGCTTGACCGTGCCGCTCGGCCAATCAAGACGCAGAAGGCGAGGGGGGCCGGGACCGACCCGCCTCCCCAACCAGTGGCGGCTCGGTTTCCCACCTCCACCGCTCGCCACCACAAATGCATGGGAGGCACGTGGCGAACTTGCAAGACTGAAAGGACGGGTGAGGCGACCTCTCCCCACCCCATGATCGTGGGGAGTGGACGCCTAGACGACCGCGCCTCGGCCCCGTCCAGTAAGCAGGCCGCGCCTCCATGCTTCCCCCCATTTACGGGGAAAATGCGGGCCGCATCCTTTCGCATTTACCGCGACGTGACGCATGCCTACGGAAACCGCCCCACGCATGCCGCCCACGTCACGCACGCCCTTCCACCCCGCGCCGCGCGCGCGGGTCGTGGGAGGCGCAGCGCGCGGAAATTTTACCACGGTGAAAACCACCCCGCCTGCCCGTGCACCGTTCTGGGCCTACCCCAACAACGTGTCGCGCTTATGTGTGGCCCAGGCCCGGGGGCTCTTGTCGGTGTACAAAAAGAGGGGTACACTTTTTGTACCACTATGACTGTGCACGGGCAGTCTGAGCCACGGGTACCACCACACCAAGCATGGCGAGGGAGGCGAGCCGGGGCAAGACCGAAGCTTGATGGAGACTGGAGCGACGCCAAGAACAAGACCACAAAGAGCTAAGGGACGAAGCGGCTCTCCCCGACAAGATCCTTGCCGGGGCCAGCACTGGCAGCCCCGGCAAGACCCTTGCCGCGGTAGCTCGCCCCGCGCCTACGGAGCGAGTCACCCTTGAGTCCACATCCCCCAAGGGGCGAGTATTCGGGAAATACCGCCGTGGTGGCATGCAGATCTTTGTGAAGACATTCAAGATCAGATACAAGGAAAGAAGACGACCCTTGGTGGGATTCCTGCCAAGGAGAACCACAAGGCCCCCGGCATGCACCTTGCCGGGGATAACAGCAGGCACCACGGCAGGACCCTTGCCGGAGCCCCGGCAAGGCCCTTGCCAAGGACACCCGCAGGGCCACCGTCAGGCCCACACCAACTGGGTTTCCACCGACCCGACCAGCTGGACGGGCTCCTGCGTGGCAACCCACAGATCTTCGTGGAGACCCGCCGTTGCGCCACCTCTGCTGCCTGTCTGCCTACATGGCGCCTCAGGCACTGCTGGCTAGGGCGCATGTCGACGTGAGGAGGAGCGGCGACGGACAAGACGGACGTCTTCCCCCCGTCCCCGATAAAGCAAGGACACCTAAGCTAAGTGCATTAAATGCGCCTTGTCCTGTAATGCGAGGAATAACCTCGCATCACTGTACCCTTTCCACCTCCTGTGTGCCACTATGGCAACCCCTTTTCCTATAAAAGGAGGCCCGAGGCGACCAGGAGAAGGATTTGGCTTTTTAGAACTCCTCACGACTCTTTTGGAGCTGCTCGCCAGCTGAAGAACATCAACATATAATCCACCAAAGCAGGAGTAGGGTTTTACGCATCTTTGCGGCCCGAACCTGGGTAAAGGAATCGTGTCCTGACTGTTAGATCCGCTCTTCTCTCAACCCCGTGCCCCGCAACCGTAGTAGGGATTCTTGTGATCCCATAGGTGTCGATCCAAATACACCGACATAAATCTTAATATGTTTTGGTGTTATTTTAGTACGAACTCTTGATAGATTGATTAGAAAGGATAACTATGTGTTATGTTAGTACGGACTCTTGATAGATCGATCCGAACAAATAACCTTGTGTTATTTTAGTACGAACTCTTGGATAGATCGATCGGAAAGAATAACTTCGTGTTATTTTACTATGAACTCTTGGAAAGATTGATCGAAAAGAATAACTGTGATGTGGTCTCGTACCCCACAAACAATTTCTTCTTATGTTCTTCGCTAGATAGGAACTTTGGAGTGATTCTTCATCGCACGTTGAGGGATGGTTATGTGATCCAATTATATTAGCATTGTTGAGAGATTGCACTAGAGAAAGTACGGACCCTAGGCCTTGTTTTCAAGCATTGCAAAACCATTCATGCTGCATTTTATCAATTGCTACCTTGCTGTTTTTTATTGTTACTATTACAAAAATCAATATCTACTATCCATATTACACTTGTATCACCATCTCTACGCCGAACTAGTGCACCTATACTATTTCCCATTGTATTTTGTGTGTTGGGGACACAAGAGACTTTTTATTATTTGGTTGCATGGTTGTTTGAGAGAGACCATCTTCATCCTGCACCTCCTACAGATTGATAAACCTTAGGTCATCCACTTGAGGGAAAATTGCTACTGTCCTACAAAACTCTATGCTTGGAGGCCCAACACGTGTCTACAAGAATAAAGATGCGTAGTAGACATCAATAGGCTGCTAGGATGACCAAGGGTCCTCTTAATGCACCGCGAACCTCTCCACTTACCGATATACTCATAACGTTATGTGTGGGTGGGATGATCTAAATCATTAATCATATCCCTAAAAGCGAGCACAATCCTCACCTTGATAGGACGTGCCCATGGAGGCGGCCTCGAACCGCGTTTCGAGGGGTCACAATGGTTCAATGTTGTCGGATGCTTCTTTGAGGCTAAGTAAATCCTCACCTTTTCTTCGAGGCTAAGTAAATCCTCACAATGGTTCAATGTCCCTAAAAGCGAGCACAATCCTCACCTTGATCGGACGCAAACCTTCGCAGAAAAAGTTGTCAGATGAAAATCATGTTCACACTAGAAGGTTTGGCCTTCGAGGCTAAGTAAAACTGATGATCCAGATTCCGGATACTACTTGACAAAATATGTGGACGAACCTGGCTGGACATGCTCCTTCGAAGATTTAGCCGAGAAGGATTATTCCGAACACAAAAGGAGAAGAGGAACTGGCTTCGCAAGCCGAAGACTCTCGAACGCACGTGATGGCAGATGACTGCAAGGCATGACATTGGAGGCTTTTTCAGGGGCTACTAAGGGATTCCTGGACTAAGGGGTCCTCGTTCCACGAGCCTACTTCTCAGGGGCTAGATAGGTGGGCCTTTATGTCCTTGTTGTGGGACCGGACTACGAGGTGACTCCGTGACCGGACAGGAAACCCTCGGTGGCTTGGTGTGTCCTCCAAGTCTGGATAAAAGATTCGACATGCAATATCCTTTGTTCTAACCGACCATGTGTAACCCTAGTACCCCTGGTACTTATATAAACCAAAGAGGGTTTAGGTCCGCAGAGGCTAGAACAACAACCATCACCCTACTAGCCTAGGATTAAGTTCATCTGATCTCATGGTAGATCAACTCTTTAATCATCCTATACACTTCAATATAATCAAGCAAGATGTAGGGTTTCACCTCTTAGAGAGGGCCCGAGCCTGGGTAAACATCATGTCCTTCATCTCCTATTCCCCATTCATCTAAGATCCACATCTCGGGACCCCCTACCCGAGATTTGTCGGTTTTGACACCAACACCTGGCGCCTCATCCTCCTCTGCCACCAAAGAGTTCAAGTTTGTGGAGGAGAAGGCACTCAAGTTTGTGTTCATGGAAGCAAGAGGCCTCAACTCCAATGTGATGAGGACATCAATACCATTCTTACACACATAGCCCCTACTGTTATACATACTGGACCAATTACTAGATCTCGCGCACGCCAATTGAATTACCAGGTACTTCCATTTCTTGGTAACAATTCTCATGTTCATGAGAATATGATGCTGCCTAAATTGGATACATTTGTGTTGATTACTAATGAAGGGCCTAGCATTGACAAGAGGGATGAACAATGGAGCAGAAACAAGCATGGAGATGGAGGCGCGTGCGAAGGGAACCAAAACGGCGTTTCTAGGAAGATTTCAATACTTTGAAGTCTCCTTGATGACAAACAAGGACATGGACGAAATCTACAAGATGCCATTTCGTAAATTTCGTCCATAGCTTATAATAGGTGTTTGACAGGACCCCGATACGTCCAAAACGTATCTATAATTTCTGCTTGCTCCATGCCACTTTTGGGTGATATTGCTATGATATCTATACACTTCCATACACTTTTGATCATATTTGGACTAACCTATTAACTCAGTGCACCCCAGTGCCAGTTTCTGTTTTCTGCTGCTTTTGTATTTCAGGTTTTCCCATTACGAAAACTGCCAGAAAAATCCCGGAAAAATTATATAAAAAATCAGCGTTCCAGAAGCTTCCCGGCTACCGAAGTAGGGCCGGAGGGGGACCACCAGGGCTCCAGGCGCCCTGGTGGCACGGCCCTCACCTGGCCGCGCCGGGGGGGCACCTGGGCCCCCCAGGCCTCCGCTGATGCCCCCCTTTGGCATATATTTAACACGCGTCCCGAAACCCTTGAGACGGGAACCCTTTTTCGCGATCTCATCTCTGTTCTGCCGCCGCCGCGCTTCCAAGATCGGGAGCACCAGGAGAACTCTTCCCGGCACCCTGCCGGAGGTGAGGATCACCACCGGGAGCCTCTCCACCACCATGGACACCTCCCGGATGAGTTGTGAGTAGTCTCCCTTGGACCATGGGTCCATGACCAGTAGCTATGTGATGTTCTCCTCCCCTTCTTGTGCTTCACTAATTAGACCTCGTGAGCTGCCCTACATGATGGAGGCACATATGTAATCCTTATGCTGTTGCTATGTTGAGTTTGCTGGGATCCGATGGATTGTGAGATTATGTTCAGATTGTGTTTGAGTAATATATTTGATTTACCTCTTTTATATTTATGTTCGTAAGTAATTCTTGCATGTTCTCCGTTGCTATTTATTGCTTTGGCCAAGTAGGAGGTAGTGACTCCAAGAGGGAACGTTATGCTTGATTGTGGGTTCATGCCCCTCGATGACTAGCTTGAGTGACAGAAACATGAGTCAAGGGGATGAGCTGTTGCCACAAGGGGGAAAACAACGGTGCTTGTGCCCGCGGGTGCAAGGATTGTTTACTTTACGCAAAGTTCTTTTAATGCAGTTGTCTGTTGCTTTGAGTTTACACTATGGGTGGGACTCGCAACTTAATACCAGCGAGATGTTCTGGATAGATATCTCAAGGTGGATGATTAGTAGTAGATGCAGATGGATTTCGGTCTACTTGCCTTGGCGTTCCGCCCATGCTTTGAACCTCTACCTTTCTTGCACAACATTGGTTTGCGCACATAATTTTGTCAATTGCTCAGCTGTAATTCGTTTACCTCACATAGCTGTTTTATCGTCTTTTGGGAGAGAGACATCACTAGTGAACATCATGGGACCCCGGTCCATATTACCATCACTGATCACATCCGCTATTTACTTTCTACTTTTACTTACTATTTGCAGCAATACCTATCACTATTATCACTTGCGTTTAATCCTTTGTAAACGACAAGGCCGGAGGGATTGACAACCTCTTTGTACTCGTTGGTAGCAAAGTTATTTGTATCTGTGTGCAGGTCCACGTTGATTGCTAATATCTGGCGCCGTTAGCAGTTGACACCTTCTTGTTGAAACTGGGAGTCTCAGGGATAATCGATCCTTGGTATCTTTGCCAAGGGAAAACTTCCGCTACACTGCATCTCAAACCTTCCACTTGGGGTAACCAACGAGGGGCGAGAAGCCATCAGACCCCCATCCTAAGTCACACCGATCTAGCATGTAACACATCATATGTCAGGCCCAAGATGCGATTCTATCCCGATAACGTGACACTTACGTGATTGGGGCACAACCGCATTTTGGGCGCTTAGCAAGATGAAATCATTACATCATACCATTACATGCATATATACATGGGGGATACAGCAATACATACAAGTCACATGAATACAACAACATCAATACAAGGCATCCGACTACGGATGCAAACATGAAAAGCACAATGACATCCATCTGCTATCCCAGGCTGCCGACCCGGAACCTAACCCGAGACTGAAGAAGAAGAAGAAGAAGAACAAGGAACTCCAACACAACGATCATCGCTCTCACCTCAAGACATCGGAAACCTGCACCTACAACTGTTGTTGTAGTATCTGTGAGCCACGAGGACTCAGCAATCGCATAACCATGGGTAACAAGACTATCAAAGCTTAATAGGAAGGAAGAGGTAAAGTGGTGAGGTTGCAGCAGCGACTAAGCAATATATGGTGGCTAACTTACGAGTACAAGAATAAGATGAGCATCTACGCAAATGGTCGCAAACTAGTAGTGATCGCTAAAGAACCTGAACTACCTACGAGTCAGACATAACCCCACTGTGTTCTCTTCTCAAAGTGAAAAAGAGACACTCACGGTTACTCACACAGTTGTGTGTTTTACTTCAGATCCCTGTCATGTTTTTTACAACCGGACATTAACAAATTCCAATCTGCCAGATAACAACGGGCACGGCTTTTGAAAGATCATAACACTGCAGGGGTGTGCCAACTTAGCCCATCACAAGCTCTCACGGTCAGCTGAAGTGATAAATATAATATTATCACCCTTATCTTAGGGAAATCCGATCAGGCTCGGCATCCCGGTTCACAAGACATTTCGACAATGGTAAAACAAGTCCAGCAAGACCTCCTGGCGTGCCGACACCCTGATAGTAGCCGCGCGTATCTCATCTCAGGCCACGTCCGGATGGGATAGCCTACAGGAAAATACCAAATACCTCGGGTTTCCCCAATGCGGCCCTGCTATGTAGAAAGAATCCCCCGGGACGCGACCCCCTATGAAATTTAAATTAATTAATTGAGTTGTTATTATGAGGCAAATTAAAACCAATGTTGGGCCTTGCTGGAGGAGTTATTAGAGGTTTCATGGAAACAAGGAGAGGGGCTGACAATAAGATGGGTAGCGCGACACATAAGAATAGCATCGAGACAACTAAGCAAAGGCAATGATAGTAAAGGTATCCAAGGGTATGGTCATCTTGCCTGAGATCCCGCAAGGAAGAAGAACGGTTCCATGAAGAAGACGAAGAAGAAGCCTCGAAGAAGAACCATGGGTAGACGAACGAATCCTCACGATCGCAACGGAACAAGCACTAACAAGAAGAAGCAGGAATACGGTAAACACACATCACACGAACATGACAATATGCTCAAACAAGTATGATGCAAAACAAGTCTACATAGGATGCACTACAAGTCCATACATGAAGCAAAACATGGCAAGGTAGGAAGCACAGAAAAACAACACAAGTCTATATATGATGCAATACATGGCAAGGTATGATGCATGACAAGTCTATACAGGAAGCAATACATGGCAAGGTAGGAAGCACAGAAGCCATATGAGCAAGTAAGGGCATGAATGGATAGACAACAACATGTACAACAAGGAATGATCAATGGCCACCCCAAAACTAACATGGATTTACCTAGGACATCAAGCAAACATAGCATCAGGATAAGACAGATTCCAAACTTGGCGAAATTTCACTAAGTGTTAAAACAGTAACATTTGCGTGGCTTGTTTGCAAGCATGTTTAAGTCACCTCAAAGCATATCATGGCAATTGGTTTGCACCATAGCAAAGAGCACATCATGGAGATTCTAAAACATCTAGGCATGTGACATGGGGACAAATACATCAATAACAACGAGCTCCTCAACTAGGCATCTCGTAACAAGTTTCAGCACATAACAGCCAAATTCACTTTTGCAACAGAGATTAACATGGCAATATGAACTCAAACAAGCTTGCTACAGCAACCATCATGTAGTACACTTCATAATGAACATTTTGACATATCATTTGCATCATTTGGATAAACATGCACCAAGTTATCATATCTCAAACATGGCAACAAAATAACAAGTAGCAGCAGTTTATAACAAGTAGCACTCTTGCAACAGAGATTACAGCATCTAGATGAACTCAAATGAGCATGGCACAATGGAACAAAGTGTAGAGCACGTCACCACGATCATTTTGACATATCATACACTCAATTTTGACATACACACAAAAAGATATCACCAGTCAAAGATGCAACATTATATGCACTTTTAGGGACTTAGCAAATTTTAAAGGCAAAGGAAAAAAACAGAGGCGCTCACATTGGGCCTAACAGGCCGGATCTGGCTAGTGGTGGAGACAAGTGGGCCGGGGCGGTCGGGCCGACTACGGTGGGCCTAGGAGGTCGGAGGAGCTGGGCCTCTGGGGCGGCGTCGCTCCACGCTGGCGCTCGGGCGGTCGTCCTCGTTCCCGAGCGGACGAGGGCAGGAAGCAGCGGCGGGTGCCCTGCCGGCACCGGCGACGGAGGCGCTCGCGCCGGCCGGCGACGGCGAGGAACAGTGCTGGGGGGCAGATCCGGGGGCTCCCGGCCCCGATCCGGCCGGAGAGAGTCGGGGCCCCGCGGCGGCGGTGCTGGATGCGACGACGGAGGAGCGGGAGCTCCGGGCGGCGACAGGTGATGCGGCGGCTGCCAGTGGTGACTCTGGTGGCCGGCGAGGTGGCCGGTGCGGGACGGGTGGCAGCGGAGATGGCCGGAGGCGGGGGAGACGAAGGGCGATGGCGGCGGCGCACACGGGCCGGGCGGGCCCGATCCGGGCCCGGCGTGCGCGGGGAAGTGGTGAGGCGGCGGGACGAATCCGGGGGCGCCATGTGGCGGCCCCGCTGAGGTGGCGGAGTGGGATTCGTCCCTGGGACGTGGCTGGCTGGGTGGGACATGTCCGGGCGGAGTGGACATGTCCGGCGCGCGGTGGGAGCGGGGCTAGGGTTGGATCTGCGCGAAAAATGGAGGGGAGGCACAAATTTATAGCTAGAGGGAGCTAGGAGTGTCCAAATGAGGAGCCGTTCGCGGCCACGCGATCGTGATCGAACGGCCAAGAGCATGGAGGGGTTATAATGGGCTTGGTGGGCTGTGAGAAAGGGGTGCTGGGCCAAAAGACAAAAGGCCTCCGGCGGTTAACACGGTTAACCGCTGGGCTATCAAACGAACTCCGAATGTGACGAAAATTGACAGGCGGTCTACCTATGCTATAATAAGACCACACGCCAAGTTTCAACCCATTCCGAGAAAGTTTTTCGGCCACTCATAAAATAAATATTCGGAAGCGCCGCGGGCGCGTGTGAGTGTGTCTGGGCTCAGAACGGACAACGGAAAGGACGAGGAGACTCGGAGGGATGCAAGTTTTGAAAACATGCTGATGCAACACACACGATGACATGGCAAAATGCAACACGCAAGCAGATGACATGGCACTGACAACGAATAACTGGTTGTCACCTGGCACACCGGTCTCGGGGTGTCACATCATATCACTTTGCAGCCTCACCATGGTATCCCTGCGGGTGCCACCTTACCTGGCCCGGTACCGTTTATGTATTTTGCCTCACGCATATGATAGTGTCGCTAGCATCCATATGACAGAGGACCCGGGCCGACATGACTAGTTGTAAACCAAAAGTGGCGCTAAATTACAGGGACAGGCATACATGACCCAGCAACGAACGTGTCGGTCATCAATGTATGAACCCAAGTCATAGCAAGCTACAAGGACTTTAAGGAACAACGCGTGACATTTCCCTGAAGGGACACACACAGGAACGACGAAGGACACATGCCGGCCAGCCTAAGTGTTCTGGAGCAGTAGCAAGCTACCAAGGCTTAGTGGATGCACTAGGAGGCATTTCCCCATAAGATAGGCTACCAAGGGTAAACAACTAGGTGTCGGATCCCACACATACCAAGCATTTCAAATCATACACACAATATGCTCGATATGTGCAAATACAACATCGCATCACAACAAGACTCTATGAAACAAAGCATTTATTCATTAGGCTCTGAGGAGCTATTATTGCAAACATGGGTCTCATGACCCAACATACAAAGCATACAAGCAATGGAAGAATACCATGTCTGAGTACAGACAACTACAAATGAAAAGGGTTGAGAAGCCTTTCTATCTACAAGACACTCCCAAGGGTACAAGATCGTAGCTGAGGTAACAAGCTAAATGTCGAAGTCCACGCGGAACTATTAGTGAGACTGAAGTCTCTCTGCAAAAACATAGATTAAGCAAACGTGAGTACATATGTACCCAGCAAGACTTACATCAGAATTAGCTACATATGCATCAGTATCAACAAAGGGGTGGTGGAGTTTGACTGCAGCAAGCCAGCTTTGACTCGGTGACTATCCTGAACTACGACTGCAAGTAACTCTTTTGACGTGGCGCACATGAGTCCACATATTCACCATATCAATACACCACTATGGATCCGCTCCCGTCTCCCTACGAGAAGGCCATCCATAGCACTCACACTTGTCTTGAGCATTTTAGACTATCCACTTCAAGTTGTCTATGTACCATGTAAGCATCCAAGAAGTCCATAACCGCGGACCCGACTATTCGAATAGTTCATGTTAACCCTGCAAGGGTGTACTTCTTGACACACGCTCTTGCCACTTACTGCCATGTACACGTCGTGTATCTCGGCAACCATCAAGCGGAAGCCTAGCGAGGGTGTCGGCCACGACCTGACTAACCACACAAGACTCTAGTCCAGGTTTATCGCCTATTCAGGTTCCATCCGTAAGGAGATTCGGCCGGGGTGTCGCTCACGGCCCCAAACGATGTGTACAGGGTTCCCAAACCCACCAAACGGGCGACGCTTGGTACACCCGGCCATGGTGCCTAGTCTATCCCAAGCCCACCTGTACCAGGTGCCACTTGGTAGACTATTAACACTACCTACAAACACTAGAAACTAGCTGCAACTCGTGGATAGAGATCGAATTTATTAATAAGTCGAGAGGGGCACTTAAGCATTCCAATGCGTGGTAGTAGCTAGTCATTGGACAACTTACACATAACTCTGTTCTTAAGGACGGTTCCAGTGAGACAACCCACCATGTACTCCTACATGGCCTCTCACCACTACCTTTACCAAATCGTGTTCACACACTTAGCTCTCAACAATAGGACATGATGACCACATACCAATTCATCCCCAATGAATTAGACCTGACACAACTCTAAACAATAGCAGGCATAACATGCAAGCATGGATGAGTAGGCACAACATGGCTAAAACAACTCCTACTCATGCTAGTGGGTTTCAACTATTTACTATGGCAATGATAGGTCATGCAGAGGTAAGGGGTTCAGCTACCGCAGCAAATAGCAGTTGAATCGTTGTTGTCCTAAAGCAGTAAAAGAAGGCAAGAGCGAGAGAGTGTGATTATATAAGAATGTTCAAAGGGGGTTGCTTGCCTGTCACTTCTGAAGATAACAATAGTTCTTCATCGGTGTCATCGAACTCATAGTCGGAACAACCATCTATCGAGAGGGGACAAACACCGGCAACAGAGAAAGAATACAATCAATGCAACGAAACAATATGATGCATGAATGTGACATGGCAATATGATGTTGATTGAGCTAATGCAAATATCAACACAATTAAATGAAGTTGGTTTGAACCAAAGGTTCAAATTCAAACTCCATATGTGATTATTTAAATGCCAAATATGCAAATTGTCATATATAGCAAAGTTAGGTTGTTCAAACATGCATGAAATGCCATAATCAGACTCTTCATATTTTTCTAATAAATTTTCATATATAAATTATTTCATTCTGAGTTATAGATTATTTTCTATGAATTTTAGAAGTTTGCGGTATTTTCTGAAATTCATAAATCATTTTATGATTTATTTTAATTCCAGACATACTGTACTGCGTCAGCATGGTGTCATGCTTGCGTCAGCTGGTCAACAGGGCCGCCCCGGTTAAACCTGACCTGTTGGGCCCACGTGTCAGTGTAACAGGGTCAGCAACTGATGCTGCCTAGTGGGGCCAGGTCAAAGCTGAGGTGGCAGGGTCAAACTAACCTGTGGGGCCACGGGCATTATCTTAAATTAAGCAGACAAAAACCTATGGTATTTAAGGGGTGGGGCCCGGCTGTCGGTGGCTATCGGTGGTGATTGGCAGGCTCATTAGCAACTAATGATGTTGCCACGTCGGCCTCGCCTAAATTTGGCCGGCGGCAACCAATCCAAGCGGCGGAGGCGTCGGGTTTTGCATAATCGGCAACCAGATGGAAGGCCGAGACCATCCGTGCGAAGCCTAGACTCGCGTGCATCCAACGGGGTCAACAGCTCGCGCCAGAGTGGACTAAATCGACGGCGGCGACACTTTTTGCGGCGGCCGCAGTTCGGTGGTGATGCGAGCGACCACTAGGGGGCATGGGGAGGCGAGCGGAGGTGTCCTACGGGCTCGTGGAGAAGCGTTGAGCATGTCGGTGTGCTCGTTTGTGACGTGCATGAGCTCTAGCTGCGGCGGCAACATGGCCGACGGCGATGAGGTCTCGGGTCCGGCGGGAAGCTAGCTAGGGGGCGAAATCGAGGGCAAGGAGTGAGGGTGTCAGGACCCTGATCCTAAGTCACACCGATCTAGCTTGTAGCACATCATATCCCTTTGCGGCCTCACACGGTATCCCCACGGGTGCCACCTTACCTGGCCCGGGACCGTTTGCGCATTTTGGCACACGTATATGATAGTGCCGCTAGCATCCATATGACAGAGAACCCGGGCCGACATGGCTAGTTATAAACCAAAAGTGGCACTAAAATAAATAGACATGCATCCATGACCCAGCAACGAACGTGTCGGTCATCAACGTATGAACCCAAGTCGTAGCAAGCTACATGGACTTAAAGGAACAACACATGACATTTCCCCTAAGGACAGACACATGAACGAAGAAGGACACATGCCGGCCAGCCTACGTGTTTCGGAGCAGTAGCAAGCTACCAAGGCTCAGTGGAAGCACTAGGAGGCATTTCCCTGTAAGATAGGCTACCAAAGGTAAACAACTAGGTGTCGGATCCCACATATACCAAGCATTTGAAACATACACACAATATGCTTAATATGTGCAAATACAACATTGCATCACAACAGAACTCTATGACTCAAAGTACTTTATTTAAGAGGCTCCGAAGAGCCATACATAACATATCCATACAGATAGGGGTCACATGACCCAACACTCAAGTCATACAAGCATACAAGCACAAGCGGAAGCTAACATGTCTGAGTACAGACAACTTGGAAATAAAACAGGCTTGGTGTAGCCTGACTATCTACAAGGCCCTTCACAAGCTCAGGATCTCCGTCTGGGTAGCAAGCTACTCGTCGACATCAACGTCTATGTAAAACACCTTAGAAGGAGCAGGGTTCTCCTCTGCAACAGTTATTAAGCAAACATGAGTACAAAGGTACTCAGCAAGTCTTACAACAGTACCTAACATACATGCATCATTATCAACAAGGGTAGTGGAGCTCATAGCATCAAGCCAGCTTTGACTCTTGGCTAACCTATACTACAACTCTCAGCAGATTGCAAGATGAGACTACGTACATGAGTCCTCTACTCACCACAACAATACACTACCGTGGATCCTCTTCCGTCATCCTACGGAAGGGCCATCCACGACACTCACATTTTCTTGAGGCTTTTAGTAGTATCCATCAACTTGTCAATGAACAGTATAAGCAACCAAGTGGTCCGTACCGCATACAATGGCTATTCGAATAGATTGGTAACCCTGCAGGGGTGTACTTCTTCACACACGCTTCCACCACTTATCGCCGTTTACTCGACATGTACTCGGCAACCTTCAAGAGCAAGCCCAGCGAGGGTGTCGGCCACGACCTGACTAACCACACAAGTCCCTAGTCCAGGTTTATCGCCTATTTGGTTTCCATCCGTGGGGAGATCCGGCCGAGGTGTTGCTCACGGCCCCAAACGATGTGTACAGGGTTCCCGAGCTACCAAACGGGCGACCGGTACACCAGGCCATGTACCTGCCGCGTCACAGCCCACCCCGAGGGTCAGTGTTGTGCACGACCACCAGTAAACTACAAATACCAGAAACTAGTTGCAACTCATGGACAGAGGACAAGGGTAGTTAATAAGTTGAAGCCCGGTGCCCAATGCGTGGTAGTAGCTGTAACTTGAATCACACATACAGATCTCGGGTCCTATGTACGGTTCCAATGAAACTACCCACCATGTACTCCTACATGGCCTTTCATCGATACCTTACCAAACATGTTCGACACTTCCCTCTCTTTATCGAGCATGATCATTTCACTCTGATCCATCACCCAGATGAACCAGACCTGACACAACACTAAGCATAGCAGGCAACATAAACAAATAGCATGGTGGAACACACATCACATGGCTCAATCAACTCCTACACATGCTAGTGGGTTTCAACTATTTACTGGGGCAATGACAAGTCATGCAAAGGAATAGGGTTCAACTACCGCATCAAGTAGCAGTTCACACGTTGTTGCCTTAAGGTAGTAAAAGAGAGCAGGTGCGAGAAGATGGGTTTGTATCAGAATGATCAATGCGTTGCTTGCCTGACAGATTGGTTGTCGGGTACTGCTCTTCAGTTGGATACGCAGTTGTATCCTCGAGAGCAGGACCTACCACGGAGAACATCGATGATACAATCAATATACAAAGAAATGCAACAATATGATGCATGCTCATGACATGGCAAGATGAATGTGTTTTGGGCTAATGCAACTATAAACAGAAAGGTTTGAGCTCATTTGAACCAAAGATTCAAACTTATACCGAAACTATTATTATTAAAGTGCATTATCAGGTTTTGATGTGAACAGCAAGGTTAACTTGCTCAAATATGCATGAAACCTATGCCACTGGAAAGATTTGATTTTTCTGATCAATTTTCATATATAAATCTTTTCCATCTGAGCTACTGTTCAATTTATATGATTTTTTGAAGTTTAAAGCATTTTTTGGAATTTCCTACATTGTTTTAAATCAAATAATCCCAAAAAGCATTTATTGCGTCAGCATGACATCATGCTGACGTCAAAAGGTCAACAGACCTGGTCCAGGTCAAACCTGACTGGTGGGTCCCGCTCGTTAGTGTCATTAGCTTAACTAATTAACTAAACTGCTAATCCTAATTAACTTAGCCGCCTGGGCCCACCTGTCATAGACTCCAAGGGGTCAACCAGGGCCCACCCGTGGTCAAACGGGGTCAAACAGACTGGCGTTTAGCCACCGGTGAGGCCAGACGCGGCGGTGCAGGGCGAGATTCGTGCTCCGGCGACCAAATCGACGGCGGAGCACGTCTACGTGATGCTGGGGAAGTGCCACATCGAGTGGTGGTGGTGGTTGGCCTCGGGGTCGCCGGAAAAGGCGCTGGCGATGACCTTGGCGGCTGCCGGAGGTCGGGTGAGCTCGGGCTAGTCGCTAGGAGGCACGGCAAGGCTCGTGGTGTGGCTTGTCAGGCGCCTGGAGGTGCGGTGGAGCTGACGGATAGGGTGGCGCGGCCGTTGGGTGGCCGGAGCCTCGTCGGCAATGACCTCCACGGCGGCGCGTGCAGGTGAGCTACGTGCGGTCGTTACAGAGCTCGAGGGGGGAAACGGAGAGGATGGGGAGGTAGCCAAGCTCACGGCGGTCGCGTAGGAACTGACGGCGAGGTCGGGGACGAGCTGCTGCGACGATGAGGTCGCCGGCGATCTCGACGGCCGAACGGGGGAGAAGTGCTCGGGGACGGCGTGTTGGAGCTTCCGGCGAGGCGTGGCTTGAAGGGGAGACGTAGCAGACGGTGGCGGAGCTCGGGGACACGAGGCGAGGCGAGGGGAGCTCGGTGGCTGCGGCTATGGCGGCAGGACGGCGGTGGCTGCGTCGGCCATGGCGCGGGGAGGGCGAGGGAGAGAGGCATGGGAGGAGTGGATGTGTCCAGCGGCTTCGGGGCGCGACGTGGAGGTCGTCCAGGCCGTTTCCGCGGCGAGGCGGCAAGCAGGTGGCGTCGTGGCGAGCTCAGAGCTCGTCGGCGTCACCTCCCTGCCTGCCTGGCGGGGACGAAGTAGCTGGCTGGCTCGGGCCAGCACAGTGCTGGGCCGCCAGGTGGGCCGGGGTGGTCCAGGTAAGTGGGCTGTGCCCTCTCTCTCTCCTTTTCTATTTTCTTTCTGTTTGTTTCTTTTTCAACTTTGTTGAATTAATAAAAATGCTAGAGCATTTTTATAAATCATAAAACTAGTCATGCCAACTGTATATAATATGAACATCATGGAACATTTTAGTTTATGATTATTTGGGCACCTAAAATATTTTATAGCATTTAAATGCCCAAATGCAAATACAATATGAATTAATCAAGTGACCTTTGGATGTCCTAGAAAATTGTGCACCATTTCTGTTAGAGGTTTAAGACCAAGGCAAAGATGATGAATATTTTTGAAGGGCATTTGGGGTATATTGGAAAAGATTTTATTAAACCCTAGTTGTTAGAAGAGCGGTGCTGGGGTTTCTGTCATTCCCATTTCAGGTTTCTGCAAAAAGTAAACATGATGCACACTCTAGCTAGTCCTAATGCATGCACTGACTAGGGATGTGACAACTCACCCCCACTCAAAAGAATCTCGTCCCGAGATTCGGGTTCCTCCAGAAAAAGGGTGGGATACTCAAGTCGAAGATGATCCTCCCTTTCCCAAGTAGCTTCATTCTCAGAATGATGTGACCATTGAACCTTGAGAAACTTGATATTATGATGCCGAGTGGTACGCTCGGTTTGATCAAGAATACGAATGGGGTATTCTCGATATGTAAGATTGTCTTGGAGATCAAGCGTTTTGTGGTCCACTCCGCGAATAGGATCCGAGAAGCAGTGCCTGAGTTGAGAAACGTGGAAGACATCATGAACTCTGGAAAGATGCGGAGGTAGTTCCAATTGGTAGGCAACTTCTCCTCGTTTGGCAAGAATGCGAAAAGGACCGATGTAACGAGGAGCCAATTTGCCTTTGATACCGAAGCGATGGGTTCCCTTAAGAGGAGTAGCCCGAAGGTAAGCCTTATCGCCGACTTCATAAGTCAAAGCCTTATGATTACTATCATATTGGCTCTTCTGGTGAGACTAGGCTGTTTTCAATTTCTCACGAATGATGCAAACTTGCTCTTCTGCTTCCTGGATCATATCCGGACCAAAGAATTGTCTTTCCCCGGTTTCTGACCAGTTAAGAGGCGTTCGACACCTTCGTCCATACAGAACTTCGATGGGAGCCTTGCCCAAGCTAGCTTGATAACTATTGTTATAACCGAATTCGGCGAATGGAAGGCACTTCTCCCAATCCATACAGAAAGAGATGACAGAGGCTCGAGGCATATCTTTTAGGATTTGAGTGACTCGTTCTACTTGAACATTTGACTGAGGATGAAAGGCGGTGCTAAAAGAGAGATGAGTCCCCATAGCAATTTGGAACTTTCCCAAAATCGACAGGTTAAAAGACTTCCACGGTCAGAGTTAAACTCCAATGGCACACCATGAAGAGATACTATCCGAGAGATATACAAGTCTGCTAGCTGGCTAGCGGTTATACTCTCTTGAACAGGCAGGAAATGGGCTACTTTGGATAGGCGGTCGATAATGACGAAGATTGCATTATTCCCTTTCCTAGTCCTGGGAAATCCGGTAATGAAGTCCATACCGATCTTGTCCCATTTCCATTTAGGAATAGCTAAAGGTTGAAGGGTGCAAGCTGGCCGTTGATGCTCTGCTTTAACTCGACGACAAACGTCGGAGTTAGCAATGCACTGAGCGATTTCTCTCTTCATCCTAGTCCACCAGAACCTCTGGCGTAGGTACTTATACATTTTAGTACTACCGGGATGAATCGTGAGAGGAGATTCATGGGCCTCCTTAAGGATCAACTACCGTATATGTTGGTTCTTGGGAACCACTAAACGGTTCTCGAAGAAGAGAACACCTCTGTTATCAATGGAGAAACAACCTGCAACTCCTTTATGAATGTTTCTCTTTATTCGGGAAATCCCTGTATCTTGCTTCTGGGCAGCTATGATTTCATCCGTAAGGGTGGGTTTCGCCACCAAGGTGGAAAGGAATCCTCGAGGAACAATGTGAAGGTTAAGCTTACGAAATTCCTCATGAAGAAGTGGTTGCCCTTGTAGTAACATCAGGTTGTTAGAATAAGACTTACGACTTAGTGCGTCAGCCATGACATTGGCCTTCCCAGGGGTGTAGGTGATTCCTAAGTCGTAATGTGTGAGAAACTCAACCCAACATCTTTGCATCAGATTCAAATCCGGTTGGGTGAAGATGTATTTTAGAATTTGGTGATCAATGAAGATTTCACAGCGATTACCAACAAGGTAATGTTGCCATGTTTTGAGTGCGTGGACTACAGCTGCAAGCTCTACGTCATGTGTAGGATAGTTATCCTCATGTGGACGCAACTGTCGAGATGCGTAGGCAATCACTTGACGAGCTTGCATGAGTATGCAACCGAGTCCTTGTCGCGAGGCGTCGTAATAGATAATTAAGTCCTTGGAAAAGTCTGGTGGTACAAGTACGGGAGCAGATGTCAGGCATCTTTTCAGTTCCTGAAAGCTAGACTCGTACTGTGGTGTGCACTTGAACTTTTTATCTTTCATGAGGAGTTAAGTTAGAGGTTTAGGAACCTTGGACAAATTTTCGACGAAGCGTCGGCAATAGCTCGCTAAGCCAAGGAGACTCCTAACTTTCTTGACCGATTCAGGTGGAGTCCAGTCAAGGACGGCCTAAACTCGCTCGGGATTGATGGCAATACCCTTACCAGAGATTACATGACCCAGATAGGTCACTTCTGGCAACCAGAATTCACAATTGGAGAATTTGGCATAAAGGCGGTGCTCTCGAAGTTCCGTCAATACCAGCCTTAGATGCTCGGCATGATCTTCCTTGTTCTTGGAGTAGATGAGTATATCATCGAGGTATACCACGACAAATTTATCCAAGTACTGCATGAATATAGAATTCATTAGCCGGGAGAAAGTGGTTGGGGCATTGGTTAACCCGAAGGACATAACGGTGTACTCGTATTGGGCATAACGAGTAACAAAGGCCGTCTTGGGAATGTCCCCGTTCTTGATTTTGATTTGATGGTAGCCCAACCTCAAATCCATTTTGGAAAAGACTGTGAATCCAATTAGCTGATCATACAGATCGTTGATCCTGGGGAGCGGATACTTGTTCTTTATGGTGACTAGATTGACAGCTCGATAATCTACAACCATCCGTTCCGTTCCATCCTTCTTCTTGAAGAAGAGGACGGGACAAGCCCAAGGGGAAGAACTAGGACGGATGAAACCCTTTTTCAAGGACTCATCGAGTTGTTTCTTAAGCTCAGCTAGTTCTAGGGGTGCCATCTTATAGGCTCTCCTAGAGATTGGGACAGTTCCTGGAACAAGATCTATCACGAACTCGACATCTCTGTCAGGTGGAACACCTGGCAGTTCTTCTGGAAAGAGATCCGGAAAGTCACGAACAACCGGTATATCTTCGAGTTCTGGTAGAGGGCTCGCATTAAGAGAGTAGAGCTGACGCTCAGCCATTCGGGCTAAAACATTGACTGTCTTGCCGGATGGGTGTGTAAGTTGAACAGTCCTAGTGTAGCAATCAATCTTGGCGTAATGAGCTATCATCCAGTCCATACCCAAGATGATGTTTATGTCCGAGGACTTGAGAGCTATTAGTGATGCAAGGAAAACAAGTCTATCGACAAGAATTTCATGTCCATGGCTTACCCTAGAGGTTTGCCATTTTGAACCAGGAGTTTGAATAACCATGCAAGTGGGCATGTCACAAAAAGTCATGTTGCGCATTCGAGCATAGCTCTCAGATATGAACGAATGAGATGCTCCAGTATGGAAAAGAACAAATGCCAGATGGCAGTTAACAAGAAGCGTACCAAGGACGACGTTAGGATCCTCATAAGCTTCCTCAGCAGAGACATAGTTGACATGACCACGTGCAGTGGGGATTGGCTTGACATAGTTCACCTATCCTGTTGGCTTACCATGGCCAACAGACCTTCCTGTCTGGTTCTGAGGACACTCACGCATGTAGTGCCCTGGTTATCCGCACTTGAAGCATGTCACAGTGCCAGTGCATGAAGCAAAGTTGGCAGGTGGTCCTCCATAAGTCTTGGCAGGTGCATACAGTTGGGCTGGGCGAGGCGCCTCATAGGATGGCCTCGGAGTGAACCTGGGCGACATAGCGGTGTTAGGAACCCACACACGGCGCTTGTGAGAACCAGAGATGGATGAGGAACCAAAGTCCCGAGGATGCTTGCGTGTGGCTTCGAAATCAGTCTGACCCGTCTCACCACTAATGGCTTTGTTCACCAACTTCTGGAAGGAGGTGCACTCGTGCAGACGTAGATCTCAGCGCAGTTCAAGGCTGAGTCCCTTGCGGAACCTCGCCTGCTTCTTGGCATCAGTGGACACTTCCTCGGGAGCATAGCGTGCCAAGTTGCCAAACTCGCGACTATAGCCATCCACGGTTAGCCGGCCCTGGGTGAAATTGCAGAATTCCTCCCGTTTGCGATCCATGAGACCTTCCGGAATGTGATGTTCACGGAATGCCTCACTGAACTCTGCCCGAGTAGTGAGTTGGCCAGCAGGACGTATGGCCTCAAAGTTTTCCCACCAGAGGCTAGCAGGGCCCTCAAGATGGTAGGCGACGTAAGTAACCTTGTCAGCTTTGGCCACACGGGGCAGAGTGTAGCTTGTGGGTGACACTGCGAAGCCAGTCATCCGCTTCAAGAGGTTCAGCGGAATGATGGAACTTCGGTGGGCACATCTTGATAAAGTCATTGATTGACACCACGTCATTCCTCTGGCGAAAGGCAGTATTCTGCTCTATCCGTTCCAGCAGACGGTTGGTCTCTCTCTTGTTCCTTTCTGCCTCGAGCATAACTTCAGCCAAGGAGGGTGGTTGGGGAAGATTCTCATCTCTAGCCCCACTGGCCTCACCCTACTCCTGAGTAGCAGCAGTGCTGCGAGTGTTGACCATCCTAGGAAAACAAAACAACGGTTTAGACAAGGATGGCAAATCTTTGACATAGGAGTGCAGAATGTAATGGATGGCACCGAATGCAGAGATGTTCATTTGTGTGACATGGTAATATAGAAACTGTCATATATACACCAATGGTCATACACACCATACATAGTTTAGTAAAAGCCAAGGCTAAAGTACAACTGCGGTGAAAGACGATACATCTCATCAGAGGCACTCCAAGCTCCTATACATTATTTATCTACGCCTCCGGAACTCAGAACACACTAAGTCATATTCCACAAGACGAGCATGACTGTGGAAATACAACTACTACGACACTACTACTGCCACGGTCTAGCTCAGACATTTCCGTAGTAATCTTCATAAAGATCACCACCGTAGCCTGGAAGTGGAACATGTGGATCTGGAAACTCGAGCACTCGAAGGTTGTGGACCACAGGGACACGGATGCGGTCTCGGTCCCGCTGCTGGTGGTAACCGACGCCCACATGGAGGTGTAATACCCCCAACGTCACGCCAATCCATACGATCGGGCAGACGAGTCTGCACGGGGTACAAATCCCGCATATCCAGATATCCGGTGTGCACGGCAGGTGCAAGCCGTGTCAAAGTAGTTCAGTGGGTGGCTCGAGTGTTATAAAGCTACATCCAGAGGGCACGGACCTCACGGCCCCTATCCTCGAACATCTGAGTAGTCGTCTGAAGCAGTGGCTCCTCATGAGCGGCATCAATATACAGACCAGTGTAGAAACCTTCCTCTCCAGGAAGTGAGACTGGCATGTAGCAGAACTCAGTGTTCAGCAGCAGGGCATGCCTAGCCCGGATGATGGTCATCATCGAGTAAGCGGCATCCTGCACCGCCATCTCGATGGTAACCCTGAGTCCATAAGACCAATGGATGGGGTCGGTAGCTCCGGGATACGAAGGGTATATCCGAACTGTGCAGAAATACTGACTATGGTTGAAATCCCGGTACTGTTCCTCCACAGTGTACTCAGGATACCAACGGTAGCCGGTCTTAGTTAACACACAGACTAGCATGGCCGTGTGACCTGACACATTAATGCACCGAGTCAAACGGACCACCTGGTGAGGTGTGCGATCAGACATCTAAAACACGAAATAATGCAAAGGCATTAGAATTTCTGGAAGAAATTGGGCAGCATAACACATGTAAATGCTCAAAAAAGATTTTGAGGCATCATACAAATGATTGCATAGCCACTCAACAACATCATATCAAGGTTGCAGGTCCAACTAATCAACATACTAGAAGGGTAGAAACTGAACTGAGGCTTGAAACCAACAATCCTAAGAGTCCTAAACCCCCGTAGAGAGAATAGGCTGACTCAGATCAAAAGGGCATAAGGTAAAGAAATAAAAGAGCCTGACGTTCCCTTCCACAATCAATTCCACTACATATAACTAAGAATTTTCTAGACACAACATCGACCAGTTTGGCTTGAAGAACCTGCAGGCAGTCCGCTCAGATGCCAACGCTGTCAGGATCCCGATCCTAAGTCACACCGATCTAGCTTGTAACACATCATATCACTTTGCGGTCTCACACACGGTATCCCCACGGGTGCCACCTTACCTGGCCTGGGACCGTTTGCGCATTTTGGCACACGTATATGATAGTGTCGCTAGCATCCATATGCCAGAGAAACCGGGCCGACATGGCTAGTTATAAACCAAAAGTGGCACTAAATTACAGAGACATGCATCCATGACCCAGCAACGAACGTGTCGGTCATCAACGTATGAACCCAAGTCGTAGCAAGCTACATGGACTTAAAGGAACAACGCGTGACATTTCCCCTAAGGGACAGACACAGGAACGAAGAAGGACACATGCCGGCCAGCCTACGTGTTCTGGAGCAGTAGCAAGCTACCAAGGCTCAGTGGAAGCACTAGGAGGCATTTCCCTGTAAGATAGGCTACCAAAGGTAAACAACTAGGTGTCGGATCCCACATATACCAAGCATTTGAAACATACACACAATATGCTTAATATGTGCAAATACAACATTGCATCACAACAGAACTCTATGACTCAAAGTACTTTATTTAAGAGGCTCCGAAGAGCCATACATAACATATCCATACAGATAGGGGTCACATGACCCAACACTCAAGTCATACAAGCATACAAGCACAAGCGGAAGCTAACATGTCTGAGTACAGACAACTTGGAAATAAAACAGGCTTGGTGTAGCCTGACTATCTACAAGGCCCTTCACAAGCTCAGGATCTCCGTCTGGGTAGCAAGCTACTCATCGACATAAACGTCTATGTAAGACCCATCAGAAGGGGCAGGGTTCTCCTCTGCAACAATTATTAAGCAAGCATGAGTACAAAGGTACTCAGCAAGTCTTACAACAGAACCTAACATACATGCATCATTATCAACAAGGGTAGTGGAGCTCACAGCAGCAAGCCAGCTTTGACTCTTGGCTAACCTATACTACAACTCTCAGCAGATTGCAAGATGAGACTACGTACACGAGTCCTCTACTCACCACAGCAATAGACTACCGTGGATCCTCTTCCGTCATCCTACGGAAGGGCCATCCACGGCACTCACACTTGTCTTGAGGCTTTTAGTAGTATCCATCAACTTGTCTATGAATTGTATAAGCAACCGTGCAGGGGTGTACTTCTTCACACACGCTTCCACCACTTATCGTCGTTTACTCGACATGTACTCGACAACCTTCAAGTGGAAGCCCAGCAAGGGTGTTGTCCACGACCTGACTAACCACACAAGTCCCTAGTCCAGGTTTTTAGCCTATTTGGGTTCCATCCGTGGAGAGATCCGGCCGGGGTGTCGCTCACGGCCCCAAACGTTGTGTACAGGGTTCCCGAGTCATCAAACGGGGGACCGGTACACCGTGCCACGTACCTGCCGCGTCACAGCCCACCCCGAGGGTCTGCGCTGTGCACGACCACCAGTAAACTACAAACACCAGAAACTAGTTTCAACTCCTGGACAGAGGACATGGGCAGTTAATAAGTCGAGAGAGCTTGGAGCGCCCGGAGCCCAATGCGTGGTAGTAGCTGTAACTTGAATCACACATACAGATCTCGGGTCCTATGGACAGTTCCAATGAAACAACCCACCATGTACTCCTACATGGCCTTTCATTGATACCTTTACCAAACATGTTCCACACTTCCCTCTCTTTATCGAGCATGATCATTTCACTCTGATCCATCACCCAGATGAACCAGACCTGACACAACACTAAGCATAGCAGGCAACATTAACAAATAGCATGGTGGAACACACATCACATGGCTCAATCAACTCCTACACATGCTAGTGGGTTTCAACTATTTACTATGGCAATGACAGGTCATGGAAAGGAATAGGGTTCAACTACCGCAGCAAGTAGCAGTTCACACGTTGTTGCCTTAATGTAGTAAAAGAGAGCAGGAGCGAGAAGACGGGTTTGTATCAGAATGATCAATGGGTTTCTTGCCTGACAGATTGGTTGTCGGGTACTGCTCTTCAGTTGGATACTCAGTTGTATCCTCGGGAGCAGGACCTACCACGGAGAACACCGACGATACAATCAATATACAAAGAAATGCAACAATATGATGCATGCTCATGACATGGCAAGATGAATGTGTTCTGGGCTAATGCAACTATAAGCAGAAAGGTTTGAGCTCATTTGAACCAAAGATTCAAACTTATACCCAAACTATTATTTATTAAAGTGCATTATCACGTTTGGATGTGAACAGCAAGGTTAACTTGCTCAAACATGCATGAAACCTGTGCCATTTGAAAGATTGGATTTTTCTGATCAATTTTCATATATAAATCTTTTCCATCTGAGCTACTGTTGAATTTATATAATTTTTTGAAGTTTAAAGCATTTTCTAGAATTTCTTGAATTGTTTTAAGTTAAATAATCCTAGAAAAGCATTTACTGCGTCAGCATGACATCAAGCTGACGTCAGCAGGTCAACAGACCTGGTCCAGGTCAAACCTGACTGGTGGGTCCCACGTGTCAGTGTCATTAGCTTAACTAATTAGCTAAACTTCTAATCCTAATTAACTTAGCCGCCTGGGCCCACCTGTCATAGCACTACTAGAAAAAGGGCTATAGATCGAATTGACACTAATGGCGCACCAGACAAGCAGTGCGCCATTAGTATATACTAATGGCGCACCACCTTCTGATACGCCATTAGAGTTCAAACTACTAATGGCGCACCAGGCCCAGGGTGCGCCATTAGTATCAATTTTTTTTTTGAACTAGTGCGCCTGTCCAAACATACTAATGGCGCATCCAGACACAGTGCGCCATTACTAGTTGTAACTAGTAATGGCGCACCTGTCGGAAAGTGCGCCACTAATGTTGTTTTTTTATTATATTTTTTATTCTTTTTTTAGCAAAACTACTAATGGCGCACTATTCCACAGTGCGCCATTACTAGTTTAAACTAGTAATGGTGCACTGTGGAACTGTGTGCCATTAGTATTTTTTTTCAAAACTACTAATGGCGCACTAGCAGAAGATGCACCATTAGTAACCTGGATTACTAATGGCGCATTTAGTGTTGGTGCGCCATTAGTAAGTGGGCAGCAACAAGATATTGTGGACAGCCTCTCCTACCCACACTCACTTTCTCCCCACTTCATTCTCTCCACCTCCTCCTTGTCTCGGGTCCCTCCTCTTTTTCACCTCATTTCCACCATAGATTCATTCAAATGAAGTGGTTAAATTACCTTGTTTTGATAGGTAAGTATGGGGGGAAGCTATATTTATATTGTTTTCCCTACAACAATGTGCACATGCACTTTTTATGGCCTAGCTAGATCTATGTATGTTCGTGGTGTTGCATATGTTTGTGGTGTTGCATATGTGTTTGTGTTTGGAGGTGTACTGGTATTTGAAATGCGATAGTTGCCAATATTTTCCCGGAATGTTGATTCATTTCCATTTCGGTGAGAATTTTGGCATTAAGCATTCTTTTTGGTCCTATTTTTAAGGAAAGTCATGGCAAATTTTTTCTTGGTTCTAAGATATCGTTTTGCTCTACCCCGCAGGCGACCATGGTGCGCACGATGACCGAAGGCATCATGAATAGGTTTTTGAGGTCCGCGAAGGCCGAGATGCTTCAAAAGAATGAGACGGAGATAAGATGTCCGTGTCGAAGATGCAAGCTGAAGAGCCTTATTGCGGACCCGGATTCCGGGCTGGTGCGGGACCACCTGCTCTTGCGTGGTTTCATGGATGGCTATCAGTGGCAAGGTGATGAAGATGACTACGAAGTCGTCCATGGGGGCCGGGCAAGAAATGAGGAAGGGCAGCAAGACAACCACCGTGGCTCGGGCGGGCGAGAAGACGAAGAATCCCCGGGAGATGATCACGATGGTGATGCTGTACACAGTCATCATGTAGAAGATGCAGGACATGATGATGAGGAAGATGCCGGAGCAGACGACGGGCATGATCATGAAGATGATGATGCCGGCGGAGCAGACGACGATGGACCATCGATGGGCTGGGTGTAGGACCCTCATATTCAAGAGCTGCTTCTCAAGCAGACCGATAACGCAAGAGCCGCCGCCCGAGAGAAAGCCAAGATGGATCAACTTGAGTTAGATGCGGTTACTCCATTGTATGAAGGATGCAGACCCGAGGATACCCGCCTGAAAGTAACGCTCATCGCTCTGGAGATGAAGGTAAAACACAAAATGACCGACACATGCTTCGACGAGAACATGTCATTCTGGCACGAACGTCTTCCCAAGGGGAACAAGTGCCCAACCAGTTTGGAGGAGGCGAAGAAAATCATGTGTCCTCTCGATTTACCACACGTGAAATACCATGTGTGCATGAAAAATTGCATCATTTATCGGGACGAGCACGCGGAGTCTACCATATGTCCGGTGTGCGGCATCACTCGATACAAGAAGAGGAAGAAAGCTCCTCGAAAAGTGGTGTGGTACTTTCCGATCACTCCTCATCTGTAGCGGTATTTCGCGGACCCTAAGGTAGCAAAGCTCCTGCGTTGGCACGCTGATAGGGAGGAGAAGAAGCGAGAAGATGACGCAAATGATCCGGAGATAGATAAAAAAGACAAGATGCTGAGTCACCCTAAGGATGCGAGCCAGTGGCAAGCGTTGAACTTTGAAGACCTAGAATTTGGGAACGATCCAAGGAACATCATGTTGGGCGCGAGCACCGATGGAGTCAATCTGTTTGGCAGCCAGAGAAGCACACATAGCACCTGGCCTGTGTTTGTGTGGATGTACAACCTTCCCCCTGGTTGTGCATGAAAAGGAAGTACATTCACATGAGTATGCTAATTGAAGGACCGAAACAACCAGGGAACGACATCAATCCATATCTGGGGCTGCTGAAAGAGGAGCTTGACACGCTGTGGAAAATGCCAACCAATATGTGGGACGCCGTAGAGAAAGAATATTTCCCTATGAGAGCCGCGCTGCTCACGACGGTGCACGACTATCTCAGTTACGGATATGTCGCGGGGCAGGTGGTCCATGGATTTTCTGGATGCGTCAGGTGCATGGATGACACAACGTATCACCAACTAGATAGAGATCACGGGTCTTCGAAAACCGTGTTCATGGGACATCGAAGGTGGCTTCGCGACGATGACCTGTGGAGAAAACGCAAGGATCTGTTCGATGGTGAAACCGAACCCCGAGGACGCCCGCGTACGAGGAGCGGCGAGGAAATAGACGAGCTGTTGAAAAATTGGAAAGATTGCCCACTGCCGGGAAAGAAGCAAAAGGCGCCAGATCCGGGAAAGAAGCGAAAGGCGCCAGAGCCGCTGCTGAAGGTATGGAAAACGAGGTCTATTTTCTGGGACTTGCCGTACTAGAAGATCCACCGTGTGCCTCACAGCCTTGATGTAATGCATATCACGAAGAACGTGTGCGAGAGTCTGCTTGGTATGCTACTCAACATGCCAGAGAGGACCAAAGATGGGCCGAAAGCAAGGGCAGACTTGAAATCAATGGGCATCATGTGGGAGCTTCACGCTATATATGATGATGATGATGATGATGATGATGATGATGATGATGATGATGATGATGATGATGATGAGGCGAAGCAGGACACGGAAAGTCATCGCAAAGGCAAAAAGGCCAAGAAGACCGGAAATGACTACCCTCCCGCATGCTTCACTCTAAGTCAGGAGGAGATCGAGCCGTTTTTCACCTGCCTCGTAGGAGTAAAACTTCCTTACGGTTACGCGGGGAAGATAAGTAGATACCTAGACCAAGCGAAGCTGAAGTTCAGCGGGATGAAGTCTCACGACTGTCACGTGATGATGACACAGATACTTCCAGTTGCAATCCGTGGGATCATGGATGCGCACGTCCGTGAAACCATATTTGGCCTATGCAACTTTTTCGACGTCTTCTCTCGGAAGTCTGTTGGCGTGAGGCAACTCAGAAGGCTACAGGAAGAGATCGTGGTGATACTATGCGAGCTTAAGATGTACTTCCCGCCCGCATTCTTCGACTTTATGGTGCATCTGCTGGTCCATATCGTGGACGATATCATCCAACTCGGGCCGACATTCCTGCACAACATGATGCCGTTCGAAAGGATGAATGGTGTCATCAAAGGATACGATGGCAACATGTCACGTCCAGAGGGAAGCATAGCCAGGGGCTTTTCTGACCGAAGAGTGCATCTCCTACTGCACGAATTATCTAGGCATCGAGAACCCCGTTGGTCTGCCCGTCAACAGGCACGTCAGCAGGCTCGCTGGATGGGGTCACCGTGAGGGTCGCCGCGAAGTGCATGTCGACTTCGAGGGTCGACTCGCCGACTTTGAAAGAGCAAACCTAGTCGCGCTACAACACATAGACGTGGTCGATCCTTGGGTGGTAGAGCACAAAACCTTTATTGAGAAGACGTACAATGACCAAGGCCAACAGAGGACGGACGGAGATATAATCAAAGAGCACAACTCATGTTTCACGCGTTGGTTCAAGCAGAAGCTTCTGTCGTACCCTTTACATGAGGATTCTTCAGCGGAAGAACAACTGATATTCGCCTTGTCACAGGGCGCCGAGCACAACCTGATGACCTATGAGGCGTACGATATCAACGGCTACACATTCTACACCGAGGCCAAGGACATGAGGAGCGATGGCTATCAGAACTCCGGAGTAACGATGGAATCCTACACCGGTAATGACAACGACAGATACTACGGAAGGATCGAGGAGATCTGGGAGCTGAGCTACGCTAGAGAGAGAAGGTCCCGATGTTCCGTGTTAGATGGGCCAAGAGCGTCCTAAAAGAAGACCGGTATTTCACCACCATGGTTATACCCGAAGCCAAATCCAATACCGCGGGCGCAAACGTCACCGCGAAAAATGAGCCATCGGTACTGGCTTCCCAAGTTGACCAATGCTTCTTCATTACCAACCCGTCAAAGCCCAGTCGTGTTGTCGTGTGGAGAGGCAAAAGGAAGATCATCGGAATGGATGGAGTAGCCAATGAGCAAGACTTCGACAAGTACGGTGACCCGAGGATCGAACATGACGACGATGATGAAGTAGCAGCATATACCACAAGAAGAAGCAGGACCACCATACCTTAAGGACGTCCGTTCCACAGAAGAACTCCATTTGCGAAAAAGAAGGGCAAGAAGATTGTGAACAGATAGCTAGCTAGCTAAGATCGATTGTATTTAAATCGTAGCCATCATTTCTCGATTGTATTTCATGGGCACTTTTTGAACTATCATGAATATTTTTAAATTTCATGGACACTTGATCTCGATCCCCCTCGCCGCCGAGCACCGCCTGGTCCACCGGCCGCCGCCGCCGACCCCCCGCACCCTCCCCTACTCAACCCCCGCCACCGACCCCCCG